>SJYG01000250.1:848661-885179 GCA_006410535.1 Litocranius walleri | reverse complement strand
GCAATTGTGTGGTAGTTTGAGCATTCTTTGGCAATGCCTTTCTTTGGGATTGGAATGAAAACTGACCTTTTCCAGTCCTGTGGCCACTGCTGAGTTTTCCAAATTTGCTGGCATATTGAGTGCAGCACTTTCACAGCATCATCATTCAGGATTTGAAACAGCTCAACTGGAATTCCATCAGCTCCACTAGCTTTGTTCGTAGTGATGCTTTCTAAGGCCCACTTGACTTCACATTCCAAGATGTCTGGCTCTAGATGAGTGATCACATCATCATGATTATCTGGGTCGTGAAGATCTTTTTTGTACAGTTCTTCCGTGTATTCTTGCCACCTCTTCTTAATATCTTCTGCTTCTGTTAGGTCCAGACCATTTCTGTCATTTATTGAGCCCATCTTTCTGATCTTTAGACCCTTTTAAATGACTCACCTGATACCAGATAAAGTTGGACCTACCTGAGATAATCCCCCTTTTGATTACCTTAAGATCCACTACTTTTGGAATTTCATTACCTCCGAAGAATCCCTTTCATCTTGGCCCTGGGCTAGCCAACTGGGGGCGTGGCCTCTTACAGAGTCACCCCCGCCCCTTGTGGGAGTGAACGCCCAGGTGGGGCCCCTGGAGGCTTGTTGGAACTCTGCCCGCTCTGGAAGCACTTACCAAATTCTGGTTGATTATGATTTTATCATAAAAGTTGCTTCTGTTGAAGAACTTCTCAGTAATATTTTTAACCTTCATTTATTTCATCCCCTTATTTAAATCCCCTTATTTTATATCCCCTATATAATTTTCTTTCTCTCTGAAAAACTTTTGAAGCCATTACTTTTCATGTTTACATACACTGGTTATGAATCTCCTCAGTTTTGTTTGTCCAAGTTTAAGCCTATCTCCCCTTTACTTCTGGGAGATAATTTTGCTGGGTCGTAATCCTGGGCTGCCGCTTTGGTGTGTTCCACCCACACGGGACATCTCGATTCCCTGAATCCGTGCTCGTGTGGCTCGTGCCAGGCTCCCTGGGGCTCTTGTCCTCGTTCCCCCGTAGGTTGGGAGTGTTTGTTTCCTTCCTTATCTCATGGTTCCTCCTCGCCTTCTGCTTTCAGCAGCTGTGCCTAAACGTCTACGGTGGGGTTTAGACGTTTCGGTGCCTACCCCACGCGGCGCTCTCTGAGCCTGGGGGATCTGCGGTTTGGGCACAGCTCTGCAGAGTTCCTGGCCGCCGTCTCTCCGGGCTTCCCTCTGCTCCCGCCTCGCCTGCTCCTGGTGCTGCCGCGTCGCGTGCGTGCCATCCTTTGAAGCCGCCCTGCAGCTCTTGGGCGCTCTGCACCTTTTCCGTTTCTATCATCTCTGCATCTCAGTTTTAGAAGCTTCTATTGCCATATCTTTCTTGGCTGTGTCTCATCTGTTCACGAGCCGCTGAAGGCAGGCTTCATTTCTGTTAGTGTTTCTGATTTCTAGTGTTTCCTTTTGGTTCTCGGAGTTTTCATCACTCCGCTTCTGTTACCCATCTGTCCCTGAAAATTGTCCACTTTTTCTGTCACAGTTATTTTAAATTCCCTTTCTGATAATTCCAAAATCTGTGTCATAACTGAGTCTGATTCTGATGCATTTTTTAAAATGTCTTTAGGGAATTCCCTGTAGGTCCGGTGATTAGGGGGCTTCCCAGATGGCTCAGCGGTAAAGCATCTGCCTGTGCTGCAGGAGTCTCTGGCTTGATCTCTGGGTCAGGAAGATCCCCTGGAGGAGAGCGTGACGACCCACTCCAGTCTTCTTGCCTGGAGAATCCCGTGGAGAGGGGAGCCTGGCGGGCTACAGTCCATGGGGTCGCAGAGTCAGACACGACTGAGCGACTGAACGTGCACCATGCTAGTGACGAGGACTTCGAGCTTCCGGCTGCCGGTGGCCCAGGTTCTACCCCTGCTTAGGGAGCTAAGATCCGAAAGCTGCGTGGTGCAGCCAATCGATAAATATCAATCAATCAATCACGTTTAGGCTGATTTTCTCTTGCCTTGTAATTTTTGTTGAAATCTGCACGTGAGTTGGGTCATCGGGACTGAGGCCTATGGTGTGGGCCGGGGTGAGCTGTGTTTCTTGTCAGCCGTGGCTGTGATGGCAGAGGTTTACCCCCCGCCCCCTGGTGTCCTGGTTTGGGGGCCCCTATGTCTCCCCCATGTCCTGGCTTGAGGGCCCTTGTGTCTCGGGTTTGCCCCCTGGTGTCCTGGTTTGGGGGCCCGTATGTCTCCCCCATGTCCTGGCTTGAGGGCCCCTGTGTCTTGGGTTTGCCCTGCCATGTCCTGGTCTGGGAGCTCCTATGTCTCCCCTGTGTCCTGGTTTGGGGGCCCCTATGTCTCCCCTATGTCTTGGTTTGGGGACCCCTATGTCTCCCCCATGTCCTGGCTTGGGGGCCCCTGTGTCTCGGGTTTGCCCCCTGGTGTCCTGGTCTGGGGGCCCCTATATCTCCCCTGTGTCCTGGTCTGGGGGCCCCTATGTCTCCCCCATGTCCTGGTTTGGGGCCCCCTGTGTCTTGCCTCTCCCGTCTGGAGTCCACAACTGTTGCCCTGGAGTCTCCTCGTGTAGGGTAAGGGGGGGACGAGGTGACCCGCCGTCTGTGGTGACGTCTCTCTCTGCTAGGGGGCCTCTGCCGCTGGGCTGAGACCCTCATGTGTCTCATCTCCCCCACCCCCACCCCTGGAACAAGGTGGGAAGGCTCACAGGGGATGCGCCCATCCGCAGGTGGCTGAGCTCCAGCCAAGCCTTCCCCTGCCAAGCTTCTAGCTACCTTCTGGGTCCCCGCAGAGACAAGCACGTGCCCCGGAGGCCTTCCTCGCGCTGAGCCGTCCACCCCTCTCGGCATGCTGCGCCTAGCTCTGGCTGGGAGTTTTCTGTAGCGTGCGTGCTGGCGCTGCCCCGTGAGACTGACTTGCCGCTCCCCCGCTTCTGTGCGCTTTCTCTCCTTTCTGGGTCAGTCGATCTGGGTGTTTTGTCCGTGGGAGACCTCAAAGCTTTTCTTCCTTTTCAGTTATCCAGATCTGTGCTGCCTAGTGATGGCTGATTACATGTGACTGATTTAATCAAAATTAAGTAAAAATTTAAACTCAGTTATTTAGTCACTGTAGCCCATTTCAAGTAGAAACTCAGCTGGTGCAGATAGAGAACGTTCCTATCATTACATACGGCGATTGGACAACGCTGGTCTTGAGTCAGAGACGTTTCCGGTGTTGATGGAAACGCTCTGAAATTTGCTCCGTCCAGGCCAGTGGTCACTGGCCACAGGTGGCTTTGAACAGCTTTGTATTTGTGGGGTACGTGTGTTTTTGTTTTTGCATGTGGTATCCATGTCGTGAGCATGTTTGTGGTGTGGGCTGTGTGTATGGTGTGTCTGTGTGTGTTTGTGGTACAGTGTGTGAGGTGTGGTGTGCGTGTGTTTGGTGTTGTATGTGTTGTGTTGTGTGGTGTCTGTATGTGCTTGTGGTGTGGCGTCTGTGTGGCGTCTGTGTGTTTGTGGTGTGTGGTGTGTGTGTGTGATGTGGCATGTGCAGTGTGTGCATATCTGTGTGGTGTGGTGTGTGAGCTGTTGGTTTTCTGACTTATTTTTGTGCAGTAATAAGCAGATTAGCCCAATACCTTTCATATAAGCTGAAAATGCTTTTCCCTGTTTGTCATTTGCTTTTTTTTTTGGTTTTGTTTTATAGGGAATAGCAGTTTTTTCAAATGTTGCCAAAGTATTCTGAGAGCTTTCACTGTTTTTCTCTTCCTCAAGCTTTTAGAATTAAGAGTTAAAGCTATGAAAGAAATGTAATTATAAACATATTAAAAACAAGACAGTAAAAGAAGAAATTTCTTCCAGTACAACTGCTCAGAATGTTGGTGCCCTTTCTCAGTCTTTTCTTATTGCGCTGCTGGACCGTCTAAAGCGGCAGCTGGCCCGAGCGCGCCCTCGAGCGCCTTCCACGCAGCCCCTCGCTCCTCGTGGGCCGCCCCGCTTCCGTGTGGGCCCGGGGGAGGGTGTGGGGGCAAGGGCTTCTCCGCAGCTGGGGGTGCGGGGTGCTGGTCTGGTCCTCGCTCTGCGGCTTGTGCATGGGCGTGACTTACTGTGTGCTCCTGCCACCTCCATTAAGGTGGAAACTGCTTCCGTGCTCACGTGTGCTCATCAGGTGCTGTGTACCTTGTCTGGTGAAACACGCCCTGTCCTTTCAGCCTTCTGTGAGTGGCCTTACGTCCCGTTTGCGGTGTTATGTGAGCAGCACCACGTGTATCAGCTCAGTTCAGTCGCTCAGTCACGTCTGACTCTGCGACCCCATGGACTGCAGCACGCCAGGCTTTCCGTCACCACCTCCTGGAGCTTACTGAAGCTCATGTCCATCTTGTTGGTGACGCCGGCCAACCATCGCATCCTCTGTCATCCCCTTCTCCTCCTGCCTTTAGTCTTTCCCTGCAGGTTTATACTCAGGACTTATTTGCCGTTTCAGGAGTTTCTTTCTGTTGCCGCCTCCTTCCTTTCCGCAGACGGCCCACGTGACTTTCTTTATCAGTGAGCTCTGTGGTATTCTTAACTGTAACTCTTATAAGTAATGCCATCATGAACTTCTCTGTGTGCAGAGCATTTGTGTTGTTTAGGATTACTTTTTTCTAGGATCGACTTCCAGAAATAAAATTTCACATTTGGGAAGAATGATTATCAACACTTCCCAGCGTGCTTTGAGCCTCTGCTCTGCAGACAGGGTGCTTGAGAGCTCAGGGTGGCGTGTGCTTCCTGTGAGCACACAGAGCCGGCCTGGCCCACGCTTTGGGCTGAAATGAGAGTATTTCTTTAAGAACTAGTATGTGTGTTTATCTTTTATTCTTACTTTAGTGGTTTTAAAAATAACTCTGCATTAGCCAAATACGGGCTGCAACTATGAGGAGGCCCCCAGGCCTGGCCGAGAGTGGCTCCTGAGGGAGAAGCGAAGACAGACGGATGGAGGAGCTGGGAAGGGCGGGGGGGGGGGCAGGCATGTGTGATGGAGAGCATGCGTGTGTCAGTGTGTGTGAATGTCTGTGGGTGTGAGCATGTGTCTGCACGTGCACGTTTGTGAGCTTGTGAGTGTGTATCTCTGTGTGTCTGCATGTGTCCACATGTGCATGTGTGAGTATGAGCAGTGTGTCCACACATGCACACGTGTCTGCATGTCCGTGTGTGAGCATGTGTGCACGGGTGTGGGCATGTGTGCCTTTGTGTGTATGCCAGCATACATGTGCCAGTGTGTGAGCGCGTGTCTGTGTCAGTGTGTTCTGCGTGCGTGTCATGTGCACATGTGTGTGGGTGTGTGAGCGTGTCTTTGTGTGTGCGCATGTGTGTGAGTAGGTGTGTGAGTATGTAAGCATGTGTGTGCCCACATGTGCACATGTGAATGTGTGAGCCGTGTGTCCTCATGTGAACATGCGTGTGAGCATGTGTGTATCTTTGTGTCCGCATGTGCATGTGTGAGTGAGCATGTGTGTCTGTGTGAGTGTATGTGTGTGTGTGCGAGAATGTGTGTGTGCAAGCATGTGTGAGAGAGTGTGTGTGTGTGTGTGTGAGCATATGTGTCTTAGTGTGTCTGCATGTGTGTCAAAGCATGTGTGAGTGTGAGAGCATGTGTGAGTCTGTGAGAGTGTGTCTGAATGAGTGTGTGAGAGCATGTGTGTGTGAGTGTGTCTGCGTGAGTGTGAGTGTGTGCGCACGTGTGTGAGTGTGAGAGTGGGGAGGGCAGAGGAGCCTGAGGTCCGGTGGCCTGGGGTCACGGTGCTGCCCCTCAGTGCTCGGGGTCCAGGCTGCGGGCTCCGGAGTTGGGCGAGGCCACGAGGAGCGCTTGTGAAGGGAGAGGGATGTCCCCGTGTGGAGGTCAGGGGTGAGCGGACAACCTGCAGGGACCCAGAGGGGCTGAGGGGCCGGCAGTCAGCTGGGCGGGTGGGATGCTGGCCAGGAAGTGCCCGGCTTCGGTCAGCGAGCGGGGCAGCGTGGCCCTGACGCGCAGGCGGGCTGGGTCCTCCAGCCGCTCTTGGCCCTGCTGTCTGTTCAGAGCTGCCCTTTCTATCCCGCAGCCTCTGGAGGCCTCTCTAAGCATGAGCACGGGACATCTCTGTTTAGAGCACTTTTATGAGGACTGTGGGTTGATGGTTTCGGGGAACCCCCAGCCGCCTGGGCTGAGAGTCATGCTGGTGATCTCAGCGAGCTGGTGACCCAGAGTCCAGCTAGAGGAGCCTCAGGTCCTGCTGCCCCTCCCCGACGCGGCCGCCCTGCAGGGCATCCCTACGCTGCTTGTAGGCTGTGGACCTGGCAGGACTGCCCCTGGGCCCTGGGCCCCACCATGTACAGAGGGTTCTGACCCATCTCACAGGCTGCAGCAGGGCGCCCAGATGGTTACAAGCTGCTCGGGGCCGAGGGCCCCTGGGCAGGCGGGCTTCTGCGTGAGCCACTGTGGAGCACACTCTGGTCAGTGTGGCCAGGACATCCTGGGCGGCGGCAGAGTGGGCACGCACTCACAGGAGGCCGTGCACCACTCACAGAAGGCCGTGCACCACTCACAGGAGGCCGTGCGCCACTTACAGGAGGCTGTGCAGCACTTACAGGAGGTCGTGCGCCCGCTTACAGTAGGCTGTGTGCCCACTTACAGGAGGCCGTGCGCCACTTACAGAAGGCCGTGCGCCACTTACAGGAGGCTGTGCTGCACTTACAGGAGGCCGTGTGCCACTTACAGGAGGTCTGGCGCCACGTATAGGAGGCTGTGCGGGTCTGTGACGGGGGAGGGCGGGCCATGAACTGTGCTCTTCAACCCCCACAGGGCCAAATCCAGGTGGTGGTTATGTGTACACATGCAGGTGTGCGTGCGCACTCGTGTCTGCATGTGTGGATGTGTGCACATGTGTGCATGTGTGGGTGTGTGCACGTGTGGGAGTGTGTGTGCTCAGTGTGCATGTGTGTGCATGTTTGTGAGTGCACTCATGTCTGCATGTGTGGGTGTGTGCACGTGCACTTGTGGGCATGCATGTGCACGCGTGTGCTCACGTGTGCATATGTGCACGTGTGTGCGAGTGTGTGCACGCGTGGGAGTGTGTGCACATGTGTGCATGTGTGGGCATGCACGTGTGGGCATGCATGTGCACGTGTGTGCTCACGTGCACGTGTGGGAGTGTGCACGTGTGTGTGCATGGCCCTGGAGTACCTGGCCCAGGTTCTGAATAAGGATGTTAGGAGCGGAGGCCTGAGAACCGGTGGCGGTGCTGGGGACCAAGCCCAGGCCGTGCGGAGAGGTCTGTTGTCTCAGCCCTGGGGCCTGTGCGTGTGGTTTCCATTACAGGGGACACTGCAGGCCTCTGTCCCCGCGTTGATTCCCGTCAGTGCCGTCCAGAGTCACGCAGGGCAGCCCGCTTCATCCACATGCCCATGTTCTCCTGGGGACCTACCGGGCAAGTTCCTTGCCGCGGCCAGTGTCCAGCCTGTCTCGGGGAGGGAGGCCCTCTGGCCCCAGAGCTTTGCTCAGCCCTTCCTCGTGCAGGACCCTTGGCTCAGTCATGGGGGCATCGCGCCCCCAGTGTGCCTGAGCCCACTTGCTGTCTGGGGCCTGGCTCCCCGCTTTGTGCCCGCCCCAGGCCCCTCCTCCGGCTCCAGGCTCCAGCTCCCTGTGTAGCAGCTCTGGGGTGGCTCCTGAACGCGTCCTGGAGGGAGTGAGCCCCGGGCGCCCCAGGTGGGAAGCTCAAGTTAGGAAGGTTGGGTGGTCCTCGCCCTTGGAAACTTCACGGGCCCACCTGGGCAGTCATGCAGGTTGGGTCCTGGGCCGGGGACAGGACTGAGGGTTCCGGTCATGCCTGTCCTGTATGGTCGATTGGGAATGTGGTGAGGGGTCTTAAATAGCAGCAGTTCAGCTAGTCTTAAGGCCTCCTGTCTCCTGCTGAGGGCCGCTTCCTGCAGGGTTTTGGCTAGGATGTCGTGGACATGTGTGTTGGGCCGTGCCTCTGGACAACAGGACTGTGGACCAAATCTCTCCTTCCTCGGTCTCCAGGCCGAGCCCACGGTGCTGGTGTGGAAAGGTTGCTGAAATGCTGGTGAGGCCCTCTGCACCCCAGACCAGCCCCTTCGTCCTCAGATGGGGCTGGGGGTGGAATTGGGGGCCTTGCCCTGAAAGTTCTCTTCCTTTGATCGCCTCGGGGCCCAAGGCTGACTAACCATGGTCCCCGCCCCTGTGCAGGCCCTGGCGCGGGGTGTGCTGGGTCCCTGGCTCAGGTCAGCAGGGTCTGTGGGAGACGGGCTCACACTTCAGGCCTGTCCCTGCCCTCAAAGCCAAGCTGCCCTCCCCGTGGGCAGCGCAGACCAGCTCCGCTCTCGGACACCGGGGCCGGCAGCGGCCCGCCCCGTCCGTGAGCCTGCCAGTTCTGGGCACTGTGTGAGCTGGAGTCCGGCCTCTTGCACTGAGTGAGGTGTTTCTGAGGCCTGCCCACTTGCGGCCGTGTCCATGGCTGCTGTGCTGGGCTGCGTCACCACGTATTTTAACGTTCTGCCTGTGAACTGATGGTCCGTGTGGCTGTGTCCGTGGCTCCCGTGCAGTGTGGCCACGTATTTTAACGTTCTGCCTGTGAACTGATGGTCCGTGTGGCTGTGTCCGTGGCTCCCGTGCAGTGTGGCCACGTATTTTAACGTTCTGCCTGTGAACTGATGGTCCGTGTGGCTGTGTCCGTGGCTCCCGTGCAGTGTGGCCACGTATTTTAACGTTCTGCCTGTGAACTGATGGTCCGTGTGGCTGTGTCCGTGGCTCCCGTGCAGTGTGGCCACGTATTTTAACGTTCTGCCTGTGAACTGATGGTCCGTGTGGCTGTGTCCGTGGCTCCCGTGCAGTGTGGCCACGTATTTTAACGTTCTGCCTGTGAACTGATGGTCCGTGTGGCTGTGTCCGTGGCTCCCGTGCAGTGTGGCCACGTATTTTAACGTTCTGCCTGTGAACTGATGGTCCGTGTGGCTGTGTCCGTGGCTCCCGTGCAGTGTGGCCACGTATTTTAACGTTCTGCCTGTGAACTGATGGTCCGTGTGGCTGTGTCCGTGGCTCCCGTGCAGTGTGGCCACGTATTTTAACGTTCTGCCTGTGAACTGATGGTCCGTGTGGCTGTGTCCGTGGCTCCCGTGCAGTGTGGCCACGTATTTTAACGTTCTGCCTGTGAACTGATGGTCCGTGTGGCTGTGTCCGTGGCTCCCGTGCAGTGTGGCCACGTATTTTAACGTTCTGCCTGTGAACTGATGGTCCGTGTGGCTGTGTCCGTGGCTCCCGTGCAGTGTGGCCACGTATTTTAACGTTCTGCCTGTGAACTGATGGTCCGTGTGGCTGTGTCCGTGGCTCCCGTGCAGTGTGGCCACGTATTTTAACGTTCTGCCTGTGAACTGATGGTCCGTGTGGCTGTGTCCGTGGCTCCCGTGCAGTGTGGCCACGTATTTTAACGTTCTGCCTGTGAACTGATGGTCCGTGTGGCTGTGTCCGTGGCTCCCGTGCAGTGTGGCCACGTATTTTAACGTTCTGCCTGTGAACTGATGGTCCGTGTGGCTGTGTCCGTGGCTCCCGTGCAGTGTGGCCACGTATTTTAACGTTCTGCCTGTGAACTGATGGTCCGTGTGGCTGTGTCCGTGGCTCCCGTGCAGTGTGGCCACGTATTTTAACGTTCTGCCTGTGAACTGATGGTCCGTGTGGCTGTGTCCGTGGCTCCCGTGCAGTGTGGCCACGTATTTTAACGTTCTGCCTGTGAACTGATGGTCCGTGTGGCTGTGTCCGTGGCTCCCGTGCAGTGTGGCCACGTATTTTAACGTTCTGCCTGTGAACTGATGGTCCGTGTGGCTGTGTCCGTGGCTCCCGTGCAGTGTGGCCACGTATTTTAACGTTCTGCCTGTGAACTGATGGTCCGTGTGGCTGTGTCCGTGGCTCCCGTGCAGTGTGGCCACGTATTTTAACGTTCTGCCTGTGAACTGATGGTCCGTGTGGCTGTGTCCGTGGCTCCCGTGCAGTGTGGCCACGTATTTTAACGTTCTGCCTGTGAACTGATGGTCCGTGTGGCTGTGTCCGTGGCTCCCGTGCAGTGTGGCCACGTATTTTAACGTTCTGCCTGTGAACTGATGGTCCGTGTGGCTGTGTCCGTGGCTCCCGTGCAGTGTGGCCACGTATTTTAACGTTCTGCCTGTGAACTGATGGTCCGTGTGGCTGTGTCCGTGGCTCCCATGCAGTGTGGCCACGTGCCTTATCTCTCCGTCCCTGAGCTGATGGGTCTCGGGTGGTTCCTGCCTTTCGGCTCCTGGTCTCCTGCTGTGAGTACTCGTGGCTCTGTCTCTGCGGATGATCATTTCCAGGTCTCGCGGGCAGATTGCCCGGCCACATGGCAAGTCCACGCTGTTTCCCATGGCGCCTGCACCCCCAGCGTGTCTGAGGGTCCACTTCTGCACAGACTCCCCACGCTCGCTGCTCTCTGCTGGCGGCCTCCCGAGGACGTAGGGTGGACTCTCTGGCTTAGGCATGAGTTTCCCTGAAGGCCAGTGGTCTCAGCTCAGCCTCTGCCGGGGCTTCTCCAGGCTGCCATCTCCTGCTGCCGTTTCTCTGCTTGCCTGTGAGGGTGGTGGGGGCGCAGGGCGTGCCCTCCTCACTGTTCAGACGTGGGGCCGGGGGTCTGGCTCCTGAGCCTGGCCTTGGGGACCGGAAGACCCCACGCCTGGCTGGACTGTGGCCGCCGTCTCTGTCTGGCAG
This sequence comes from Litocranius walleri, assembly GCA_006410535.1. NCBI lineage: Eukaryota > Metazoa > Chordata > Mammalia > Artiodactyla > Bovidae > Litocranius > Litocranius walleri. The sequence continues at coordinate 874,452 of SJYG01000250.1, read as the reverse complement.
GTGCCTGGGACGTTCTCCGCCCCCTGCTTTGTGGACTGTGAGGCTCTGGGTCCGCAGCCATTTTTTCTCTTTGTTCGCTGACTTGTCCACAGTCCAGTCTTCCTGCTTCTCGGGACGTGTGGGAGCCTCTGCGGGTGGCAGCTCCTGCCTGTGGTGCTGCTGCTGCTGCGTCGGGACCGGCTGTGGTCAGCCCGGCCCCTGGCTCCGCCTGCAGCCTCAGTGCCCAGACTGGGGCGTGAGTCTCGAGGGGTGCTGGGTTGTCTGTCTGTTCTGAGTTGTGGCGGATGGCAGGCGACATCAGACTGAGCGTCCTCCCTGTTTCTGCGTGTGGCCCTGCAGTGCTGGACGTTGGCGCTGTTGGCACCGGTCTCAGGGCTTCCCACCTCCCACTTCTGAAGCCCTTCACCGCCTGGTTAGGGTCCCCGTGTCTCCCGCCCCCGTCTCAGCGCCTTGACCACGCTGGGTTGGCTGGGGCCACGTGCCCCGCTTGGTTGGCTGGTCTCGGGGTCCAGGAGCCACATGTGGGAAGAGGTGCACCCCCATTTTCTCAGGGACCCTGTGCTGGCTCTTGCCTGGGGCCCCCAGGCCCAAAGCTCTTCCATGGGGCCACGCAGCTCTTTGCCCATTCTCAGGCCAGTCCTGGGACCCCATGCTGCTGGGTCCTGCCCGACGCCCTGGCCTGGCTCCAGGAAGCCCTTCCAGGGACCCCCTACTGCCGAGGATGAGCAGGGCTGGGGTCAGCTGTGGGTCCAGCTGCAGTGTCCACCCCTCATCCCTGCTGAGTGGTGGTGTGGGACCCGGTGCAGAAGGGCCCCCCTCGTTGTGCCCCAGCCCTGCAGTGAGCATGCAGACAGGCCATCACATTAGCCTCTGCTTGTGGCTGCCGGCCTGTGTCGCGGGCCTGACCGTCCTCTTTCTTCTCTTTAATTTGCAGCCAGAAAACCTCCAGAGGAACTGGCTTCGGGAGTTCTATCAGGTAAGAGCCGGGCAGCAGCCGGCCCACGTGAGGGAGCAGCTCAGGCTGCTGGAGGCCTGGTTCCCCTGCGGCCTCGGTGTCCTCGGAGGGGAGTTCCCTCTGTCTCTTATACACATCTAGATGTGTATAAGAGACAGGATTGGGGTGGGGGGTCCCCCTGGGAGGGGTGTCCCATGGCGGGGGAGGGGAGGGATGCCTCCCACTTCCTGGCTCCTCCTCGGCGGCCCCTGCCTTCTTAGACGCCCCTGGCTGGGGCTCTGCTCCTCGTCAGTGGGGACCTTCGGGAGGACCTGTGGTGCAGGGTGGGGCAGTGGAGCCCGTGTGCAGCCCCGGGGTCTGGGCAGGATGCGTGCTGATGCGGGGCTGGGCCCTGGTCGGGGCTGGGCCCAGGCGAGGCCTGTCGGGCGAGCTGCTCCTTCCTGGCTCCCCGTGGGGCCCCCGCCTGTGCTCAGCTCTCTCCGGGATGTTGGGGTCAGCTCTGTGGGGTCGACAGAGGGCTCTGCTCCTGGAGCCCATGTTCCCTGGGCGGGTGACGCGTGTGGGACCCCCCCGTGGGGCATCTGAGAGGCCACTGGGAACTGATGGGCGAATAGCGTCCTGCTTGACCAGGGCTGCCAGGGACTGTGGGCCCTGGAGGCTGGCATGGCCGCAGACCAGGGAGCCGGGCAGGGACAGCGTGGCCGACGACGCGGGGTGCTTCTGCGGCGGGTCTGCGGGCGGGCACGGGTGCTTTGACAGCAGGAGGAGGTGCGGGAGTCGGGCGGCCCCAGGCCGCTGAGCTGCAGTGGGTCCTCTCGGGGGCCCTCTGTGTCCAGGCTGTCCCCCAACTCCTGCCATCCACGCTGGTGCTGGGGGTAGTTGCTTGTCCAGTCTGCTGGTGTGGGTAGTCCACACCCCCAAATGCTCCAGCCACGATGAAGGCCAGGGCAAGGCAGCAAGTCCTCTCTGGAACCAAGAAGCCTGGGCCATTGGAGGGGGCGGTGGTCTCGGCCAAGGGGGACGGGTTCCCATCCGAGGCCGAGGAGGCTGAGGGGGCGCGAGGTGCCAGGGGAGCATCTAGTGGGGTGTGGGCCTTGTTCCTGTCACGGGGCGTTCTGAGCCCGTCCTTCCCCACATTTCACCCGCCCAGCTGCGCAGTGGCCTCAGGGTCCCTGGCTGAAGCCTGGCCTGGATGAGCTGTGGGGTCAGCTCTCGGCAGGCAGCTGGCCCAGTGGGCCGGGCGAGTCCCCTTTCCCGGAGAGGGTCACCTCGGAGGTGTGCTCAGGCCCCAGCGGCTGCCCGGCCTGCCTGCGGAGTGAGAGGCCCTGGAGTGAGAGTCTCCGCCGTCGGCTCTCCGATCTCCATCTCTTTTGCTCGCTTTGCACAGCTGGCCCCGGCAGGCGTGAGATGCGGTGGGAGCACGTCGGGGTGGTGGTGGGTGGCGGACCTGGGTCTGGGCTCAGAGGAGTCCTGGCGGGGACGGCCCCCAGGAGCAGGTGGGAGGCGCCGCTTCCCAGCCTCTCGGTTGCACACGCAGCTGGCGGCTGTACCCTGAAGTGGAGCCCAGGGGGAGGCGTTTCCCTCCAAGTCAGTGTCTGGGTGTCCACCGAACACACGCCTCGGCCCAGGAACCAGGAGCGTGTGTGCACGGGCCGTGCTCAGCTCTCTGGCTGAATGAGTGCGGAACTGCGCAGAGATGAGGATAAATAAATGGCCCCCGCCCCCGAATTCTGCTATGAGTTTGACGTCTGTGCGTGCCAGGGAGAAGGTGCCGCCCTCGGCCGGCTGTAGCACCGCACGTGTGTTGACGGCATGTGGGGAGCTGGCTCACACACAGACACGAAGAACGAGGAAGTGGCGACAACTCTTTTTTGAGATAATAGATACTTGTTATTTACTGACGAGAGAACCAGTAAGGTGTTAGAACTGGTTCAAAGAAGAGTCCAGAGGGTGAACGCCAGCCTCTCCTTTCAGCGACGCCAAGGGGAGCTCACGTCCACCGGAGCAGGGCCAGCCAGGCGCGAGCTGTACTCCTCCGGACACTGGCATCCTGTGGTCCGGAATCCTTGCGTTGCTGCGGGAGTTCAGAGCTCACGGGACTGTACAACAGCTCGGGGGTCACTAAGGCTGAGAGAGCCCAGACAGGCACAGGGCGCCCCTAGTCTGTTATGCCCACTTGAAAGCCTTTCACAATTTTCACTGACAATAATTTAAAAAATAATGTGATGAGTGTTATCTGCTTCCAGCTAACACAGAGGAAATGAGAAGTGAAAGCTGCTCATTCGTGTCTGACTCTTTGCGACTCTGTGTGACCCCACGGACTGTAGCCCACTAGGCTGCTCTGTCCACAGGCTTCTCCAGGCAAGAACACTGGAGAGGGTGGCCACTCCCTTCTCCACGGCATCTTCCCAACCTAGGGCTTGAACCTGGGTACACACAGAAGCAGGTACCAAATTTCCCGTCCTGTCTTAAAACCAGAAAACGTATAAGAAACACTGGTTCTCAGACCTCAAGCGTGGGCAGGGCAGGACAATGTGGCTGGGGGATTGGAAGCCAGGCTGTACTGGCCACAGTTCAAGAGCGGGAGGACGCCCAGGCAAGTGTCCAGTGAGCTGGAACGCACAATTTTATGTTTACGACCAATAAAAGAAAGAGCAGGCAGGCAAGAATGCAGGGACGCCAGAGCCTTCTGTCCACGGGCGGCCAGGGGTCCCCAGGTGGGTGGCCTCGGGGGCCTGTGTGTGATCCTATCGATTCTGTCCACGGGCGGTCAGGGGTCCCCAGCTGGGCGGCCTCGGGGGCCTGCGTGTGATCCTATCGATTCTGTCCACCGACGGTCAGGGGTCCCCAGCTGGGCGGCCTCGGGGGCCTGCGTGTGATCCTATCGATTCTGTCCACAGGCGGCCAGGAGTACCCAGCTGGGCGGCCTCGGGGGCCTGCGTGTGATCCTATCGATTCTGTCCACAGGCGGCCAGGAGTACCCAGCTGGGCGGCCTCAGGGGCCTGCGTGTGATCCTATCGATTCTGTCCACGGGTGGTCAGGGGTCCCCAGCTGGGCGGCCTCGGGGGCCTGCATGTGATCCTATCGATTCCACGGGCGGTCAGGAGTCCCCAGCTGGGCGGCCTCAGGGGCCTGCATGTGATCCTATCGATTCCACGGGCGGTCAGGAGTCCCCAGCTGGGCGACCTTGGGGGCCTGCGTGTGATTCTATTGATTCTGTCCATTTTTTTCTGTTTCCTTTTTCACTGTTTTCTGCTACCTGTTTTTCTCCTTTTTCTTGATTACTTTTCATTTAATTTGCTCTTCTATATCTAAGTTCTTAAAGTAGAAGATAAGAATGATCAATTTCAGAAACTTGACATTGGGGAATGGTCACTGAAAATCCTGCAGACAATAAAAAGATAGTAAGGGAATGATCATGAACAGCTTTTTGCCAACGAATCTGGATACGTACATGAAAGGAAGATGTTTTTGAAAAAGCAAAGGAAGCTAAGTCGAGAAGAAATAAATGAGCTCTTTATTAAAGTTTTGCTCAACACTGATAAATTCTGTCAAACGTGACGTTTCTGTTGAGCTTTTCAAGAAGGTTAGAACACGTGACGCTGTGATGTGAGCAGCACCCTCACAGCAGAGGCAGCAGAGCTGTCTCAGTGAAAACACGGCCTGTCTCCTGCGCAGAGTGAGCGCCCAAGTTCAAGGAGCTTCAGCAGATCAAACACGTGGAACTGTTTACACCTGTCGCAATGCATGCAGCACACACACGCGCGCGCGCACACACACGTGCTCATGTGCACACACGCGTGCACACACTCGCACACACGTGCACGCGCACATGCACACACACACACCTACAGAAACAGCAGCGCATCAAAAAGTTACGCATGAGCACCAAGGGGTTCAAGCCTGGTGTAACACTCAAAAATTAATAGATAAGGTCACCCAAGTCAACCGACTGTGAAGAAAAAACACACGACCGTCTCAGCAGAGGCAGGAAAAGCGTTTGCTAAAATTCTGTCACCTTCTGATGAAAGCTTCCAGCAAGCTGAGTGGAAGGCGCCTCTGTAACGAGCACGCATGCCCCGAGCCTGACGGCACAGCTCCCGGGAGACGAGATGCTTTCCTGCCGGGACCCTGAAGTGGGGCGGGGCACGGGGCCTGCCTGCGTCCCGCCCGGTGGTGAAGGTCCTGGTCCTCCTCACAGGGCCAGAGACGAAGTAGAGTCCTGCAGGGTGAAGGGAGGGAGCTGACCTGTGTCTGGGAAGAAGGCGTGACGAGCTGTTCAGGAAGCCTTGAGGAACGCACAGAAATGTGACTGTTAACTGATGTAGGTGAGTGTGGTAAGTGTGCCACACCACAGGGCACCTTGAAGGCATCTTTATATTAAACGTGAACGTGCACAGCAGCACCAGAATGAAGTGGTGTCTATACACCCGATGAAACATGCTAATGTCTGCGCTCAAGCTGGTTTTAGAAAAGGCACACGAACCAGAGATCAAATTGCCAACGTCCGCTGGATCATGGAAAAAGCAAAAGAGTTCCAGAAAAACATCTACTTCTGCTTTATTGACTATGCCAAAGCCTTTGACTGTGTGGATCACAATAAACTGTGGGAAAGTCTTCAAGAAATGGGAATAGCAGACCACCTGACCTGCTTCTTGAGAAATCTGTATGCAGGTCAAGAAGCAACAGTTAGAACCGGACATGGAACAACAGACTGGTTCCAAATCAGGAAAGGAGTACGTCAAGGCTGTGTATTGTCACCCTGCTTATTTAACTTACATGCAGAGTACATCATACGAAATGCCAGGCTGGATGAAGCTCAAACTGGAATCAAGATTGTTGGGAGAAATATCAGTAACCTCAGAAATGCAGATGACAATACCCTTATGGCAAAGAGTGAAGAGGAATTGCCAGGGTCCAGCCCCAGCGGGTCCAGGGTGATTCGAAGGTGAGATGGAGTCGGCGTCCTAAGAAAAAACTTATTTAATTACAGATATATAGAGAGATTGGAAACAGATAGTGTAGTAGGAAAATTAGTGGAGAAAAGATGCTGAATAACTGGTCTATGTGGAATACCCATCACCACCTACGCAGGCCACAGGCGTCTTTCCGTTCTCCCGAAGGAGAGGAGGCGCTGAGGCCTTCCCGGTCCGATCTTAGAAGCCCAGGCAGAACGAGCAGGCTTGGTGAGTACCCACATTCCAGATGGGAATTCAGCAAGAAAAATGGAGAACAAGAAAGAAATGACATGGGGGAATCAGTCTTTCCAGAAACTGATCTGCATTTTTTATTTCTAGGTTTGCTTATATACCTTTTGTTATACACAGGGATGAATACAGAGTCACGCGGGGGTCAGCAGTCCTGACCTTTATCAAAATCAGGTGCTTTACATAAAAAAAGGTCTTAGAGGTTTTACATCATCCTCTGGCCATGAGGCCTGCTGACATTTTACGACCCTTTCTTTCTGAAAACCAAAAAACTTATTTTTTCCAAGGATGTTTTTTCATTCCTATAGGGTGAGGGTGTAGTGAGTTACAATCAAGAAAGGAATTTATTTAACCCAAGGTTAACATGATTAATCTTAAAGGTTAATACTTATTTCTCCTATATGCTAGTTATATTCATTATAAGGGCAGGGAATATGGAGATTTAGCAGCAAACATCAGCCCAACAAATGAAAATCCTTTCACCAATGTTCCCCTTAAGATCTATTTAGTCTTAAGATAGTGATAAAGTTACATTTTTACATAGCAAGGACACAGTGATTTATAACAAAGTACAGTGATCTATAACAAAAGAAAAAATTCATTAACTCAAAAAGTCTAGTATTGCTAACATCAAAAACTACTGTATTTCCTTTTCTATATTCCAAATACATTGATTAATATATTCCCAGATGCCTAAGAATATGGAGGCCTGGCAGCAATCATTGACTCAACAATGAGAAAAGCCCTATGCTAATTAAGACTTTCAAAATACTCCAAACTCTCTATGCTGTTTATGGTTGAGAGGTTGTCACACAAACTAGTCTGTCAGCAGAGAGGTTTGACGTGAGAAACCCTTGTCACACCCAGGGCAGGGAATTAGCAGCAATTACTGGCACAACAAATGAAAAACCCTTCACCAATATAATTCCTAATCGACCCACTATACTAATAATTTCTAACTTCCCAAAAGAATCTGCCTTTAGTACAGGCAGGCTAGATAACCTTCAGAGGAGTTCATAAGTTGAAACACTCTTGTCACGCCCAGGAATTTTTATTGACTTGAAGCTGTAAGTTAATTCCTTCTCCAAGAGAGGTAATGGGGGTCAGCCCCCTGTAAAGTCAGAGGTGTAGATGAGGGCATGAAACAGTAAAGTAGGTAGACTCTGGTTTTGGTGGTAGATGCTCGGGAACAGGGGGTTTCCTGAGGTTTGATCACACATTTGCGTATGCCAACCCTCCTTCCTCATGACCTTTGCCATGGGCGGAGTTCCTCACGCTGGCTCCTGGCAAGGAACTAAAGAGCCTGTTGATGAAAGTAAAACAGGTGAATGAAAAAGTTGGCTTAAAGCTCAAAATTCAGAAAACTAAGATCCTGGCATCTGGTCCCATCACTTCATGGCAAATAGATGGGGAAACAGTGAGAACAGTGAGAGACTTTATTTTCTTGGGCTCCAAAATCACTGCAGATGGTGACTTCAGCCATGAAATTAAAAGACACTTGCTCCTTAGCAGAAAAGCTATGACCAACCTAGACAGCATATTAAAAAGCAGAGACATTACTTTGCCGACAAAGGTCCATCTAGTCAAGGCTATGGTTTTTCCTGTGGTCATGTATGGATATGAGAGTTGGACCATAAAGAATGCTGAGTGCCAAAGAATTGATGCTTTTGAACTGTGGTGCTGGAGAAGACTCTTGGGAGTCCCTAGGACTGCAAGGAGATCCAGCCAGTCCATCCTAAAGGAAAGGAGTCCTGAATGTTCATTGGAAGGACTGATGCCGAAGCTGAAACTCCAGTCCTTTGGCCACCTGATGCGAAAAGCTGAGTCATTTGAAAGACCCTGGTGCTGGGAAGGATTCAGTGCAGGAGGTGAAGGGGACGATAGAGGATGAGATGGTTGGAGGGCATCACCAACTCAGTGGACATGTATTTGAGTAAACTCTGGGAGTTGGTGATGGACAGGAAGGCCTGATGTGCTGCGGTCCATGGAGTCGCAGAGTTGGACACGACTGAGCAACTGAACTGAACTAAATGTCTGTGCAGCGACGAGAGCGATCGGGAAAGGCCCGAGGAAGCAGGGAGGCGAGCGATCGGGAAAGGCCCGAGGAAGCAGGGAGGCGAGCGATCGGGAAAGGCCCGAGGAAGCAGGGAGGCGAGCGATCGGGAAAGGCCCGAGGAAGCAGGGAGGCGAGCGATCGGGAAAGGCCCGAGGAAGCAGGGAGGCGAGCGATCGGGAAAGGCCCGAGGAAGCAGGGAGGCGAGCGATCGGGAAAGGCCCGAGGAAGCAGGGAGGCGAGCGATCGGGAAAGGCCCGAGGAAGCAGGGAGGCGAGCGATCGGGAAAGGCCCGAGGAAGCAGGGAGGCGAGCGATCGGGAAAGGCCCGAGGAAGCAGGGAGGCGAGCGATCGGGAAAGGCCCGAGGAAGCAGGGAGGCGAGCGATCGGGAAAGGCCCGAGGAAGCAGGGAGGCGAGCGATCGGGAAAGGCCCGAGGAAGCAGGGAGGCGAGCGATCGGGAAAGGCCCGAGGAAGCAGGGAGGCGAGCGATCGGGAAAGGCCCGAGGAAGCAGGGAGGCGAGCGATCGGGAAAGGCCCGAGGAAGCAGGGAGGCGAGCGATCGGGAAAGGCCCGAGGAAGCAGGGAGGCGAGCGATCGGGAAAGGCCCGAGGAAGCAGGGAGGCGAGCGATCGGGAAAGGCCCGAGGAAGCAGGGAGGCGAGCGATCGGGAAAGGCCCGAGGAAGCAGGGAGGCGAGCGATCGGGAAAGGCCCGAGGAAGCAGGGAGGCGAGCGATCGGGAAAGGCCCGAGGAAGCCGGGAGGCGAGCGATCGGGAAAGGCCCGAGGAAGCAGGGAGGCGTCCCTCTCCAGGGTTCTCGCTGCTCTCCTCGTCAGCCTCTGAGAAGCCGGGCTCGTGCTCTGGTCTGCTGATGTGGTGTGTGGGGCCAGGAGGGAGGTGCTCCTGCGGGATGGGGGCTGGGCGGGGAGGCGGGGCGCAGGCAGTGCCCGTCCCCTCTGCTGGGCCTCTGCGTCCGCCGCTCTCTGCTCTGGGCTCGGCCTGAGCCTGCAGCTGCCCCCAGTGCCCAGCCTCCTTCGTGCCGGGTGCGAGGTCTTCCCTGCAGACCCGCCGAGCCCGCAACGGGCTGCTGATGCCGCTAGTCTGTGCTGTGCCCGCTGTGCTGTGCTGGCAGCCCGCCCTCACAGCGCATGAAGAGGGCACACTTCCCCGGGGGCCCACAGCAGCCCGATGACAACCCCCACTGGCCTTGAGGAGCTGCTTGCTTGCCGGCTCAGTGCGGTCATGTCTAGCAGAGCAGCCGGGCGGGATCAGGTGTGCTGTCTGCCCCACACGCCCCGAGTTGTCTCTGTAAATGCCCGGTGCACACGAACATCACATCTGGGTCCTTGGACCCTTACCCTCACCCCAGCCAGAGCCATGGCTCCTGTCTGCCTCTGATACGGAGAGAGGTGGGTGCTCCCTGGGAGCCCACTGACGTGGTGGCACTGGTATATCCAGGCTTCCCTTCTGATACGGAGAGAGGTGGGCCCCCCGACGTGGATCTGGGGGGGCTCACTCATGCCCATGGGACCCCAAGGTGGATCTTGGGGGGTTTCACTCATGCCCATGGACCCCCCGAGATGGATCCTGGGGAGGTTCACTCATGCCCATGGAGCCCCCCACCGAGGTGAATCCTGGGGGGCCTGCTCACACCCATGGGCCCCCCAAGGTGGATCCTGGGGGGGCTCGCTCACACCCATGGGACCCCTGAGATGGATCCTGGGGGAGTTCACTCATGCCCATTGACCCCTCCACCGAGGTGGATCCTGAGGGGCTCACAGACACCCACGGAGCTGCTGTGGTCAGAGGCTGTGGGGGGTGCTCTAGGCAGCCTTTCAGCCCGTGATCAGTGTGTGCGTCCCCTCGCACTGGAAACCAGCCCAAGGAAGCGGGTGGCTTTGGGGAGGAGGTTCCAAGGCTGAGATCAGGAAGCTGTGGCCACCAGCTGGGCCTAGGGTCCGCGGGGAGAGCCAGGCGGCGGCCCAGGACCTGCTTCCATTCTGCTTGCCCCTCGGCGGGGAAGGTGCTTCTTAAATGAAAATCGAGCCATTCTTAGAGGGCTCTGATCTCCCAAGCACCAGGCTGTGTTAAGCGCGGACCAAGCTCCGTGTTTCTGCCGCTCTGGAAGGAGCAGACTTGTGTCCATCTGTCCGGATCTGGGGTAGAGCCACAGCTCGCCTGCTAGACGTTGCTTCAGCTTTGCGGTCGCCGGTCAGGCACGCCTGTGGGTGCCCAGGATCAATGGCCGCACTAGAAACCCTCCAGCCCCAAGGACTCGGAGCGGCCCTCCTGCCCACACGGGGCCCGGGAGCCACCCTCGCTGCTCCGACGGCCAGGCCCCCCCGCCTGCTGGCGGGCTCGCGGAGCCTCGTGCTGCTCTGTGTGCCGGCCGGCAGTGGCTGTGGGGCCTGGGCTCTGGGAACGCGTCCGGTCAGGGCTGCCAGGAGCTGAGTCTGGGCCTTCTCGGGGGGCAGGCCCCCACCTCCCCTGCACTGTCTTGGAGCAGCCCTCAGGCAGAGTGCGGGTGGCTGGGCATCCAGAGGACCCCCGCCTCCCTGGCTGAGGGTCACAGACATCTCCGCAGGGTGTTCTCAGGCCTAGCTGGTAAATAGCAATCTTGCCTCCGGAGAAATTCCTTTGTCCCTTTTCGGCTCCTTATCTCGGCTCTCCGGCCTGCACTGGGTTGTTTGTAGGATGTAATTCCTTTTTAGGTAACTCAGATACTTCTCTTTGGAGCAGGCCTAACAAGGCCTGGCTGCTGCTATTTTTAGCGGGGCCGGGCGGCTCTGCGTGTCCTGGAGACCAGGGCCGCCCTCTCCTCGCCACCTGTACAGCGTCAGGACAGGGCCTGGTTTTGTTTGGCTACGTGGTGTGTTTTTGTTTTTATTTTTAATTCCCTCAGCTCGTCCTTGCCAAAATCTCTAATTCACTCTTTTCCAAAATATTTTTCTTGAGCCTTCCTATGAAAGAGCCCACGTATTTCTATCAGTTGCCTAGTTTCCCCCCTAGAGTTCATAGAAGCACCTTTTTTTGGTAAAGAATGTTGGCCCAGCATGTGTGCAGATGTGGTCAGCCGCCCTGTGCCAGGTGGGAAGAATGGGAGCCCAGCTGGAGCCCACGCAGCGGAGGCCCCGACCCTGACCCCTGGGGCCAGGAGTCCCCTGCCCGTCCAGCTCCTGCTCCTCTGAGCTCCTTCCCACCAGTCGTGGCCTGAGCTCGCTGCCCACATCTTGGAGGGACTTTCCTGTCCATCCTCAAGATAGCCATGCCATCCTCCTCGAAGGGCTCTCCACCCAGGCTCCTTCCTGGAGGCAGGGGGAGGCCTGCAGCTCTGACCTTAGCAGCCCAGAGAGCTCCAGGCCGGCACTTTCACTCCTAGTCCCAGGGTCCCCCGGGTGACAGCTGGTCCTGCCCCGGCGGCATTTGTGATGGTGTTGAACTGGCCCGCCATCCACTGCTTGCTCTGTGTCCGTCTTGAGCGCAGTGAGTGAACAAGGCAGGCACGTGAGGGCGGGGCGCTCAGAAAGCCGAGGCCGCAGCGCTTGCCGCTGCTCAGTCGCTCAGTCATGTCTGACTCATTGCAACTCCATGGACTGCAGCACGCCAGGCCTCCCTGTCCTTCACCATCTCCTGGAGTTTACTCAAACTCATGTCCATCGAGTTGGTGATGCCATCCTCAGTCACCCTCTTCCCCTCCTGCCTTCAATCTTTCCCAGCATCAGGGTCTTTTCCAGTGAGTCAGTTCTTCTCATCAGGTGGCCACAGTGTTGGAGTTTCAGCTTCAGCATCAGCCCTTCCAGTAAATATTCAGGACTCATTTCCTTTAGGATGGACTGGTTTGATCTCTTGGCTCTCCAAGGGAGTCTCAGGAGTCTTCTCCAATACTACAACTCAAAGCATCAGTTCTTCAGCACTCAGCCTTCTTTATGGTCCAACTCTCACATCCGTACATGACCACTGGAAAAAACATAGCTTTGACTAGATGGTTTGTTGGCAAAATGATTCCTCTGCTTTTTATTGTAATGTCTAGGTTTCTCATAGCTTTTCTTCCAAGGAGCAAGCGTGTTTTAATTTCATGGCTGCAGTCAGTGTCCACAGTGACTTTGGAGCCATGAAAACAAAGTCTGCCACTGCTTGCACTTTCCACCTTTCTATTTACCATGAAGTGATGGGATCAGATGCCATGATCTTAGATTTCTGAGTGCTGAGTTTCAAGCCAGCTTTTTAGAATCTCCCCTTTCACCTTCATCAAGATGTTCTTTAGTTCCTCTTCACTTTCTGCTATTAAAGTGGTATCATCTGCATATCTGAAGTTGTTGATATTTCTCCTGGCAATCTTGATTCCAGCTTGTGCTTCATCCAGCCCTGCATTTCACATGATGTGCTTACTCTGCACAAGTTAAATAAGCAGGGTGTCAATATATAGCCTTGTCTTACTCCTTTCCCAGTTTTGAACTACGCAGTTGTTCTATGTCTGGTTCTAATCATTGCCTCTTGACCTGCATACATGTTTCTCAGGAAGCAGCTAAGGTGGTCTGGTACTCCATCTCTTTAAGAGTTTTCCACAGTTTGTTGTGATCCACACAGTCAAAGGCTTTAGTATAGTCAGTGAAGCAGAAGTAGATGTTTTTCTGGAATTCCCTTGCTTTCTCCTTAATCCAGTGAATGTTGGCAATTTGATCTGTTATTCCTCTGCCTCTTCGAAACCCAACTTGAGCACATGGACGTTCTCGGTTCACATACTGTTAAAGCTGAGCTTGAAGGATTTTGAGTGTAACGTTACTAGCTTGTGAAATGAGTGCAGTTATACAGTGGTTTGAGCATTCTTTGGCATTGCCTTTCTTTGGCATTGAAATGAAAACTGACCTTTTCCAGTCCTGTGGCCACAGCTGAGTTTTCCAAATTTGCCAGCATATTGAGTGCAGCACTTTTACAGCATCATCTTTTAGGATTTTAAATAGCTTATCTGGAATTCCATCATCTCCACTAGCTTTGTTCGTGGAGATGCTTCCCAAGGCCCACTTCACACTCCAGGATGTCTGGCTCTGGATGAGTGACCACAGCATCATGGCTATCCAGGTCTTTAAGACGTTTCTTGTATGGTTCTTCTGTGTATTCTTGCCACCTCTGCTTAGCATCTTCTTCTTCTGTTAGGTCCTTTCTGTTTCTGTTCTTTGTTGCACCTATTCTTACATGAAATGTCCGCTTGGCACCTCCAGTTTTCTTGAAGAGGTCTCTGGTGCTTCTCGTTCTGCTGTTCTCCTCTGCTCCTTTGCTTCGATCGCTGAGGGAGGCTTTCTTGTCTCTGCTTGCTGTTCTTCGGAGCTCCGCATCAGATGGGTGTGATTGTGTCTCCTGTGCCTTTCACTTCTCTTCTTTCCTCAGCTATTTGTAAAGTGTCCTCAGACAACCATTTTGTTTTTATTTCTTTTTTGGGGGGATAGTTTCGGTCGCTGCCTCCTGTACAATATTACAAACACCATGCATAGTTCTCCAGGCATGTCTGCCATATCTAATGCCTTGAATCTATTTGTCACCTCCAGTGTATAAACATATGGGATTTGATTTAGATCATCCCTGAATGGCCTAGTGGTTTTCCCTACTTTGTTCAATAGAAGCCTGAATTTTGCAATAAGGAGCTGATGATCTGAACCCTAGGGAGCTCCCGGTCTTGTCTTTCCTGACCGTACGGAGCTTCCCCGTCTTTGACTGTGATCCCCGAAAGGCTGGGCAGCAGCCTGTGGCCTGTTCTGTGGCCTCGCGATGGCCTTTCCTGCCGAGTGGGCCACAGGAGAGGGTGCGCACCGCGGCCGAGTCCTGGGCTGTCTGTCAGGGCACTGTCCGCGCGTGCGCCTGTGTGTGCGTGCACGCGTGTGTGCATTCCCGTCACTGGCCGTGTGCATGTGTGTGTCTGCCTTCCCAGCCCTCTGTGGCCGTCCTGTGCCCGTCGTCCTCTGCAGCCCCCGCCGCTCACTGAGGTGCCTCTGGGCCCTGAGGCTCAGGCGCCAGCGGGGCCTCGTCTCGCGGAGCCTTCCAAGGTGGGCGCTCTGCTCTGCGCTGTCTGGCGCAGCCGCCACCATCCACGGCAGCCAGGCAGCCCTGCCTCTCAGTGTGGGTCCAGACCAGCAACGTTCAGTGTGGCCATCGGCACGGTACACTTGGGGCCTGCCATCTTATTTTCTGTGTTATGTTTACACCTTCTGGTTTGTCCCTTTATTTCCCCATTTCTGCTTTCTTTTGGATTAGTTCTCCGTTTCTTTGGTATCCATCTGAAAGTGTTGGCTGGTGTCTTGCTTCATTTTGTCCTTCCTGGCGGCTGTGGGTTTTGAGCCCCTGCCTCTGGTTGGCATTCTGCTCCTTCACGTGCCACGTGGACGCGCTGGGACCGTGTGGGTTTCTGAGCACCATGTGCTGTCCGTCTGCCTGCACTGGGGACTCCAGCCAGTGGGTTATAGTTGCTGTAAACTATGATTTATAATTGCTGCTTTAAATCAAGGGTCAGCACCCCGTCCCTGCCCCCCAGCCTAGCTGGTCCGACCTGCCACCTGGCTTGGGGTCAGGTTCCCAGGGGCAGCCTCACCCCTTCGCGTGGCCTCCACACCTGCCCAGCGGCGTTTCCTCAAGGCTGCCGGCCGCGGGACCTGAGTCTGCGCCGGTCCCCAGTCAGCGTCTGCCCAGCCTGCTCTAGTGGAGCCTCACACAGGCTCACGGGGACAGGGCCCATCCGAGTTTACTCATGAAAATGTTTGAAGGACGGTTGGCTGAGCGGTGTGATTCTTGGCTTATACTTGCTCGCATTGAGGATTTTTATAAAAGGTGGTTCTGCCACTGTTCCACTTAGACACTGGTTCTGGTGTGGGTGTCTGTGGTTCTGGTGTGGGTGTCGGTGGTTCTGGTGTGGGTGTCGGTGGTTCTGGTGAGTGTTGATGGTTCTGGTGGGTGTCGGTTCTGGTGTGGATGTCGGTGGTTCTGATGTGGGTCTCTGGTTCTGGAGTGGGCCTTGGCGGTTCTGGTGTGGGTGTCATTGGTTCTGGTGAGTGTTGATGGTTCTGGTGGGTGTCGGTGGTTCTAGTGGGTGTCAGTGGTTCTGAGGTGGATGTCAGTGGTTCTAGTGTGGGTCTCTGGTTCTGGAGTGGGCCTTGGCGGTTCTGGTGTGGGTGTCGGCGGTTCTGGTATGGGTGTCGGCGGTTCTGGTGTGGGCTTTGGTGGTTCTGGTGTGGGTGTCATTGGTTCTGGTGAGTGTTGATGGTTCTGGTGGGTGTCGGTGGTTCTAGTGGATGTCAGTGGTTCTAGTGTGGGTCTCTGGTTCTGGAGTGGGCCTTGGCGGTTCTGGTGTGGGTGTCGGTGGTTCTGGTGAGTGTTGACGGTTCTGGTGTGGGTCCCTGGCTCTGGTGTGGGTCCCTGGCTCTGGTGTGGGTCCCTGGCTCTGGTGTGAGTCTCTGGCTCTGGTGTGGGTCCCTGGCTCTGGTGTGGGTCCCTGGCTCTGGTGTGGGTCCCTGGCTCTGGTGTGGGTCCCTGGCTCTGGTGTGGGTCCCTGGCTCTGGTGTGGGTCCCTGGCTCTGGTGTGGGTCCCTGGCTCTGGTGTGGGTCCCTGGCTCTGGTGTGGGTCCCTGGCTCTGGTGTGGGTCCCTGGCTCTGGTGTGGGTCCCTGGCTCTGGTGTGGGTCCCTGGCTCTGGTGTGGGTCCCTGGCTCTGGTGTGGGTCCCTGGCTCTGGTGTGGGTCCCTGGCTCTGGTGTGGGTCCCTGGCTCTGGTGTGGGTCCCTGGCTCTGGTGTGGGTCCCTGGCTCTGGTGTGGGTCCCTGGCTCTGGTGTGGGTCCCTGGCTCTGGTGTGGGTCCCTGGCTCTGGTGTGGGTCCCTGGCTCTGGTGTGGGTCCCTGGCTCTGGTGTGGGTCCCTGGCTCTGGTGTGGGTCCCTGGCTCTGGTGTGGGTCCCTGGCTCTGGTGTGGGTCCCTGGCTCTGGTGTGGGTCCCTGGCTCTGGTGTGGGTCCCTGGCTCTGGTGTGGGTCCCTGGCTCTGGTGTGGGTCCCTGGCTCTGGTGTGGGTCCCTGGCTCTGGTGTGGGTCCCTGGCTCTGGTGTGGGTCCCTGGCTCTGGTGTGGGTCCCTGGCTCTGGTGTGGGTCCCTGGCTCTGGTGTGGGTCCCTGGCTCTGGTGTGAGTCTCTGGCTCTGGTGTGGGTCCCTGGCTCTGGTGTGGGTCCCTGGCTCTGGTGTGGGTCCCTGGCTCTGGTGTGAGTCTCTGGCTCTGGTGTGGATCCCTGGCTCTGGTGTGGGTCTTGGTGGCTCTGTTTCCTGGGGGCCTGGAGGACTGTGTCTTTCGCTGGGGTCTGCCTGGGAGTCCGTTGCTCTGGGGTGATTCTCTCTGGTGCTCAGGCGCCCCTCAGTGTGGTTCAGCTCCCCTGCCTTGGGGGGTTTCCCTGGGCCCTGGGTTTAGACGTGAGCTCCGGGCCCTGCCTTGCTCTCTTTCCTTGGTACCAGGATGCAGAGGCTCCCCACTCCGCCCTCGCCCACGCCCACCCCTGCCCCTGCCCTCTCACTGACGCTCTTTTCACTTTCTTGGGTTTTTCTGGCATTTGTGGCCCTTGCTGAACTTTCCTCCAAGTTGGTTCTCCCTTGGGCGCTCTGTAACATGCTCTTCTTTTCTGGGACGCTTTTGTCCTTTTCCCCATTTCTGTCCTGAGGTCTATCCTGTCTCTCTCGCGCGGGTCTCCTCCCCTCAGCGCATTTGGATGTTCAGCTCTGTCGTGGGGGCTCGCAGCTCCGGGCTGCTCTGTGCCTCTGTCAAGGGCGGGCCTCTTCACAGCCCTGCAGGGACGTGCCCTTCCTCTGCCCGCCCCCAGCAGCCTTGGCGCGGGTCACGTTCCTGGCCTCACAGCACCCTCTTCTGTCCGTCGGGCAAAGCTGTGCTGCCTGCCGTGGGCGAGGAGGTGCCTCCCCTGCATCTCAGAGCGCCCGCCTGCCCCCGCTCCCCCGCTCACATTCCCGCTGCAGCTGGCCTGTCCTCCCCGCGGCCCTGCTCTGCAGAAGCGGGGCCTCCTGGCGCCCTGCAGTCAGATCCATGGACCCTGCTGGGCTGTTGCCTGCCATCCGCAGCCGCCACGGCCTCCCCTGCCCAGGGCCGGGGTGTGACTGCGCCGTGTGGACTGGTCACCAGGCTGCCCATTAGATCCAGAAGCTGTGAGCCCAGCGACCTACACCCTGCCCTCACCGCCTTTCTACTCTGTTCTCCGCGTTCGGGCTGCTTCGATTCCGTCTGGGTTGGAAGCTGGTTTGGGTTTTCGCATGGGGCCTCTCTGTACCCACCTCCAGTCTCAGCCGGAAGCTCTGGGTTCCCGTATGGCCGTGCAGAGGCTAGTCCTGGCACCTCTCCTCCATTTCTTGGCTTGACGTTTCCCTGAGGGGGGCTTGCCCTCCCGTCTCCCCAGAGATGCAGGAGGGAGGGAGGGCTTCATTCTCTTCATCCACCGGTTTTCAGAGGGGTGTCCTGACCCCACTCTGACTGGCATGGGGGTGTTGATTAGCGTCATCATGAACTCATGGATCTAAGTGTGTGTGTGTGTGTGTGTGTGTGGCCTGGCCTGGGTGGAGAGGGAGTGCTGGTTAAACTCTGATGTGGTGTCAGGCTCCTCTCTTGCTTCTTGCAGGGCCCCCAAACCCCCTGCACACCCCCCACCCTGATGCTTCTTGCAAGGGCCAGGCTCCTCTGAACCCACTCTCTCCCCCGAGCCCCGTTCCCAGCTGTGCGTTCGTCTGCGGCCTGCCCAGGGAGAGCCTCTGTGGACCCCGTGTGGCCTCTGGCGTGGAGGGTGCGTGGTGTGCGGTCTGCGGAGATGGGTGTGGCGGCTGCTCTCCCGACGTGCGGGCCCTTCCCGCAGGTGTCTGTCACTTTCCTCCCCAAACGCTTCTTGATGAAGACCCGTCATTTCAGCACCTTCGTTCTCACGCGAGACGTGCCTTTGTCTCCTCCTGTCCACTCCTGTGTGAGCTCGTCCCGGCGCCTCATCGTGGCTTTTGAAGCGCCCTGTCTCTTCCTCTGTGTGGAGGGGCCTCCCCACCAGACCTGCGGCGGGTGTGCCGGGCCTGCGGGCCGCCGGGGGCTCCCTGACGTGTGGGGCGGCGCGGGTGGGCTATTTTTGGATTTTTTTGAGATTTGTGGGATCAGAGTCAAGTGTTTGAGGAGTTTGGTGTGATGTGAATAGTGAATTCTGTGCCTCAAAAGGCCGCTTCAGTTCAGACCACGACACAGTGAGGGGCCGCTGAGGGAGACGCGTGCAGGCGTGCAGGCGGGCAGCAGGTCCCCGCTCAGAGGGAGCCGCTGACCCGGCGGCCGCTTGGGGCGCCACGTCCTGGCCTCCCTGCGTCGCTGCAGGGCGCCCCTGGAAAGTGCCGCTCGGCCCTCCCCGGGACTCGGGCGCGGTCCCTGCTACACTCTGGGGACCCACAGCCTCTGTGCACCTGCAGGAGCCCCCGCGCGAGCCCTGCCCCCGTCTGGGGCGCCTTCTGCCCTTCCCACCTCCGGACTGGAGCTGGGCCCGAGCTGCAGGACAAGGGGACCGGGCCCGGAGGACGCAGCCCTGAGCGGGGTCGTGAGCCGCCAGCTCCTCGGGACGGCCTGCGCTGTCCGCGCCCCTCCCCGTCTGTGCAGCTCCAGGTGTCTGGGGGGCGCCGCTCGGGTAGAACCCTGGGCCCCTCGCGAAGGTCTGGCTTTATGTGCTGTCCCAGGTGCCAGGCGCGGCGGGTGGCAGCCGCACACATCAGGCAGCTTTGGGTGGCTTTCACGAGACTACGCCGTCCTGTCGCTTTTTCCTGGGCCTGAGGCCAGGCCGTCAGGGGACCTGACCCAGGCTGCCCAGAGCCGCTGCTGCCGAGGTCCCTCGTGCCCTTTGCGGCCCCGGCCCCGGGCCCGGAAGCCAGCCTGCAGTCTTCCCTGGCTGTGGAGGTGACCTGCTGTGTGAGCTCCCGGGGCCCTGCCCGGCTATGGGGTGTTGGGTGAGGCGCCCGCTGGGAAGCGTGCCGCCTGCTCCCCTGAGGCTGGAGTCCGGGAATGGGGGTCCGGGCCTGTGCTGAGGGGGCAGTGCAAGCAGCCTGGTGAACATCCTGTGCCCTGCTCAGATGGGATGCAGGCGCGAGCCGGGTGTCAGCCGTGTGCCCTGAAGCTGCACGGGCTGCCCGCCATCTCGGGTCGGGGGCAGCTGCTGCCGCGCGAGGCTCCCTTTGGCCCCCGCCTGGCGCTCTGCCCTCCGCTCCAGGGCCTGGTGCCATGTCCCACCCCCCGGCCTGCTCCCTGGTCAGCTGGCTGAGCCCCGGGTGCAGCCCCTTCCCTCACTACCCCTGTGCCCAGAGGAGCCGTGTCTCAGCCCGTTGACCGCAGCCTGTCCGTCCACGGCTCGCTGACCTCTGGGCAGGACTCGGTAGCCAAGGCTGGGTGCAGGCGGTGTGGGAAGCAACACCGCGGCCCTGGGCATGGGTCGCCTGCTGTGGGATGCCTGCCTCTGGGATGGTGGGCGGGGGAGGCCAGGGTGGCTCCGGGGTCTCGGTGAGCGCGGCAGGGCCGGCCGTGTCGCCACGCCAAGGGAAGCGCAGAGCGGAGGACGGGCGGGGCCCTGCGGCTTCCCCAGCGCCGGCCTCAGTCTGTCCCGGCCACCTTGCCTTGGCCGCTGCCCCCGCCCGTGGACGTCCTGACACCGCTGCCTGCTCCCCCAGTTGTGGGCGCCCCAGAGGGTGGGGCCATGACCTCCGCGTACCCCTGTGAGCCCATGTGGGTCCACACCTGCCCCGGTGACCCAAGGGTCGCTCCCGATGCCCAGCCTGTTTCAGGGCCCAGGGGAGATGTGGGTCTGGGCCGTCGCCCGAGTCAGGACCCTGTGTGGGGAGGGCTGCAGGGCGGCCAGGCTGCTGGACGGCTCCCCCTCAGGCCGGCCCTCCTGTGCTCCCTGCAGAGCCTCCAGGCTACAGGGCCGCAGTTGCAGGGACGACTCCGTGGTCGAGGTCGAGTGACAGGAGGGAGGCCTGGCTGGACGCCGCCTCGGGGCAGCCTGGCTGGCGCAAGGGGGACGCTGGTGAGCAGGGAGAGGCCGCGGGCCTGCCCAGGGCTGGGCCGCGCCCGGGGCAGTGGGCCCGCTGGCCGCTGCGGCGCGTCCGCCTCCCCGGGGGCCGGGCTGGGGCTTGGGTGCGTGTCGGGCGTGAGACAGCGCCCGCCTCGCGGCCGACTCTGCGCCTCCTGTGCTGTGTCCGTCGCTTGCCGTGTCTGGCTGTTTTTGGCCCGGGGACTGTGGCGCGCCGCGCTCCTGTGTGCATGGGGTTCTCCAGGCAAGAACACTGCCGCGGGTCGCCATTCGCTTCTCCAGGCGATCCGCCCGACCCGGGGACTGAACCCAGGTCTCCCGCGTTGCAGGCGGCTTCTTCACTGTCTGAGCCGCCAGGGAGGCCCTGCTCCCTCCCAGACGGTGGGAAACATGCACACAGGCGTGCACAGCGCCGACACACGCATACGACACACGTGCCCTCGCACCCCCGCGGGGCCGCGGCGGCGCCAGGATGCCTGTCCTCCGGGCCCTGCCCGCTGCTCTGTGGCCGACACGGGACCTCCTGTCCAGGGGGAGCACCGGCGTTCTGGAGAGACCGGGAGCTCCCTGGGGCCTCAGCACAGGGCCCTGGGAGCACGCCCCGGGGCCGGGGCCGCCCTGACGCCTGCCTTCCTCCGCAGGTCGTCCACACTCACAGGCCGCACTTCCTGGCCCTGCACTGCCAGGAGTTCGGAGGGAAGAACTATGAAGCGTCCATGTCGCACGTGGACAAGTTTGTCAAGTAAGTCTGGGGGCAGCTGCCTGGCCTCCGCCTCCTCCTGGGGCGAGGTGGGTATGGCTGAGGGTGACGGGCACAGCCCCACCTGAGGGCCAGGCCTGGGGCCAGGGCGCCTTGCCAAAGAGGGGGCGTGGCCCGAGGTGGGGGCGGGCGGAGCGCGGGGTGGCTGCGCCCCAAGGTTCAAGGCAGTGCCACCTGTGGGCTCAGAAGCGTCAGCCTCAGGTCCAGGCCGAGATTCCGTCATGTGGCCTGATGGCTGAGAGCGCCTGCTGCTGCTGACCACAGACAGATGGACGGACCGATGGACAGATGGACCGGGTGTCCACTCAGAAGCTCACAGCTTGCCCATCGCAGTGGGATGGGCACAGAGTGCCATCGTCTGTGGGAGGCGCACCCCGTGGCTCCGTGGGAGTCAGGCCTATCCAAAACCGCCCAGCACCGCCCGGGGACAGGGACGCGGACCTGGGAGCTGGACGTGGGGGTGGGCAGCAGCGGGCTGGACGGCAGGCGCCTCTCTGCTCTGTGTCCCCTGGGGTGGGCACCACCCCTGACCCAGACTCCAGGCGCCGTGACAGCTCCCGCTGGTGGAGGGGGAAATGGTACTTCGGAGGCAGCTGTCGGGGTTAGGCACCGGGCCGAGGGTGTCCAGCCTGGGGCCCAGCCCGAGGCCGAGTCCCGCAGCTGTCACTGGCCTCGGTTCCCCTGTGGGTGGTCATAAGTCATCCATGTTTTCAGCTGTCACATTGTGGGGTCATTTGTTAAAAGACAGATTTTTTAAAACTACCAGATTTTCCCCAAATAACCTATAACTTAAAGCAATTTCAATCAAAAGGTTTTCTTAGTGCTGGAACTAACACTGGCATCACCATAGAGGAGCAGAGGTCAGGGGTCAGGGGTCACCACAGTGATTCTGCAGCACAGCGAGGCAGGCATCCTCACTGTCCCGGCCCGGAGCCCCCGTGTGTGGCGCCAGGGTGACACCCTGTGGGCTGAGCAGGAGCCCCCACGCTGCCCCCAGGTGTGGCCAGGGGCAGCTGGGTCGGGAGGGCACCGCGGGGTCCTGGGCCAGGAAGCTGTGAGACTGGGTCCTCGCCCTGCCCTGGTCCCCTCGCCCCGCCTGGGCTGTGTTCCAGTTGACCCAGAGCGAGGGCAAGAGGCCAGAGGGTGGTCCGATGGTCTTAGGGTGAAGTGCAGGAGAGCATCCGGGCAGAGGCTTCTTCAGAAGGTGCGCAGGTCCAGCAAAGGAAAGGCAGACACTCTGGGCTGTGGTGACATTAAAGTCTTCATCAGAAGACACTGTAGACAAAGCCAAAGCTTAGCCACACTTGGGAAAAGATACCTGCAGTGTGCTTGACTGACAGAAATTGTCAGTGTTTAAATATGTAAAGGACTCTAATAGGCCCACGAGAAGAGGACACTTTGGGGAAGCCGGGCATTCGAGCAGATGGGCTGCAGGCCTCACCTCTGTGCCCGCGCCGCCACACGCTCCTGGTCGCCCGCCATCCTCCCGCTGCCGTTAGAGGCGCTTCGTCCCTGCCCAAGTTGTGCATGACACTCGTGTTGCTGTTTTTGCTGTGACCCAGTCAGCTACATTTTTCAAAGGTTAAAAGTGCAGGAGCTTGTCCCCTGGGTGGCCACCTGCCGCCCCCGGGGCACGGCCTCGTCCGCAGTCAGCTTTCTCTCCGCACCATCTTCCTTCAACCTGAGAACGTTAACATTTATCTCGACACAAGTTGCTGCTGATCAATTATCTCAGCTTTTGTTTGTGTGAAGAAAGTCTTTGTCTTCGTTCCTGAAAGATGCTTCTGTTGTAGCAGAATTCTAGCTTGTCCATTTTCCCCTTCAGTACTTTAAGGGTATTGTTCCATTGTTCTCTGTGTGGCCTTGCCCCTGAGCAGAATTGGCCGTTGTTCCGGTCTTCATCTTCTGTATATAGAACGTCTTCTTCCCCCGACACTA
The DNA here is from genome assembly GCA_006410535.1 of Litocranius walleri. Taxonomy (NCBI): domain Eukaryota; kingdom Metazoa; phylum Chordata; class Mammalia; order Artiodactyla; family Bovidae; genus Litocranius; species Litocranius walleri. Next base: position 851,475 of record SJYG01000250.1, on the reverse strand, counting down.
AGTTTGCTTTCTAGCTGGTGTGCAGCAACTTGATTGTTTTGCTTTAGTCTGATTTTCTTTGTGTTTCGCTTGGAGTTCTTTGAGCTTTTCCAACCTGTGGGCTCATAATTTCACTGAAATTTCAGGAACGCTTGTGGATCGTCCCTCCCTTTCTCTTTGTTCTCAGGCTCCCGCTTCTGATGTTAGACGGGCACGCAGGTCTCTGCCGCTCTTCCAGCCTCTTCCAGCTCGTGTTCTTCTTCTTTGCCTCCGTTTGGATGGTCCTGGCCTCTAGTCACTGGCCTGCCCTCTCTGTTCACATTCTACCCGCTCTCAGGCCCATTCGGCAGCGTCGCCTCCGTAACTGGAGCCCAGCAGTGCCACTCTGTGCCCATGTTTTCCTGTAAATCTTCGGTTATATTTATAGGAGCTCTTTCAAGTTTCCTTTCAAGGAATTGCATCGCTCTTGTCCTTTTGGGGTCCGTTTCTGTTGACTTTCTTGTGGAGCACGGGTCCTGTTTGCTGCTTCTGGGCACGCTGATCTTGCAGGCTGTCGTGCCCACACCTCGCCTTGCCTGCGGGCATGCTGGGGCTTGTTTGGCCATCGGCCAGGGCTTGGACACCAGTCTGACCCCCTCAAGGCTGGTCCTCCCGGCCCTCCTCCCCGCTCCTTCCTGCCTCCTCTTCAGTTCTCAGAGTTGTAGCCCTCTTCTCCCCACCCCGGGTGGAGGGGCCAGTGGGTCACACGACAGCCGTGTCCCCTCCCCTTGCCAGGCGGTGTTGGGGTGCAGCCCTCGGAGGGTCAGACACCCCCATCTGTCCAGAGCCATCGCAGACCCTGGGGGTGCGTGGCGGCTGCACTCCAGGCGTGTCTTAGAGATGAGCCTCCCCCTCCCACTTCCTTGCCCCGCTCCCGCGCTCCCCGTGGTTTCCAGGTGGCCGTTCCTGGCCCCCTGAGCGCTCCTCTGGGACAGGGAGCTGCCTGCGTGACGTGTGTGAAGATGTCCCTCTTCCTTCCAGGGAGCTGCTCTCCAGCGACGCGATGAAGGAGTACAGCCGGGCGCGGGTCTACCTGGACGAGAACTACGAGTCGCAGGAGCACTTCACGGTGAGCGTGCTCCGCCTGGGAGCGGGGCAGCCCATCCCGGGCATGGCCGCGCGTGAGTCCCACGTGACGGCAGGGGGACCACAGACACCAGCCCCCGCCGGCCTGACGGCCAGGGGTGTGCCGGGTGGGGGACAGGTGGGCGCCTCGGTGCAGCAGAGCTGGGCGGCCCCTGTCTGGTGGAGAGTGGCATCGCCAGCTCGTCAGGGGATGGGGCCTTGGCTTTCGGGCACAGACGCGTGGCCTCAGCAAGGCCGGGAGTGCCCGCTGTCTGTCCCCCCGCCTCTCTCACACGGCCCTTTGGAAGTTTCCCGTAGTTTCTTGAAATGCTCGGTTGCTGTTCTCTGCGGTCTGCTCGGAGTCACCTGCCGTGGCGTGCTGACACAGCAACTGCACTCCTGCCGTCAGATGGCGGGTGGGCTGAGGACTCGTTCAGGGTGGAGGCGCCTGGGGGCTGAGAGCTCCATCGTGCTCTTGCCTCACCCCTGGGGGTTTATCTCAGAAAGGGGTTTCTCAGTTTGCAACAGAAAGCAGAAACCCGCATCAGAGCATTCCCTTCACGCAACAGCTTCCCTGGAGGAACGACCGTCACGCAGGCGGTTGTGTGTAAGGAAGGTTATCAGAAATTATCTGCCAGTGAAAACTGGAAGTAATTTTAAGTACTCAGAATTAGACATTTTCACACTGTGGACGAGCTGCCGCGCGGAATAGCCTGCAGCCGCTACAGATGTCGCGCCGTCCGGCTGGGCGTTGAGGTGTCGGGGCCACACCCCTCCTGTTCTTCTCGGCCTCCCATGCCCGCCTCTCCCTCTCTCGTCCAGTACGCTGATGGCGCGATCGCAACAGGGCCGTCCTGCTTGGTTTCAGCCCGAGAAGGCACTCGAGGTGGCGCCTCCTTGGGCAAGACTGACCCCACACCGGACGCCAGCCCGGACATGGGACAGCCTGGGTCTGAGGTCCCCGAGGCTGTGTCCCGGGGTCCGCGGGACCGGACAGGGTCTGGAGACGGAGGCCTGATCTACCCAGGGCGTATGGGGGCCCCATTCCCTGCCTGCCTCACCCCGCAGGCCATGGCCTGCTCCCTCCCAGCGGCGCCGCCTGCAGCCGCAGTCCTGCGTAGCTGTGTCTCCCCGGCAGGAATGCCTGCAAGGCTCCATACCCCGGTCTGGACCTCACTCTGGACATGCTGCCTCGGGGAAGGCGTGCGTTTGGCAGGAACGGTCTGAGATGAAGGCCTGCCGGGCCCTGGCCCTGCGTGCCCGTCCGCCGCTGCCTCACGGTCGTGCCTGGAGCCACCTTTCCAGGCCCTCTGCCATCCTGGTGGAGGGGCCTCTGCGCCCCTGCAGTTCTGGGCAGGGCTGCGCAGCCGTGTGGCCACCCCTTCGCCCCAGCCTGCTGGCCTCTGCCTGTCAGAGGGAGGGAAATTTTATTTTTACAAGATTAATGGCGTTGGAGTAATATTTTTAGCTGAGTATGGTTCAAATAATAGGCCATTAATTGAAAAAGGAAATTGAAATGAATTTATCTTGTACATAAATGCTGTCACAGGTATTAATAGGGATCAGAAAATAGTAGCCTGTTCCCAGAAAGGGGGTGAACCTGCAGCTGCCCCTGGTGATGAGCACGAGGTGGGGGCCCCAGAGCCCGCAGCAACAGTTAAGGGGGGTCTGCAGCCTGGGGGAGCTGGGCCCTGTGGGGGCTCTGGCTGGGGGGCAGGGGCGCTGTGGGCG
>SJYG01000250.1:825059-848131 GCA_006410535.1 Litocranius walleri | reverse complement strand
GAGGAGGTGGGGGCTCCCGGGGTGAGTGGGGGGGGGACTGCGAGGGGGGGGGGGCTCCCGGGGGGGGGGGGGGGGGAGCCGGGGGGAGGGGGGCTCTGGGGGGCGGGGCTCTGGTTGGGGGGTGCAGCCGCGTAGCAGGGGCCTGCAGGTCCTGGTCTTCACCAGGAGGTGGCGCCGGAGCAGCACTTCCCATTCCAGCCCGAGCTGCTGGAAGCGCAGATTTTAGGCTTAAACTGGTAACGCTAAATTCCGTCTGCTCCCGAAGACCGTCCTGAGTGGCCGCTCACTGAAGCAGATGGCTCACGTGGTCCGCTCGGGCCTGAGGAGACAGACTGCCCCCACTGGCCGTCCTGGGCGGCTCCGCTCCCTCCGACCCTGCCCACTGGCGCGTCCCCTGCCTGCCTGTTTTCTGGGAGGCCTCCTTCCGAGGTGCCCCAGCCTCCCATCCTCCATCCTGCTCCTGAGAACTCGCTGACTGCCCTCACGGGCGGACGGCCCGGGCCCTGGGTGACCCCGCGTGAGCTGGACGGGCTGGCTGGAGCTTGCAGGCTGGCCCAGGCCCCTGACCCCTAGACCCCCGCCTCGGGCCGCGGCCACCTTGCTGGGCTGTGTCGGCCTTCTGCCCTCTGCGTCTGCCCCCTGGATCCAGAGTCGAGGAGCAGCAGGTCTGTCCCTGAGCGGCCCGGGCCTGGACCTGCTTCAGCACCTACCAGGTGCTCGGCGGACTGTCTGAGCGGGTGGGCGGGGTCCGGGGCAGAGGGCCCGGATCTCAGTGGTCGGGCTTTGCGCACCTCGAACACCGCTGGTTGGGTGGGTTTCCCCGGTGCAGGGGATCGCAGCCTGGGGCCTCCACTTTGGAGTCTGGGAAATGGAAGGCTCATGCATAGTTGGGGACGTGGGGGCTGGGATGAGCTGGAAGCCATGGGCAGTGGAGTAGGACCCCACAAGGAAGGGGCTGCCCCCAGGTGCCTGCCCTCCCTGGCCCTGATCCCCGCCCGGGTCTCCCTGAGCGGATGTGGGCATCTCTGTGCCCAGGGATCTGGACAGGCCGCTGCTCTGGGTGGGGAGGGGGCTGTGCCACTGGCCCTATCCTGGACAGCTTCACCCCAGTGTTTTCCGTGGTACAGTGGAACGCGCCCTGGGTTTCCTGGCTGACTTCCACACCTGACACCCTGGTGGTTTTGTGTTTGTCTGAAAGAGTCAGGATGGCCCAGTTTTCATTCCTCATGAGGGTCAGATGCTGGCTCTGTCCCCACCACACCAAGTACGCTGTCAAGCGGACCCTGGGAGCCCCTTGCAGTATGACTGGGGGGCCCTGAGGCCCTGCCCACTCGCTCCCTGCTCCCAGAGCCCCTCCTGGGGTGGCTCCTGGGCCCTGGCACCACCTGCTAGGGACAAGCCTGGTGGGGGCCCCGAGGCGTGGGGTGAAGCCTTGTGGCCACATGTCTGGCTGGTCCTCACCCGCGCCTGCAGGGTGTTGGCAGGTGCAGGAGACAGGATGGGCGGGGCTGACCCTGGGTGGGCGGGACTGACTCTCCTGCCCGAGGAGATGCCGCCTGGTGCAGGCACCGAGGCCAGGCTCCTGAGGGCTCTGCGCCTCGCTTTGGTGAACGCAGCGTTGCCCTAGAGCACGGAGGTTCTGACTTCCCCTCAAAGCTCTGGAAGTGGGTTCCATCTGGACACACGGGTCAGCATACTGGCACCTGCCTCCTGAGTGCCCAGGCTGCGCGGCTGCGCCTGGAAGATGGAGGAGGCACTGCCCGCAGCCTGGCCGGCCCCCGCTGCCCCCACCAGCTTCCATCGTCCCCACCGGCCTGGGCCCTGGAAAGATGCACTCTCCTGGGCGTCGTGGGTGGGCGAGAGTGTGGCCAGGCCCAGTCCCACAGACACGGACTCGCGGTTCTGGGGGTCTCCCGGGACTGGGCCCTGTTGGCAGGGGGAGGCAGTGGGCATCGGGAGAAGGGCCGTCTCAGGTCCCCCCAGGAAGCCCCTCCCTCCCCGCTGACGCTGGGCTCTGCAACCTGCCGCCCCTGCTCGCTGGGTGAGCAGCTCCCTACGGCCTGTTTCTCCCTCGTGGTCAGACCAGGAGGCCCGGGTCAGGCCCTGGCGTCCGGGGTGGGGGTCTCTTCACACCGAGGGGTCCCTTCCTGCCCTGGGGTGCTCCCACTGGTGGCTGGTGTCCACTCTGGTGGCTCCTGGGCCCAGGACGCTGGGCAGCGGGTCACCAACCAACTGGCTGCTTCCCCCCTCGGCGCCGCATCTGGGGGCTCACAGGCCTCCGGGGTCCACACTGGCCCCTAGTCTCCTCCAGTAGGGTCTGGGCCCGCCCTCCAGCCCAGGCACCTGGAGGGCGCCTGCTGGAGGGGGTGGGGCGGCACCACCTCTTTTCTGCCCTGCCCCCACCCCCTGGCCTGATGCCCGCTCCCCCCAAGGGGCCACCCTGCTCCGTGGCCTCTTCCTGCCTGCCCTCCTGGATAAGACTTCGGGGGGTTGACAGGGAGTCGGTGGCGCTGGCTGCAGCTCTTTGGTCGGAGGAAGGGCAGGAAGGCACCAGCCTCTCGGATGCAGGACGATCTGCGTTAGCCCCTCCGGCCCCGCCTCCTGCCCCGCCTGCAGGTCCAGACAGGCCTGATGAAGTGAGGGAAGCAAGATTGGTTTTCCGAGGGCGCGGGGCCTCGGCGCTCAGCTAAATCACAGCTGCTGGCCCCGGGGGCGGGGGCGGCCGCTCCCCCTGCGGCCGGCTGGCCCCGCGGGACGTGGTGATGTGCGGCCCGGCAGCGGCAGGGCTGAGGGAAGGTGAAACTGTCATATCGATCTTTTTAGCACTAAAATATGAGCCACTTTACTCTGCTCCCCGCTGCTGTGATGTGAAAAATAATAACTTGGGTCCAAATTAAAAATATTGATCTCTGGAAGGTGCTGGAAGTAAATAAACACCTTCCGAAGTTTTCGGGTCAGCCGAGAGACGGCACTCGGCAGTAAATGTGTCTGCGTGTCAGAGTCCAGGGTTCTTGATCTGTTTTTTCTTTAAATTGATTTTTCATTATTTACTTCCTAAAAGTGTTGGAATCTGGTCCTCTACTGTTAAATCCCAGTGTTTGGGCAAATCATTTCTTTGGGGCTTATAAGGTGCGCCTAATCCACTCCTCATTGATTGATTGATTTTTGACTCAATAAGCATGCGGGCCCAGCCTTATTTAGGGCTTCCGTCATAATTTTTTATGCATTTAGGCTCGACTTTTTTATTTCCCTCTAGCGGACAAGCTGCGTTGGGCTAGCCAGCAGGGAGGACAGTTGCCACCGGGTTGGTTTGCCTCCAGCTGGTGTCCTGCGGAGCTGCGTGTGTCCTGGCTGTGGGCTTGTGGCGGGGCTGAGCCCTTCCTGGCCTCTGAGCACCCCGTTGTGCACAGGGGGTGACACAGGGGTCGGAGAGCCTCCTGCGACTGTGTGCGCGAGTCTGCAATGCCGTGTTGTCCGGTGGAGCTCCCCTGCGGAGGCCCCAAAGCTTGGGCGCGTCCGGGTCATCATGCGGCCAGGACCGCAGGCAAGGCCGGAAGGTGGGAGGATGGGGGCCACCCGGGACGGACAGGAGGTGTTGTGTGGCACCTTCTGCGTGGCTGTTGTGGGGTGAGACCGCGCCTGGGAAGACCTGGGACTTACAATAGGGCACCTGGCCGGTGGCGTGTCCGGCTGCCCTGAGAGCCAGCAGCCGTTTCCGTTTGGAGCCCAGGATGCGACGCTGCCAAGCAGGGGAGCTCCCTGGGCTGGACCGGGGCAGGGGCAGGGAGAAGGTGGGCAGTGCTGGGGGCTCTGGGGGGCTGGTGCAGGCCCACCCCGCGCTCTATTGTTGAGGCCACCACGTGGCCCTCGGTGCCCGGAGTGCCCCTCGCGCCTCCCCGTGCCGTGAGGAGCAGTGACCAGAGGTCCTCGGGCTGTGCTGCGGTGTTGGTGACGCTGCTGAGACACGGGAACCACATGTGCGGGGCTGGTCTGCCGCTCAGGTCCTCCAGGAAAGCGCCTCCCGGCTCCCTCACTGGCCCACGGGCGCCCTGAGTGGATGGAGGAGGCCAGCGGGGACGTCTCTGCCTCACCTGGACTTGAACCCTGACCGACAGGCCACTTCAGAGCCTGGCCCGAGTGCTCAGGGTCCTGCCCCGCCCGGGCCAGAGCAAGTTGGGAGGATGGGCGGACATTCCCAGAGGGGCATGCTGGCCAGAGGGCAGGAGGGCCACTGGCTGGGGCACCAGGGTGTCAGCGGCCCCTTGACAGAGGCCAGAGCCCGCGGGGTCCTCACGGGCTTGTTGAGAGGGAGGAGCTGCTTTTCTCCTTCCTGGTTTGGAGGCTGTGGAGTGAGGGGGACACAGCAGCGGCTGCTGCACCCACATGGGAGGGCAGGGCCCTGGTGCCACAGTGGCCTGCTGGGGTTTGGGTGGGAGGTGGGCGGAGCCTGGCCACCCCGGACAGGAGGCCAGCTCCCAGGGGGCTGCGGCGACCCCTCCTCAGCAGGGTGCTCGTCCTGAGTACCACCCACCCCTGAGTATCCAGTCCTGGGTCATGTTTTTTAGCTGATGCCCTTTCCTGGATCACCAGTCCCCACCCCTCGCCTTGGGCACCACCGCCCATGAGAAGCCAGGTTTCAGACGAGAACGCATGTCTCAGAGGCTGGTGTGCCTGTAAGGTGTGCCCGGGAGGCTTGCAGGCTGCAAGGAGAAGCTCTGGGTTGCTGCCCTCCATTTCCCACTAAAGATCAGAGGACTCCCCTGGGCAGCTGCAGAAGGCCCACAGCGGCTGCTGCAGCCCAGGCCCCCCTCACGCCTGGCAGGCACGGAGCCCAGGCCACAAATACCGCCTCCCAAGAGCAGGGCCGGCTGTCACCAGCAAGGTGTAGTCCAGCGTCCCAGGCTCCGAGGTGCCGTGAAGCCATCTGTGTGGCCACAGGACACGCGTGTTGTGCTCCGTGTGCTGGGCCTGCTGCAGGTGCCACGGATGCAGAGACACAGGCCACAGGCCGCCCATAACACTCACACTCTGCCCTCTGGAGCTTGTACACTCCAGGGAGCACAGGTGCAAGCACATGGCACTCAGCCTGCACGTGACACTGCACGTGACCCCTGCACACTGCACGTGACCCCTGCATGTGACCCCTGCACATGATGCAGACACGCTGCACGTGACCCCTGCCTACAGGTGACCTGACAGCCTCTCTGTGTGCCCTGGTGGAGCTTGCAGAGTCCAGGAGCAAGCACACTCTGTGTGGTTACGAGATTGAAAGAGCAAGTCTGAATGTGGCCACTGCCCAGTACCATCCGCAGGCCTGTTGGAGATGGGAGTAGAGACCAGACTGCTCTGAGGAGGCCACGTTTAGTGGGGCCAGGAGGGCGTGAGGGAGTGGGTAGGGAAGGGGGAAGGTGGTCGTGTTTGCACGAGGCCACGGCAGACGTGGAGATGGGCGATGGGCTCCACTGGGCATGGTATGTTGCTGGCTGTGGGCGCGTGGTCCTGGACCACCTGCTGGCCCTGAGGCCATGTCCTGCCCAGGGAACCCACCCCAGTGACTGAGGAGGCCTCACAGGGGGTGACCCTGAGCAAGGAGAGGAATGGGCCAGGGGCAGGGCCCTGGCACACCACTTCCCAAGGCCATACTGAGAGGCAGAAGACAGACATCAAGCTCTGGCATGCCAGAATTCCCATCCAGAATCCCACCCGGCAGCCTGTGATCACGCAGGTAGGAAAAAAGAATTGTGTTTGAAGCATCAAGCTCTCACGGTGTGTCCCTGGTGCTTTGGTCCGGAAGCTGTGGTGCTCCACCCAAGATCCAGAAAGCCCGGGACGCAGGGTTTTGAGCAGCCAGCTCCCTGGAGGTGGGGGCAGGGCCCAGAAATGGAGTGGGGGCCTCCAGCTGGACCAGGTGTCTGCCAGGCCCTTAGCAGAGGCTACACCGGCTACCTGGGCATGAAGAGTGAGTGCCCTTGCCTTCAGCTCTGCAGACACTGATGTGTGCCCCCCTGTGCCAGGCCTGCCTCTCTGCTCTCAAAGGAGCCCCCAGGTCAGTGGTGAAGAAGCTCCCAGGGGAGAACCAGGTACCCCGCAGGAGTAGTCAGCTGGCTGAGTTTCTGAGACTCTCCAGGAAGGTGAGACTGACGTGCAGAAACACTGAGATGAGATTTAGAGTGTGAATGAAGCGTGATAAATGCGTCTTAAAGATCTCAATTAACAGAAAAGGGCAGTGATGAACTCCAAGGAAAACGAAGAGCTGCTGAAGGGAGGAAAAGCAGCCGTGGTGTACTGGGCGGCTCTGCTGTGAGGAGCGTTCTGAAGCTGTGATGCTATGAAGGCTGATTGTTAGTTTAAACAGAAATGTGTTTCTATCCCGAGGGTGGGGCTAGGGACTGTGTGTGTGTGTGAGTCTGTGTGTCAGGCATATGAGTGAAGGAAGGTAGTAGAAAGGGATTAAACTCTCATTTTCCACAACAGAGAAATCAATAGTTAATATTGAAGACTAGGATATCAAGAAGTAGCATTGTAAGCTTTAGCAGTATGGAGGTAAATACCAAAAGAAAACAGTTAAAGAAAGTAATGGCCTCTGGGGAGCAGAACATTGAAACTGTCGGTTCAATTCAGTTCAGTCGCTCAGTCGTGTCTGACTCGTTGTGACCCCATGAAACACGGCACACCAGGCCTCCCTGTCCATCACCAACTCCCATGCATGCCAGAATTCCCATCCAGAATCCCACCCGGCAGCCTGTGATCACGCAGGTAGGAAAAAAGAATTGTGTTTGAAGCATCAAGCTCTCACGGTGTGTCCCTGGTGCTTTGGTCCGGAAGCTGTGGTGCTCCACCCAAGATCCAGAAAGCCCGGGACGCAGGGTTTTGAGCAGCCAGCTCCCTGGAGGTGGGGGCAGGGCCCAGAAATGGAGTGGGGGCCTCCAGCTGGACCAGGTGTCTGCCAGGCCCTTAGCAGAGGCTACACCGGCTACCTGGGCATGAAGAGTGAGTGCCCTTGCCTTCAGCTCTGCAGACACTGATGTGTGCCCCCCTGTGCCAGGCCTGCCTCTCTGCTCTCAAAGGAGCCCCCAGGTCAGTGGTGAAGAAGCTCCCAGGGGAGAACCAGGTACCCCGCAGGAGTAGTCAGCTGGCTGAGTTTCTGAGACTCTCCAGGAAGGTGAGACTGACGTGCAGAAACACTGAGATGAGATTTAGAGTGTGAATGAAGCGTGATAAATGCGTCTTAAAGATCTCAATTAACAGAAAAGGGCAGTGATGAACTCCAAGGAAAACGAAGAGCTGCTGAAGGGAGGAAAAGCAGCCGTGGTGTACTGGGCGGCTCTGCTGTGAGGAGCGTTCTGAAGCTGTGATGCTATGAAGGCTGATTGTTAGTTTAAACAGAAATGTGTTTCTATCCCGAGGGTGGGGCTAGGGACTGTGTGTGTGTGTGAGTCTGTGTGTCAGGCATATGAGTGAAGGAAGGTAGTAGAAAGGGATTAAACTCTCATTTTCCACAACAGAGAAATCAATAGTTAATATTGAAGACTAGGATATCAAGAAGTAGCATTGTAAGCTTTAGCAGTATGGAGGTAAATACCAAAAGAAAACAGTTAAAGAAAGTAATGGCCTCTGGGGAGCAGAACATTGAAACTGTCGGTTCAATTCAGTTCAGTCGCTCAGTCGTGTCTGACTCGTTGTGACCCCATGAAACACGGCACACCAGGCCTCCCTGTCCATCACCAACTCCCAGAGTCCACCCAAACCCCTGTCCATCGAGTCGGTGATGCCATCCAGCCATCTCATCCTCTGTCGTCCCCTTCTCCTCCTGCCCTCAATCTTTCCCAGCATCAGGGTCTTTTCCAGTGAGTCAACTCTTCACACGAGGTGGCCAAAGTACGGGAGTTTCAGCTTCACCATCAGTCCTTCCAATGAACACCCAGGACTGATCTCCTTTAGGATGGACTGGTTGGATCTCCTTGCAGTTCAAGGGACTCTCAAGAGTCTTTTCCAACACCACAGTTCAAAAGCATCAATTCTTCGGTGCTCAGCTTTCTTCACAGTCCAACTCTCACATCATACATGACCAATGGAAAAACCATAGCCTTGACTAGACGGATCTTTGTTGGCAAAGTAATGTCTCTGCTTTTTAATATGCTGTCTAGGTTGGGCATAACTTTCCTTCCAAGGAGTAAGCTTCTTCTAATTTCATGGCTGCAATCACCATCTGCAGTAATTTTGGAGCCCAGAAAAATAAAGTCAGCCACTGTTTCCCCATCTATTTGCCACGAAGTGATGGGACTGGATGCCATGATCTTCGTTTTCTGAATTATCAGGGCACTGCTATTTTTCCATAATAAGCCGTGCAGAACTGTAACTTTTCAGACAAACTTAAGAAAAAAAAAAGCAGGAAGAGACTCCCTCCCTTGATGGTGACTTCAGAGAAGACATGCAGTGGAGGCAGGGCGGTGGCACATGGGTCTGGGCGTGGAGGCAGCGGTGAGACGTGGTGGCAGGTGGGGCTGTGTGTTGGCTCGGGAAGGCAGCGGTGGGCAGTGGAGGTGGCACGTGGGTCTCTGTGCCCTGGTGTAGGGAGAAGGCCTGTGGCGGCGGTGGCAGGGAGGTCCTCCGGGGCTCTGAGCACAGGCTGATTGTAAGAGACTGCAGCAGGGAGGAGGCTGGGGTCTGGGAGATTCCTCAGCATCTGGAAAGGGATTTGCATGTGAATGAGTTTGAACAGTTTTGGGGAGAGGTGAGGTCTCCAGAAGGCCAGGGAGAGGGCAGATGGGCTGTGTGGGATGTGAAAGGCACACCAGACAAGGCTTTGAAGTTCTGGTTGAGGTCAGTGCACAGAGCGGGCCAGGAGTAATGGCCCACTTTGATTCTGTTTTCTCCCTCTGTGCCGTCTTCTCTCTCAGCCCGTGCCACCCAGGGATGTCTCCTGACGAACACGACGGAGAAATGGGCTGAACCCAGGAGGTGAAGGCAGCGCAGGCCGAGCCTCCCGGGGTGAGGCGGCCAGCGTGTGGCCAGTCCTGGAGCACAGCTCCTGGCCAGCGCCCCCTGCCCCGCCGCACGCACTGCGCTCCAGCGGTCACGCGGCTCCTCCGTGTGGGTCAGCCCCTGTGCTGCAGTTCTGAAAGCACAGCCCAGAGCCGAGGGCAAGTTGTTTGAGGTTTGAGATCCAGTTTCCTGAACTGACTGCATTGAATGTAATGGGACAATGTCTTCTTCAGGGAAGAGCAATGAAAAGTGAAGTGCTTTCGTGAACAGTCACTTTGCATTTGCTAAGAAAGTAAAATCAAAGTGGGCCACTACTTCTGATGTGCTTAAGTATTTAAAATCTGGTTAGGTAGTTACAGCTTGTAAGCTGTCATTCTGTAAATGACTTGGGTGGAAAATGAAATTTAAGTGATCTTGCCATTTATAGTAGCATCAAAACGTGAAACATTTAACTTAGGCCAAAGAGTCACTACAACATACTGCTCAGAGAGGCCAAAGAAGATGCGGACAAATATGCCATGCTCACGGACGGGAAGGCTCCGTGCTGCTGAGATTCCATGGCTCAGTGTTGTTGAGATTCCGTTTCTCCCTAGACCGTGTTCACGGACGGGAAGGCTCCGTGCTGCTGAGATTCCATCTCTCCCTAGACCGTGTTCACGGACGGGAAGGCTCCGTGCTGCTGAGATTCCGTTTCTCCCTAGACCGTGTTCACGGACGGGAAGGCTCCGTGCTGCTGAGATTCCGTCTCTCCCTAGACCGTGTTCACGGACGGGAAGGCTCCGTGCTGCTGAGATTCCGTCTCTCCCTAGACCGTGTTCACGGACGGGAAGGCTCCGTGCTGCTGAGATTCCGTCTCTCCCTAGACCGTGTTCACGGACGGGAAGGCTCCGTGCTGCTGAGATTCCGTCTCTCCCTAGACCGTGTTCACGGACGGGAAGGCTCCGTGCTGCTGAGATTCCGTCTCTCCCTAGACCGTGTTCACGGACGGGAAGGCTCCGTGCTGCTGAGATTCCGTCTCTCCCTAGACCGTGTTCACGGACGGGAAGGCTCCGTGCTGCTGAGATTCCGTCTCTCCCTAGACCGTGTTCACGGACGGGAAGGCTCCGTGCTGCTGAGATTCCGTCTCTCCCTAGACCGTGTTCACGGACGGGAAGGCTCCGTGCTGCTGAGATTCCGTCTCTCCCTAGACCGTGTTCACGGACGGGAAGGCTCCGTGCTGCTGAGATTCCGTCTCTCCCTAGACCGTGTTCATGGACGGGAAGGCTCAGTGTTGTTGAGATTCCGTCTCTCCCTAGACCGTGTTCATGGACGGGAAGGCTCAGTGTTGTTGAGATTCCGTTTCTCCCTAGATCTATGTAAAGATTCAGTGCAGCACCAGTTAAGATCAGGGCAGCCTCTTTTTCTTATAGAAATTAACAAACTGGTTCCAAAATTTATATGGAAATGTTCAGAACCTAGAATAGCCAAAACAACTTTGAAAATGAACAGAGATTGAGCAGTGACACTGCCCGATTAAGATGTATTATAAATCTGCAGAGCTGAGGACAGTGCCGTCTTGCTATGAAACCAGAGGAACAGATCATGGACCAGAGTGAGAATCTGGAAACAGAGGCCCCGTTGATTTTTGATGAAGGTATTGGGGTAGCTCAGTGGGGAAGACAACCGTTCCCTAAATGGTGCTGTAAGGAAAGGCTATGTACAAGGAAGCCTCGACCCTTGCTTCAAAACTTGTGAGAATTTAACTCACCTGAAACTGTAAAACATCTGTAGGGACACATAGGAGGAAATCTTTGGCTTTGGCAAGTGAAAGTCGCTCAGTCATGTCCAACTCTTTGTGACCCCATGGAATTCTCCAGGCCTTTGGCTTTGGCAAAGATTCCTTAAATATGACACAAAAAGCAAAAAGTATTACTAAAGAAAAATTTACCTATTATGCTTCATCAACATGAAAAGCATTTGTTCTTCAAAAGATACAAAAATATAGTTTATAGCCAAGAGAAAATATTTGTAGAAATCTGTGATTAAGGAATTTATTTCGAGTGCTACATGTAAAGGTCTATTACAAACCAGTACTAAGCAGACAACTGAATTTCTGAAAGGCCTGAACAGACTCTTCACCAGACAGAGTACAGGATTGGCACATGAGCACATGCTCAGCCCCGTTCCTCCGGGGGGCTAGAGCAAACGATGAGCACGCCCTTCACTAAGGATCGCAAGCGTCCAGTCTCGGCTACAGTGGAAAGACCGACCATGTCCAGTCCTGGCGGCACGGCGAAGAGCTGGACCAGTCAGATGTTGCTGAGGAGGGCACGCAGGGAGGGGAGGGCGTGCAGGGAGGCGCCTAAACAGTTAAAAGCTCAGCAACCCTGAGACCTCACTGTCCCACCAGCAGGCGCCCACGGTGGAAAAATGCAGGCGCGTGTCCACACGGGGCTGGACACAGGTGTTTGTGGCAGCCTCACCCCCGGGCTGCAGGCCACACAAGCGTCTGCCAGCAAGTCTGGACCAGCTATGGGGCCAGCTAAGCACCGCCGGCAGGGGCAGGGGAAGAGCGGCTGAGCCGCAGGAGCACGGCGGCTTCAGCGTGAGGCCGCCGTTGGTGGCCCCGGCGTGTCACCTTGTACACGCTGCGTCCACAGTTTGGTGAACATCAAGTTGTCCATCCATAGCGCTGTGAGCAGTCACGTGGCTAATGGCTGAGAGGCAGTTAAACTTCAAATTACTTAACTGAACAAGAATATTTCCATCACCAGCTGACTCCACGTAAAAGCCACGCAAAGTGCTGTGTGTGTCTCCTGGGCAAGGAAAAGCACGCCCCGCAGGAAGGAGCAGCAGGGCGCGCGCAGCTCTCGCGTGTGCAGCTCTCGTGAGGGCAGAGGTCGTTCTTTAGGTTAAGTAAGGCTGTCTGGGTCTGGGGTGTAGCATCGCTCCAACTCAGTCAAATAGTGTTCACTTTGCTGCGTGTTTTCTCCCGACCTCGCGCGAGTGGACGCGGTCGTCCGGCGTGGAGTCAGCCCATTTGGTCATCATTTGCAGTGGAGCCATGGTCTGCAGTGGGGGACCTGGCAGCCCCGTGGTGCCAGGAGGGGTCCTCCTGGCAATGGGCAACTGCCACCATCCCCACCCCTGCCCGCCACGCATCCACCCACATGCCCGCCACACGTCCACCCGCACGCACGCCGCGCGTCCACCCCCATGCCCGCCGCGCATCCACCCTCCCCGCCATGTGTCCCCAGGCGGCCCCCCACCGTGGCACTCACTGTGTGCAGGGGGTTCGGTGAGGGGCCCCTGCCTTCAGCCCAATCCCTGGCGGTGGCGGTGGCCTGTCTCTGCCCCCCACCCCGCAGGCCCTTTGGCACCCTCAGCGCGCTCTGCGTGTGGGAGCTGGGCCTGGCCGGGTTGCGGGGCAGCGCGGGCTGAGCGGTGATCGGTCAGAGCCGCAGACGTGTGTGATTGAGCGCGTGTCACCGGCGCCTGGAAACAAATGCAGCCCCGGAACGTCCCGGTGAACAACTGAAAGATTGTAAAGCTCTTAAGGACTTCTGTGCTTGTTAGCATTTTCTGACAGGAAATCAGTGAAGCGGACGCAGAGTGGTCCTGTCGACTTATAGAAATTAACAAACTGGTTCCAAAATTTATATGGAAATGTTCAGAACCTAGAATAGCCAAAACAACTTTGAAAATGAACAGAGATTGAGCAGTGACACTGCCCGATTAAGATGTATTATAAATCTGCAGAGCTGAGGACAGTGCCGTCTTGCTATGAAACCAGAGGAACAGATCATGGACCAGAGTGAGAATCTGGAAACAGAGGCCCCGTTGATTTTTGATGAAGGTATTGGGGTAGCTCAGTGGGGAAGACAACCGTTCCCTAAATGGTGCTGTAAGGAAAGGCTATGTACAAGGAAGCCTCGACCCTTGCTTCAAAACTTGTGAGAATTTAACTCACCTGAAACTGTAAAACATCTGTAGGGACACATAGGAGGAAATCTTTGGCTTTGGCAAGTGAAAGTCGCTCAGTCATGTCCAACTCTTTGTGACCCCATGGAATTCTCCAGGCCTTTGGCTTTGGCAAAGATTCCTTAAATATGACACAAAAAGCAAAAAGTATTACTAAAGAAAAATTTACCTATTATGCTTCATCAACATGAAAAGCATTTGTTCTTCAAAAGATACAAAAATATAGTTTATAGCCAAGAGAAAATATTTGTAGAAATCTGTGATTAAGGAATTTATTTCGAGTGCTACATGTAAAGGTCTATTACAAACCAGTACTAAGCAGACAACTGAATTTCTGAAAGGCCTGAACAGACTCTTCACCAGACAGAGTACAGGATTGGCACATGAGCACATGCTCAGCCCCGTTCCTCCGGGGGGCTAGAGCAAACGATGAGCACGCCCTTCACTAAGGATCGCAAGCGTCCAGTCTCGGCTACAGTGGAAAGACCGACCATGTCCAGTCCTGGCGGCACGGCGAAGAGCTGGACCAGTCAGATGTTGCTGAGGAGGGCACGCAGGGAGGGGAGGGCGTGCAGGGAGGCGCCTAAACAGTTAAAAGCTCAGCAACCCTGAGACCTCACTGTCCCACCAGCAGGCGCCCACGGTGGAAAAATGCAGGCGCGTGTCCACACGGGGCTGGACACAGGTGTTTGTGGCAGCCTCACCCCCGGGCTGCAGGCCACACAAGCGTCTGCCAGCAAGTCTGGACCAGCTATGGGGCCAGCTAAGCACCGCCGGCAGGGGCAGGGGAAGAGCGGCTGAGCCGCAGGAGCACGGCGGCTTCAGCGTGAGGCCGCCGTTGGTGGCCCCGGCGTGTCACCTTGTACACGCTGCGTCCACAGTTTGGTGAACATCAAGTTGTCCATCCATAGCGCTGTGAGCAGTCACGTGGCTAATGGCTGAGAGGCAGTTAAACTTCAAATTACTTAACTGAACAAGAATATTTCCATCACCAGCTGACTCCACGTAAAAGCCACGCAAAGTGCTGTGTGTGTCTCCTGGGCAAGGAAAAGCACGCCCCGCAGGAAGGAGCAGCAGGGCGCGCGCAGCTCTCGCGTGTGCAGCTCTCGTGAGGGCAGAGGTCGTTCTTTAGGTTAAGTAAGGCTGTCTGGGTCTGGGGTGTAGCATCGCTCCAACTCAGTCAAATAGTGTTCACTTTGCTGCGTGTTTTCTCCCGACCTCGCGCGAGTGGACGCGGTCGTCCGGCGTGGAGTCAGCCCATTTGGTCATCATTTGCAGTGGAGCCATGGTCTGCAGTGGGGGACCTGGCAGCCCCGTGGTGCCAGGAGGGGTCCTCCTGGCAATGGGCAACTGCCACCATCCCCACCCCTGCCCGCCACGCATCCACCCACATGCCCGCCACACGTCCACCCGCACGCACGCCGCGCGTCCACCCCCATGCCCGCCGCGCATCCACCCTCCCCGCCATGTGTCCCCAGGCGGCCCCCCACCGTGGCACTCACTGTGTGCAGGGGGTTCGGTGAGGGGCCCCTGCCTTCAGCCCAATCCCTGGCGGTGGCGGTGGCCTGTCTCTGCCCCCCACCCCGCAGGCCCTTTGGCACCCTCAGCGCGCTCTGCGTGTGGGAGCTGGGCCTGGCCGGGTTGCGGGGCAGCGCGGGCTGAGCGGTGATCGGTCAGAGCCGCAGACGTGTGTGATTGAGCGCGTGTCACCGGCGCCTGGAAACAAATGCAGCCCCGGAACGTCCCGGTGAACAACTGAAAGATTGTAAAGCTCTTAAGGACTTCTGTGCTTGTTAGCATTTTCTGACAGGAAATCAGTGAAGCGGACGCAGAGTGGTCCTGTCGACCGGTGTGTACCTCACTGCCCTCTCAACCGGCCTGAGTGGCGTGTTCCCCCCGCCCCTGCCCCCCAGCCCTGAGCTCCCCTGCTCCCCCGCTCCCCCAAACGCTCCCGGGGACCTCTAGGAGCCCCCATCCCGAGCGGACGCCTCCTCCGACGCTGGCCGCTGGGGAGCTCCCGGGAGATGCCGGGAGCTGTGGGGACCTTGGCTTCAGAGCCCGTCCCCATGGGAAGGCAGGTGTGGGGTGCCGTGAAGGCTGGGCCCTGTGGTGCCCGTGGGTTTTAACTCAGCTGGCAGGGGATGTGGCTTTTGGGCTATGCGTGTCACATCCATTCTGGATTTGTGTCTGTGGGGCTCACCCATCCACATTATGCCACGTCCTGTGTGTGCCAGCGCCGTCGGCCAGAGGAGGACGGTGTGGGCTCGCCAGGTACAGGGGTCCTGACGGGCCCTCCTCTGCAGCAGGCGTGAGGCTCCCACCACCCGCAAACCAGGGTCCGAGCTGGCGGTCCTGGCCCCGGGTGGCCGGGCCCCTCCTGCTCCCCTGGGCTGCATTCTGATCAGAACCTTGGAAGACTGGCTGCACGGTTTACTCGGCTTTCAGGCGGAAACAGCTATAGTTCGCTCTTCATCTTGATATTAATGCTTGGTTGTCAGTTTTTACTGCTGATCTGACGGACGGGGCCCAGGGCTGGCCGGCGTTCCCTTGGAGTGGCGCCCCCCAGGGCTGGGGCCATTGCCCCCCGTGTGCACCATCCCCCGTAAGTGGCTCAAGTGCAAAAGTGCCTGCACAGGAGACTCGGTCAGCCGGGCTGGCTGTGCTGTGCCCAGCGCTCTGGGTTGCGGGCGGGTAAAGCTGAGCTGCTTTCTGTTTGTCTAATTTTCTTTATATAAACCCCCTCACTCACCCCACCACTCAGGAAAACAAAGGCTGGACACAGCTGTCCGAGCTGGGCCCAGACCAGCAGGGATCCAGCAAGGCCAAGGCCTCTGTGTTGGCCCCCAGGACCTGGGAATGCGTGATCTGATTGTGCTGTATAAGTGCGGCAGCTTGAGCAAAGGGCAGACGCCCCACTGTGACCCAGCCCAGTGGGGCCGCAGCCCCACTGGGCTCAGAGCCCCGCTATTCAATAAACGCAGGCCCTTCTTCCAACCATTGAAATTACCTAAAGGGTTTTCTGAAGAGAGAGAACAAATCCAATCAAATCATAACTGTTGTACCTCATTCCAGAGTTAAGTGTATTTTCTAAATTGTGGGCCTGGTACAGAACCTCCTCCCAGGTTTCATCTATTATCACAATAATTGAGTTTGTCGCTGGAATTAGATTTATCAAATTGCGTTATCCTCTCCAGAAATTGGGTAGGTAGCCTGGCAGGGCGCGGCAGAGTTAATCCGCTTTGCTGAAGCCCCCGGTGGCTCCTTGCCGCAGCCGCCCCGGCTCAGACATCTTCCTGTCACCCCGGACACCATGTAATTTCTCCTCGATCCCTTGTGCAAATAATGACATTTGAATCGAGCATTAACAGGCTTAATTACTTTAAAATTGTCATTTTAATTTACACTGATATAGTATTGATCATACAAGCAGAGATTAAGCTGTTCAGTGGAGCGGATGATGGGGAATTAAGCAGTGAAGGGCCCTCCAGGGGCGGCGCACTGCCCAGCGAGTGCGGAAGAGGGATGATGCTGGTCGGTAATGAACTGGCGGCATGCGGGGACATGGATCTCAGGCTGCGGGAGAAGCGGAAATAATGGGGTTTGGGTGGCATTTACAGGTCATTCATTCGCTGCCATGCACCAATTCTCTGGTGATCCATCCGCCCCACCAACATTTATTTATCCAGCAAATTCCGCGCTCTGACCTTTCGGCTGAGGCATCGACCAGAAGTTGGAGCCGAGATCTTTCAGGTGTAACTTTTGTGTCTGTTATGCTCGCGTGTGTCCAGTCCCTGCCCACAGAAGCCTCAGGCTTTGGGGACACTCTCGTTTCCAGGCTGTGCGGTGACCGACAGCGGGAGGGGGGCCAGGGGTGTCACTGGCGCCTTTTAGATGAGAGGACCTGGAGGTCTCACACGTTTCGTGGGAAGTCGCAGCCCTTTGCCTCCTTCGGGTTCATCTCCCAAGTTCTCCTGCAGTCAGAGCGGCCCCCACCGCCCGTCCAGGCATGTGAATGGAGCTGAGACCGCCCCTTCCAGGGGGAGCACGTGGACAGACTCCTCCCGCTCACGTCAGAGCACTTCGAACAGCTTCACCTCTGACCGGTTCCCTCTGAGGAGGTTACGTAATAAAAACTCAGCATGATTGATTTTATGGCTCAACAGGGAAAAATGGAATTCCCGGCTGCTGTCCTTCGGCAGGGTTAATCAGAGCATGATGGGGGCGGGGGCACAGACGCGGCTCCCACAGCAGCTGGGCCCCAATTCCACGGGGCGTCTCCGCTCAGCGTGACCGCAAAGCTCGCTTGCCAGTTCACTTGCTCCTGCCCGGCTCGCGTGTCCTTCCCCGTGGACGGCAGCACGTGCTGGGCTGAGCTGCATGCTTTTGGCATAAACGGCCGTGCTGAGGTGTCACCAGCTCTGCTGCCTTTATTGAGCACCTGCTGTTTGCCAGGGTTGTTTTGAAAGTCCTCCCATGATCTCACTCTTCAAGGCTGGGGGCCTGGGGACAGAAAGGCCCAGAGACACTAGTGGCCAGACAGGGTGGGCAGCCTGGAGGGCCACAGGCACAGCCCCACCTGAGGCCCTCTGTGGCCACGCAGGCAGATGATGAGAGGGAACACAGGCGTGCGTCGTTCTTCCTGAAATGGTTAGTTCGTTCAGCTGCGCTGGGTCCTGGCTGCACCACACAGGATCTTTGGTCTGTGCTGCGGCGTGGGGTCCAGACCCCTGACCGGAGAGGGAACCAGGCCCCTGCGCTGGGAGCACGGGGTCTTAGCCACTCGGCCACCAGGAAAATCACACGTGTCCTGACCCCGCGCTTCCAGGCCTGCCAGTGCCTCCTTCCAGAGCAGGACAGGCTAGCGACCCAGGCTCATCACAACGGAACGGGTGGCCAGGCTGCACCCCGCCCTCGTGGCTCCCAGAGTGTTCAGTGTTGCCTGCGCGCAGGCCCTCACAGCCCCCAGCAGCCCCTCCCACCCTCCCTGCAGTCTCTCCAGCACCTAAGCCCCCGACCCTTAAGACCCCCAGCAAACCCAGGCTCACAACACACATCCCCCCTGCCCCCGCCACCCCAGGAGCCTTCTCTCACCACCGAGGCCTGGAGCTGCCCCTCCCCGACCTGCCTTTGGCCCCTGGGCCCCATGTCCCCCTCCCACCAGCATCACTCCTCACCACACCCAGACCCTTCCTCAGGTGGTTCTGCCCCTGGGGGGCAGCTCTGACCAGTGGGCAGCAAGACACGTGGGCCCTAGTCTCTGAGGAAAGGGCATTCCTGAGCTACATCTGCCTGTCCCAGACTGCCCCGGGCATCAGGCTCGTGGCTGGGAGTTGGCGTCCCCCCGGCCTCCCAGCAGGGACCATCGGAGGCCCCCACCAGCACCACTGGCCTTCCCCATTGGCAAACACAGGCCGCTGTTTCCTCTTGCCTGGAAAGATGCTCCTGACCTCATCTCCCCCGGGTCCTAGGAAGACACGGCTTCTGTCACTGCCCTCCCAAAGGACACGGAGCTGAGTGTAGCCAGGGCCTCGGCCCCACCTGTGTCGGGGTCGCGGGCCAGACCCCGAGCAGGGGGCAGGGAGGAGGGGCACGTCTGCCGTGTTGTGGCCCTGCCCCCGTGATGTGGGCGTGGGTGCGTGGGCGCCCCTGTGTCCGCCTCTGTCTGGGGGGCGGGGCCGGCGAGGGGGCGGAGCTCCTGCCAGCACCCTGCACGCGGGTGGGTGGGCGGCCAGGCTTCCCCTGCGAGGGGCGGGCTCCTGTCCCGCTGGAGCGCCTCCCGCCCGCTGCACCATGCCATAACATGTGAGGCCTGTCCCCCACCCGGGCGGGGCCCCGGGCTCTAACGTCTCATCGGGCGGGAGGTCCACTGATCTAGCTCCGCCTGGGGCCGGGGGAGGCAGACCCTGCGGCCACCTCCCCAAACAGGAAGAGCTGGCGCAGGAGGTGAGCTCGGGCTTCTGCTCCGGAACTGAGGTCTGAGCCCCTGTGCCGCTTGCCCAGAAGACGGCCGGGGAGGAAGCTGGGCCTGAGCTCAGTGTGCCGGGGGCCGGTCGGGTGAGGTCGGCCCCAGGCACAGAAGGCGGAGCAGGCGTTGGGAGCTGGAGGCACCCTGATCCCCGGAGCCGCGGAGGGCCCGTGAGCCCTCCTGACGTGTGCGCGGCCCCTCACAGACCTCCAAGGGCCGGTTGGATCAAGCACCCCAACCAGGGAGAGCCTCTGTGTGCGTGCCCAGTGTCGAGGCTGGAGGCCTCAGAGCGGAAGACACGGAGCGTGGACTGCAGGCGGTGCGTGGGCTGCAGGCGGCCCGCCGAAAGCGTGAGAGCGTCTGGAAGGACGCTGGCGTGGGGCAGAGGCGAGCGCCCGCTGTGTTGCCTCACCGACGTGGCCAAGGGGACGCCCTCTGAAGAGAAAACAGTGATGGTCTGTTTCCCAGCAGACGAGGGACAAATCCACAGATTCAGGGAGATAACAGTCAGCGCCCAGAGAGAGAGCACAGCAAAACTGAACAGAACCCTGGACCAAGGGGCCCCTTTGAGAGCGGCCGTGGGGAAGACAGGTCCCCGAGAGGGGCAGTGGTGACTGCGATGCTGAGGGCCATCCCCCGGCCACGGCACGGCCACGCCTCGGGAGAGAGGCCGGCGGAGAGTTCCGCGTCCAGGATGGAGGGCGAAACCAGCCGGAAAGGATCGGCTGCAGCGGCCGGTCCAAGGGGACGCATCCTGAAGGATGTTCTCCTGACGAGAGGGAGCGGCCGCCAGAAGGAAGCGGAAAGGATGGGGTGGGAAGGATGGGGCAGGGAGCACAGGCCGGGGGAGGGCGGGCGTGGTGGGGCCCAGCAGCAGGGAGACAGACGGCCTGCAGTGTCCACGGAGGTGCGAGACCCTCCAGCAGTAGGGGATGGCGGTGCCCCCCGACTGCCGGGGCGAGGAGGGCTGAGGGGCCGGGGCCGTGAGCCGGGCCCTCTGCAGCTGCTGCTGTGTTAGCATCTCCGTGGAATGGGGGCGGTGTTAGGTTATTTGAAGCAGAAGTAGATGGCAGTTTCCCAGTGGGGCTGGCGTTTGGGAATGGGTTAACTCTTCCTCGTGTTTATTGCGCAGGTGTCTCCACGGCGCACGCGACTCGTAAACAGCTTCGCCCAGTGCTGGTGGCCCTTGAGGCGCTTAACCGTCCTCTGTCTGGGATGAGCTTTCTCCAGAACACTGGATAAGAATGAAATTGTAATTGAAAAGCTAATGATTTTCAGAAGACGAAAGATGAAGTCAGAGCTGCTTTAATTACGATGCAAACTCTCTGCGTAATTTAATTGGCATAAAAGTTTATCGATTTGCTTTGCTGATCATTTAGACATGGGGAATGCAACAACAAATCTCATAAAAATGACTAGTCATTTGAAGTCTGATGTTTTCCTTTGCTTATTATCAAAGCTTTCTGTTTGCAGTACTGAAAAGCGCATTCACACTGCAAAGGACTCTCATCTGGAGAGGATGAGATGGTGATAGGGAGTTGAAGGGGGTCTGGGGGTGCTCGCCGCGGGGCTCTGGGTCTGCAGTGCTCCACATCTGGGAGGGAGTTCTGTCTCGTGGACAGGTTTTCTTTCCCACCCGCGGCCAGGCGGACTGGAACCTGCTAAGTCAGGCGGCAGCAGGAGCCTTCCCCTTCTGAAAGGGAAGGTCCAAGACACCGCGCTGAGCAGAATGAGATTCTGCGGGGAGCGGGCTGGGCCGCGGACGGGGCGGCTGAAGTGTTCCCCAGGTGCCGCATGAATCTGGGGAGTCCTGAGTCCCCGGCCTGGGCCACGGGCCATGAGGAGCCCCTCAGGCCACAACTTCCTGTACGTCGCCCCTGCCCCCAGCGAGGCCCAGTGTCAGCAACCCCTCCCAAGCCCTCAGTGTCCCTGCGCCCTGGAGACTCACCTCAAGGGCACCTCCTGCCCCGCCCTGCCTCTCCCCCCACCTCTGCTGTGCCTGGCCCCCGCTGACCTGTGCATGTCCCTGAGGGCTGCCTGTCACCCCTGCACCCTGGGCCCTCACCGACCCCTGCCCTCCAGCCTGGCTCTGGTTCTCCTGGGAGCACAGCACCTTTGCTGAGGACTCTGCACTCGGCGACCACTGCGTTTACATAGGGGCCAGACCTCTTTCCTGAACTCCAGGCCTGCCGCCCCTGTGAGGCGTCTTGGGACCATTTCAGCCTCAGCTTGTCCAAAGTTGGACGCCTGCCCTCTGAGCTGTTCCCACCTCAGGCCATGGCGATGTCCACTTCCAGCTGCCGGCAGGAACTCTGGGCTCGTCGCCCAGGCCCCGTCTGCTCTCAGGACGTCCCGGGGTTGGTGCCCCAGCTCAGAAGCTGGCCTTCCATCTAGAGTCCTGGTCACCGTCCCAGGCCTCACCCTGCCCACAGGCTCTCAGACTGGACTCCTCGCTGCCCGAGGTCGCCCTGGTGGTTTGCAGGGCGAGTGCCCTGGCAGGGCTATCCTGGCCTGAGGGGGCCTTGCCCAGGCGGGTTGGGACCCGGTGACGTGCCCTCTGCATGGCCCGTGTCTGCAGGGCCTGCTGACATGTCGACCTCCTTGCCATGGTGATCAGACATGTCAACGGCGCATTAACCTCGCGGGGCCTGCCGGGGGCATGGATGCTGACGGGACAGCGGGGCCGGGCTGTGACAGGGCTCAGCGCACGGTGCATGCTTTATAAAATGCTTTTTAATTCAGCAGCGGAATATCATTAGCTTTGTACGTAGATGAATACAATGGACAGCCAATTTGATTAACTTCTGATGCTGGCCGTCGGGCAGGAGACAAAATGAAATTACACATGTCCCTGGCGCGGGTGGGCCGCAGGGAGCGGGGCACAGAGGTCAGCAGGGGCCCGGTTGTCACTCCAAGTGCAGCCCAGGGCCTGACCTGGAAAGTCGGTACTTTGTGAACAAGTCAGTTCTCGTTTGCGAGTGTCACAGACCACCTCTGCGGGGCCGGGCGCCCGAGACGGTGACACCTGTGTGCAGTCTCTCCTGCAGGCCGCCCCCCGGTGATGCAGGCCAGCGTGGGCAGTCAAGCTGCCCCATCCAATTAGGCTGCCATCGACGAGTTTATCATGCCAGAGAAGATCAGTGAAGCCCAGCACTGACTGGAGCAGAAGCCTTGTTTCGCCCATTACTGTTTATGGTCCAATGAATGTTGCAGCAACTTCGCTTTGAATCATTGCTCAATCTGTTAAATTGTTTTAAACCAGGAGTCTGGGGGCTTCCCCTTGTGAGACGGAGGGTCGTTCCCCTTGTTGGTAAAGGCGTGTGGCCCGTGCGTCGGGCTTGGCTTCTAGGCGCTGCTGTGAGGCCGGGCTTGCTCGTCCTCTGAGGCCTGTGGCGCATTGGCTGCAAGCCATGGACCCATCTCCTGGGGAGGTGGGGGACATGCCTCTGTCTCACTGTCCAGTGGTTCCTGCCGCATGCCAAGCCTTGTGCTGGGGACTCAGGTGACCAGGCCCCTCAGGGAGCTGCCTCCCCTCCTGGTAGAGAAGGAAATAAACACACAGCCAGCGTGGGCAGCACCACAGAAGGGTGAGGCTGTCCGGGGGCTGAAGTCCGGGAGGGCTGCTCAGAGGAGGCAGCATTTCCATGGGAATGTGCAGCATCAGGGCTCACGTGAGAGGAAGGTGGCAGAACAGGAATGCCCGTGGTGGCAGAGCTTGGCCATCCTCGGGCTGGAGGCCAGTGTGGCCAGAGCTTTGAGTTGGGGGGCTGTGGTAAGGGAGGTGACCGGAGAGTGGGGGACAGAGCCAGGCTTCTGGTGGCCCCGCAGCAGTTGGGGGGAACGGAGGGGCCAGAGCGCAGGGACTGCAGCAGCGCAGGAGGGGCCCAGGGGCCGGGGACTGAGAGTCAGCAGTGCCGCGAGCGGCGGTCACGCGGGGAGGGGCCGTTTGGGGAGGGCGTGGTGGTGGGCTCGCCCCATCCAGGGAGGACTAGGGTTCCAGCGGGAGAGGGCGCCGATGCCACAGGGCTCCGAGTCCTGTCCCACGCCGGAGGCTGACCCCCGGGGGCAGCATGCTGGAGCCTGCAGCTGGGAGGCGGAGCCTGTGTGGCTCCCTGTGGAGTCGGAGCGGGGCCCCGGTGGGGGGGGGGGGGGGGGAGAGGGG
>SJYG01000250.1:802108-814783 GCA_006410535.1 Litocranius walleri | reverse complement strand
GGAGACGCAACTGTGAGCCCATGCGCTAGAGCCTGGAGACACAACTGCTGGGCCTGTGTGCTAGAGCCCCGAGACGCAATTGTGAGCCCATGCGCTAGAGCTGGAGACACAACTGTGAGCCCATGCGCTGGAGCATAGGAGACGCAACTGCTGGGCCTGTGCGCTGGAGCCTGGGAGATGCAACTGATGAGCCTGTGCACTAGAGCCCGGAGACGCAACTGTGAGCCCATGCGCTAGAGCCTGGAGACACAACTGCTGGGCCTGTGTGCTAGAGCCCCGAGACGCAATTGTGAGCCCATGCGCTAGAGCTGGAGACACAACTGTGAGCCCATGCGCTGGAGCATAGGAGACGGAACTGCTGGGCCTGTGCGCTGGAGCCTGGGAGATGCAACTGATGAGCCTGTGCACTAGAGCCCGGAGACGCAACTGTGAGCCCATGCGCTAGAGCCTGGAGACACAACTGCTGGGCCTGTGTGCTAGAGCCCCGAGACGCAATTGTGAGCCCATGCGCTAGAGCTGGAGACACAACTGTGAGCCCATGCGCTGGAGCATAGGAGACGGAACTGCTGGGCCTGTGCGCTGGAGCCTGGGAGATGCAACTGATGAGCCTGTGCACTAGAGCCCGGAGACGCAACTGCTGGGCCCTATGCGCTAGAGTCCGGGAGAAGCAACTGTGAGCCTGTGCACTGGAGCCAGGAGACGCAACTGCTGGGCCCGTGCGCTGGAGCCTGGAGACGCAACTGTGAGCCCATGCGCTGGAGCCCGGGAGAAGCAACTGCTGGGCCCGTGCACTGGAGCCCGGAGACGCAACTGTGAGCCTGTGCGCTAGAGCCTGGAGATGCAACTGTGAGCCCATGTGATAGAGCCAGAGATGCAACTGTGAGCCCGTGTGCTGGAGCCCAGGAGACGCAACTGCGGGGCCCCGTGCACTGGAGCCCGGGAGACACAACTGTGAGCCCGTGCGCTAGAGCCTGGAGACGCAACTGTGAGCCTGTGCGCTGGAGCCCAGGAGACGCAACTGCTGGGCCCGTGCGCTGGAGCCCGGAGACGCAACTGTGAGCCTGTGCGCTAGAGCCTGGAGATGCAACTGTGAGCCCGTGCATTAGAGCCAGAGATGCAACTGTGAGCCCGTGCGCTGGAGCCCGGGAGACGCAACTGCTGGGCCCCGTGCACTGGAGCCCAGGAGACGCAACTGCTGGGCCCGTGCACTAGAGCCTGGGAGACGCAACTGCTGGGCCTGTGCGCTAGAGCCTGGAGACGCAACTGTGAGCCCGCGCGCTGGAGCCCGGAGACGCAACTGCTGGGCCCGTGCACTAGAGCCTGGGAGGCGCAACTGCTGGGCCTGTGCACTAGAGCCTGGAGACGCAACTGTGAGCCCGTGCGCTAGAGCCCGGAGATGCAACTGTGAGCCCGTGCACTGGAGCCTGGAGACGCAACTGTGAGCCTGTGCGCTAGAGCCCGGGAGACGCAACTGTGAGCCCGTGCGCTGGAGCCCGGGAGACGCAACTGCGAGCCCGTGCGCTGGAGCCCGGGAGACGCAACTGCTGGGCCCGTGCGCTAGAGCCCGGGAGACGCAACTGTGAGCCCGTGCGCTGGAGCCTGGGAGACACAACTGCTGGGCCCGTGTGCTAGAGCCCAGAGACGCAACTGCTGGGCCCCGTGCTGCAGCTGCTGGGACCCTCAGGCCCCAGAACCCACACTCCACAACCAGAGACACCACCGCTGCGAGAAGCCTGTGCCCCTCAACCAGAGCAGCCTCCACTCGCTGCGGCTAGAGAAAAGCCGTGCGGCAATGGAGACCCAGCCTGGCCATAAATAAACAGATTAGATTATTTTTAAAAGACATGGGCAGTATCTCCATGAGAAAAACTATAAAATCTGATTAAAGGAATCACAGAAGACCCAGATAAGTGGAGAGACAGTCCATGTTCATTTATAGGAAGATCCAGTGTTGTCAAGTTGTTCCCAACCTGATCCTTAGATTCAACACAAGCTTGTTCTAAGTCCCAGAAAGTCGTTTAGTGGGTACTGATCAATTTATCCTAAAGTTTATATGGAGAGGAGGCAAAAGACCCAGAATAGCCAACCCAGTATTGAAGGAGGAGAACAAGATTGGAGGGCTGACACTACTCAACTTTAAGACTTTCTATAAAGTTACAGCAATCAAAACAGCTTGATGGTGGTGGAAGAACAGACAAATAGATCAAACGGAGAGCAGAAATGGACCCTCACACACAAAGTCAGCTGATTCTTGACAAAGGAGCAAGAGTAATAAAATAGAGCAAAGACAGTCTTCTCAACAAGCGGGCTGGGATCTGTCCATATGCAAGGAAAATGAGCCTAGTCACAGACCTCGTACCTGCACAAATATTAACTCTAAATGAATCAGAGACCCAACTATAAAATTCCTGGATGATAACGTAGGAGAAAATGTAGGTGACCTTGAGTTTAGTGATGACTCTTTAGATACAGCACTAAAAGCATGATCCATCAAAGGAGAGTAATCGTAAGCTGGGCTTTATTGGAGTGAAAAACATGCTCTCTCTCTGTTAAGAGGATGAGTGCCGGGGTCCAGCCCCGGTGGATCCAGGGTGATTCGAAGGTGGGGACAGAATTGGCATCCTGGAAAAAAACTTATTTAATTACAGATACAGAGGGAGATTAGAAGCGGATAGTGTAGTAGGAAAATTAGTGGAGAAAAAGAGACTGAATAACTTGGGTTACATGGAATAGCATCCATGTTCCAGATGGGAATTCAGCCGGAAAAATGGGGAGCAAGAATGAACGACATGGGGGAGTCAGTCCTTCCAGGAACTGATCTGATTTCTTTATTTTTCAGGTTTGTTTTTATACCTTTTGTAGGCGGGGGTCCGCATACCTGACCCTTGTCACAATCACGTGTTTCATATAAAATTATACAAAGGTCTTATGAGTTTTTACATCATCTTCTGACCATGAGGTCTGCTGACATTTTATGGCCCTTTCTGATACTGGTCAGTTAACCAGAAAGCTTATTTTTCCAGGAGTGATTTTTTCAGGCACCACCCTCCAAATAAAGTTGCATTCCTATAGGGTGAGGGTGTAGTGAGTTACAGTCAAGAAAGGAATTTACTTAACCTAAGGTTTAACATGATTAGTCTTAAAGGTTAATACTTATTTCTCTTATATGCTAGTTATATTCATTATAAGGGCAGGGAATATGAAGGTTTAGCAGCAAACATCAGCCCAACAAATGAAAACCCTTCACCAATGTTCCCTTCACAATCTATTTAGTCTTAAGATAGTGATAAGGTTACATTTTTGCATAGCAAGGACACAGTGATTTATAACAAAGTACAGTAGTCTATAACAAAAGAGAAAATTCATTAACTCAAAAAGTCTAATATTGCTAACATCAAAAACTACTATATTTCCTTTTCTATATTCCAATACATTGATTAATATATTCCCAGGTGCCTAAGGATATAAAGGCCTGTGGGCAATCAAGTGAGAAAAGCCCTATACTAATACTCCAGACTCTCTGTGCTGTTTATGGTTGAGAGGTTGTCACACAAGCTAGTCCGTCAGCAGAGAGGTTTGTCCTGAGACACCCTTGTCACACCCAAGGCAGGGAATTAGCAGTAATTGTTGGCATGACAAATGAAAAAACCCTTCACCAATATAATTCCTAATCAACCCACTAATACTATACTAATAATCTTCTAACTTCTCAAAAGAGTCTGTATTTAGAAAGTTTTAAAGCATCCCGTGTCTCTCACAGTTGGGGGGTGGTAAACAATTACATGCAACCGGACAAACCTGATCAGGCAGGCTAGAGAACCTTCAGAGTTTGTAAGTTGAAACACTCTTGTCATGCCCAGGAATTTTATTAACTGGAGCTGCAAGTTAACTCCTTCTCCGAGAGAAATGGTTATGGGGGAGAGCTCCCCATAAAGTATTCTGGTTTGGGGGTAGATGCTCGGGAACAGGGGATTTCCTGAGGCTTGATCACGCCTTTGCATATGCCAAAGCCCCCTTCCTCATGACCTTTGCCAAGGGCGGAGTTCCTCACGCTGGCCCCCAACAGATGAGAAAACCAGCCACAGACTGGGAGAAAGTATTTGAAAAGGCACAAAAGGGCTGCTATCCAATGAAGAGAACTCCTTAAGACTCAGTAGTAAGAAAACAACACAATTTAAGTGAGCCAAAGGCAGTGCCAAAGAATGTTCAAACTACCACACAATTGCACTCTTCTCACACACTAGCAAAGCAATGCTCAAAATTCTCCAAGCCAGGCTTCAACAATATGTGAACCGTTCAAGCTGGATTTAGAAAAGGCAGAGGAACCAGAGATCAAATTACCAACATTCGTTGGATCATAGAAAAGGCAAGAGAATTCCAGAAAAACATCTACTTTTGCTTCACTGACTATGCTAAAGCCTATGACTGTGTGGATCAGAACAAACTGTGGAAAATTCTTAACGAGATGGGACTACCAGACCACCTCACCTTTCTCCTGAGAAACCTGTATGCACGTCAAGAAGCAACAGTTAGAATCAAACATGGAACAACAGACTGGTTCCAAATTGGGAAAGGAATACATCAAGGCTGTATATTGTCACTCTGCATAATTAACTTCTATGCAGAGTACATCATGAGAAATGCTGGGCTAGATGAAGCGTAAGCTGGAATCAAGATTGCCAGGAGAAATATCAGTAACCTCAGATATGCAGCTGACACCACTCTCGTGGCAGAAAGTGAAGAGGAACTAAAAAGTCTCTTGATGAAAGTGAAAGAGAAGAGTGAAAAAGTTGGCTTCAAATTCAACATTCACAAAATAAAGATCATGGCATCCAGCCCCATCATTTTAAGGCAAATAGATGGGGAAACAATGAAAATAGTAATAGACATTATTTTCTTGGGCTCCCAAATCACTGCAGATGGTGACTGCAGCCACGAAATTAAAAGACGCTTACTCCTTGGAGGAAAAGCTTTGACCAATCTCAGTTCAGTTTAGTTCAGTCGCTCAGTCATGTCAGACTCTTTGCGACACCATGAATCGCAGCACGCCAGGCCTCCTTGTCCTTCACCAACTCTCAGAGTTTACCCAAACTCATGTCCAATGAGTCGCTGATGCCATCCAGCCATCTCATCCTCTGTTGTCCCCTTCTCCTCCTGCCCCCAATCCCTCCCAGCATCAGGGTCATTTCCAATGAGTCAACTCTTTGCATGAGGTGGCCAAAGTACTGGAGTTTCAGCTTCACCATCAGTCCTTCCAATGAACATCCAGGACTGATTTCCTTTAGGATGGACTGGTTGGATTTCCTTGAGGTCCAAGAAACTCTCAAGAGTCTTCTCCAACACCACAGTTCAAAGCATCAATTCTTCAACGCTCAGCTTTCTTTACAGTCCAACTCACATCCATACATGACCTCTGGAAAAACCATAGCCTTGACTAGACGGACCTTTGTTGGCAAAGTAATGTCTCAGCTCTTTAATATGCTACCTAGACAGCATTATTTTAAAAGCTGAGACATTACTTTGCTGACAAAGGTTTGTATAGTCAAAGCTACGGTTTTTCCAATAGTCATATATGGATATGAGAGTTCAACTATAAAGAAGGCTGAGCGTCGAAGAAACGGTGCTTTTGAACTGTGGTGTTGGAGAAGACTCTTGAGAGTCCCCTGGACTGCAAGGAGATCCAACCAGTCAGTCCTGAAGAAAGTCGATCCTGAATATTCATTGGAAGGACTGATGCTGAAGCTGAAGCTTCACCTGACGTGAAGAGCTGACTCACTGGAAAAGACCCTGATGCTGGGAAAGGTTAAAGGTTAAAGGAGGAGCAGGGGACGACAGAAGATGAGATGGCTGGATGGCATCACCGAATCAATGGACATGAGTTTGAGCAAGCTCCGGGAGTAGGTGACGGACAGGGAAGCCTAGCGTGCTGCAGTCCATGGGGTCGCAAAGAGTCGGACCAACTGAGCAGCAAAAGCTGTGAAGAGGATCTCACCCAGGAAGACACACAGATGTGACGAGAAGCTGCCCGGCGCCGCGGGCCACCAGGGAGATGCGGGTTAAAGCCCCCACACCCCCGTGAAGCCTGGAGTCTGCTGGCACGCGGGTGGGCTGCGGGCAGCACGAGGTCCCCGCCGCTACTGGTGGGCAAGTACAGCAGTCCGGCCTCCGTGGTTCGCAGCTCCACAAGTCCTTGCAAAGCTGCACACACACTTACATTTCTTGGCATTCACCCAAATGGAGAGCTTAATGGCAACACGCAAACCTGTACAGAGATGTTTATAGCATCTCTTTTCATAATTAGCAAAAACTGGAGGTAACCAGAGCGTGTCCTTCATAGATGAAAGAATACACAGACTGTGGGCCATCCGGACCTGGAATAGTTTCCAGCAGCAAAACGAAGTGACTATCAAGACACAAAAGCTCACGGAGGAAGCTGAAACCTGTGTTCCTGAGGGATCGTGGCCTGCGGGGGAAGGCCCCCCCGCAGTGCAGGCGGCAGGAGCGAGGCTGGCTGGACCAGACTGGGTGGGGCGTGGTTTCAGGGCCGCGGAAGTGCTTTGTGAGGCTGTAGTGTGGATGTGTGCATTCGTGATGTCTGCACTTGTCGGGACCCCCAGCACAGGCGAGCCCACCAACGCAGGCTGTTGGGAAGGTATGAAAGTGAGTTAGTCACTCAGCCGTGTCCGACTCTTTGTGACCCCGGGAACTGCAGCCCGCCAGGCTCCTCTGTCCTTGGGATTCTCCGGGCAAAAAGACTGGAGTGGGTAGCCGAGCCCTTCTCCGGGGGATCTTCCCGACCCAAGGACTGAGCCTGGGTCTCCTGCAGCGCGGGCGGATCCTTCACCACCTGAGCCACCGCGAGGATGGGAGCACTCCACTTCCACCTCGACTTTTATAATCCCCAAGCCGCTCTAAAGATAGTCTGATTTGTTTAAGAAAGACCAAGGCCTTCTCCTACCCACCCCTCCCCAGTCTCCTCTTCCCTCGAGGGACCCAGGTTTCATCTCAGCAGAATGGCCTCCTGCCGCAGCCCCCAGCCCCACCCTCCTTCCGGCGAACCTCGGGCCGGACCTCCACGTGGCCCATGCCCTCCGCAGATGGCATGGGGGCCCAGGCCGCCCCTGGCTCCCCCAGCCCACTCAGCCCCGCCCTGCTCTGCGGACTCCATGACCTCCCCAGCTCTGACCCCACCTGTCCTGCACACTGGCCTCCGTGCTCCTTTTCTGGAGCAGACTCCTCCTTCGTCCTGGGCCCTTGTCCGTTTAGCCTCCCCCAGGCGCCGGCTCGTGGGAAGCCGGAGGCAGTGGTGTGGGGAGCTGGGAGGTCAGCTGAGGTGTAGAGGCACCCGTAGGCAAGGGCCCGGCTTGCTGGTCTGGGGACAAGATCGGAGGCGCAGCGCCCCCGCAGCCCTGCCCCGGGGTGGGGGGGTTGGGGGGCTCTTGTTGCATCCCTGGGCTCGCGGGGCGGCCCTGCTCCACAAAGCGCAGCTGGGGCTCCTCGCGGGGCACGGGGCCGGATCCCAGGGGCTCTCTGGCAGGATGGCCCGTCGTGTCCTCTGTCCCGAGCAGCCCAGAGCCCTGCCCCACTGTCCCCCGGAAGCAGGGGAAGTGTGACGCCCCCACAGCCAGTGGGGGCTCCCTGGGGGGGTCTCAGCAGGCTCTCTTGCTGCCGGGCTCTCTGCGGGCGTGTGGGAAGGGCTTGAAGCCTTCTGCCCCCTCAGCCCAGTGAGAGTGTGCGTTTAGCCCCGCGGTGGACGCAGGGATGATGGTCTGTGAAGGGAGTGATCCTGGCCCGGCTGTGCAGGGGTCGGCCGGATACAGGGCGGGCGGGGAGCGGGCCCAGAGCTCCCGGCCACCTTGCTTGTGCCCCCCACCCAGTCTCACATGAACGACTCCCCTTCCCTGGCTGTGAGTGATGGCAGGAGGAAATCCATGTGACTAAATAAATCGACCTGGAGCGCGAGTGGACAGCAGCGCACAGCCCTTTTAAATGCGGCTGTTGGCTCAGGGGGACAACTAGCCCCGTAAACCTGAGGCCAGGCGCTCCGAGGGTGATGAAGGCCAGGCTCAGGGTCCAGCTGCAGGGGTGGCAATTTATGGGCCCCAGGCCCCCGGGAGCAGCTGCCTGCCCGGGGTCGCGGCCCTCGGCCCGCACAGGGCCGCCCTTGGGACGCGGGACCCCGTGGCCCTGAGCCGGGCTGGGGTGCAGAACTGAAGTCACCCTGGGCCTTCTTCCAGCCAAGAAGTACAAGAAGGTGACCGGCAAGGAGATCTACTCGGACACGCTGGAGAGCACGCCCATGCTGGAGAAGGAGAAGTTCCCACAGGAGTACTTCCCCGAGGTAGGTCGCTGCCGGGGCGGCCAGCCCCGCGCGGGGCCACGCCGCAGCTGCGTCACACCCCGCGACAGGACGTCCCCTCCCCAACCCCGCGCTGCCGTGCCCTGGCGTCCTGCTCTGCTGGAGGTCCCGACCCGGTGGGTTTGGCGGGGTGGCCTCGGGCGAGGGCTGGGGGCCTGTGGCTGACATCAGCAGGTGTCTTCCAGCCACCGTCACTCCCAGGCAGAAGACCCTTCCCCCGAGCGTGCAGGAGGACCGTCCCTTGGGGCTCCCAGCAAACCTCACTCTGCCTGTTGGTCACGCTCCGGACAGGAGCGCTGGGGTGTGGGGGTGCGGGCCCTCGGGGGCTCTCCCCGTCCTCAGGTGCTGAGCAGCCCCCACGCCTCCACAGGGGAGGCCCTGGGCTGCCTGCCCCCAGCACTCCGGAAGCACAGGCAGGTGCGGCTCGCTCTCGCCCCTGCCGGGGCGCAGTTGGAAAGCCCGGCGTGGCTCCTGGGCGTTGTGGGCACTCTTAAACAGTTTTGTTAGTTTTGTGCCTCCATAACGCTGCGCACACAATTCTGGATGCCAGTCCTTTCAGAGAATGTTGTAATAACCAGTGTCTCTGGAGCCTCCCGACGGTGAAATCCACAGGTTGACCCAGACGGATCACCTGGGGGGCCTGTGGACGCAGAGTGGGACATGACCCGTGAAGCCTGGTGGGGTGAGGAGAGCTGGGCATCACCCCGCCCGCTCCCCCAACTCTGGAAGAGCATCGCCGCCGCCCCGCCCCCGCCCCTGCCCCAGCTCACGCCCCCGCCCCGCACCCGGCACTTGATTTCAGCAAGGCCATGGCTTTATTAACTTGCTTTATGACCCACTCCTGCGGTGAAGGAATTGTGGCCGCTTCCATGAAGGATGAGCCCCTCGTCCCGCCAGGCACAGCTTCCCCATCCATTGTCCCCGCCAAGGACTTGATGTCAGGGGCCACCTCCCAGCCCACTGCCCCGCCTGCCACATTCCCTGCCCCAGAGACTGTCCCCTTTTGCCCTGTGGGTTGGGGAGGGCGTGGTGGGGGAGCTCTGGAAGCTCCCTTCCTCAGCACCCCCTGCCCTGACCCCCACCATGGGCTCTGCAGTCTCCCTGGGCTGTTGGCCAGAGCCGCGTTCAGCAGGAGGGTGGTTGAGCTTCCTGGGAACAGAGCAGGGGCTAAGAAGTCAACTTAAGAGGACGGGTCATCTCCTGGCCTCA
Organism: Litocranius walleri; assembly: GCA_006410535.1. Lineage (NCBI taxonomy): Eukaryota > Metazoa > Chordata > Mammalia > Artiodactyla > Bovidae > Litocranius > Litocranius walleri. The sequence continues at coordinate 805,215 of SJYG01000250.1, read as the reverse complement.
CCCCCATCCAGACGCCCCCTGGCTCCTCCACAGCCAGCACTGGCCCCAGCCTGAAAGTAACCGGGGACCGTAGTGGAAATGGTGCCAGCTCGGGGAGGGCTAAGAGGGGTCTGCAGGACCACAGGGAAGGTCCCGGCCTCTGACAGCAGGAGGGCCAGCTTGCAGGGATCCAGGGGGCAGTTAAGGGACAGCCCTGAACTGGCCAAGGAGGAGACTCTGGTATTCCATCAGCTTTTCTGCAGGGGGGACCCTGACCCCCTGGCAATGTCCGGGGTCCGTGCACCCAGCAGGGAAGGCAGAACACCCCGCCTGGTCAGGGCAGGGGCTGGACGGCCCGTGGGCAGCGCTGGGCCCAGGGCCTCATGGAGCGAGGACTTGAGGGCTGGGTGGGGAGCCTTTGAGGTAGCCCCCCTTTCTCCCACCCAAGCAGCTCAGTATCTTTGCGACTTTCTCCTTTAATCGGCCACTCAAGCCCTGAACCGTGACGGGCCGAGGCAGGTGCGGCCCCGGATTGGCTGCCAGCAGGCAGCCTCTGCTGGTGCCCAGCCCGCCAGTTCCGTCTCGGTGCCGCTGCCCCAACCGCTGCCCCCCAGGGGCTGCCGGGTGTCCAGGACGTCGTCCCACTCCACACCCACCAGGGAGGGACGCACCTGGTGACCTGGCCCAAAGTGGACGTGCGTGGTACGTCCCCATAACCCCGGAGACTCAGCTGACCCCCCAGCGTCCCTCATCCCCGTCACTCACAGCTGACTTGGAGGCTGGGGTCCTCTCACTGCCCTTTGGCCTTGGAGCCGGGTCACCGGAAGCTCACGGCAGAGGACTGTGGCAGTCCTCAGGGAGGGTCATCCGTGACGGTCACTGTATCCTCCTGGGCGGGCCGAGGAGCCCCATGGACGAGGCCACTCCCTGCAGGGAGGCCCGGCGCCTGACCCAGAGACTCTGCGAGCCCAGCCCACCCTCTGGCCTGCACCCCTCCCAGGACCGTGGCCTCTTCCGAGGGCGCCTGCACCCCTCACCCTCGGGCTCTGCTCTGCGGGGCACCCTCTCCAGGTTCAGTGTGCCTGGGGTCCCCTCGGTCTCTCTCCAGGCCCAGAGTGCCTGGGGTCCCCCTGTTTCTCTCCCACCAAGCCCTGAGGGCATGATGGGGGCTAAGGAGGGCGGGTAGATCGGTGGGCACGTCAGGGGCTCAGCTATGGTCCCCCCCACAACATGCACACACTCTGAGGGAGGGGCTGGCAGGGGCTTCGGGCTCCTTGGGGACCCTCTGCCCGCCACAGGCAGAGGGGAGAGCATCTCTGGGAGAAGGAGGCGGGGTGCCTCTGTGGGGACCCAGATTTCTGCACCGTGGCACTGTATCACTGGGACGAGGTAACCCCAGCCCGGGGCCCCCGCCCCACGGAATCGCCTGCGTCTGTGTTCCGCTGGGTTGATGTCGTCTGAGTTTCCAGGACTTATTCATTTTCCTTTCGTCTTGATGAATTAACAGGAGGAAAATCTTACTGAGAAAAACACACATGCTTCTACCGTTCTGTCGATAGTCTGGGATTTCTCAGGTGTGAGAAACCCCAGGGCCACGTGCCTAGTGGAGGCCCACCCCCCCGTGGGGTCCTGTGGGGCTGGCCGGCCCTGGGCAGGCGCTCCTGCTGTGCGGGCAGGCCCGCCCCGCCGCTTCGTTCACACACACTTTAGGGGAGGGAATTAGTGTAAGACTGATTTCTCTTTCTTTTATTACCACCGCTTAAGGATAATCTAACTGTAATTACCATGATGGAAGCATAATGCCATTCCAAATAATTACAGCCCACCGCGCCTAAAACTAACAGAACTCTCCCCGCTGATTTACAGGTTCTTTTGGCTCGACACGCGTTTCAAACACTACCTCTGGGAGCAGCACTTCAGATAATGCGAGACCATTTTTAAAAAGCAGATTTGTGTAGTCGATCGGGGCCGAGGCGGTTTTTCTTCCTCAAGCCCGTAGTGAGAAATTGGTTGTTGCCGTAGATCACGGGGCCCGCTCTGAGCTCTTATGAAAGATGAATTAATCCCACTAATGCTCTGAGGCGGGCCTTTCACGGGGGCTGTGTGCTGATAACCTCCCGCAGCCTCCCTTTTCTCACCGAGATTTATGTCGTCTTTTAGCAGATGAAGTCGCCTGTGCTCGCAATCCATCTGCTGGTAAAGGAATCCTATTAACAGGGCACCCGAGCGGGCACTTGATATTGTCTGCTGAACGACGTGCCCCCACCCCCGACCGCTGTGGTCTCCTCTCCAGGGGCGAGGGCCTCTCCGAGAGTCGGGGTGGACGCCAGGGGGCAGCCGGCCACCCCTGGAGGCCGCGGGCCTGGAGCAGGCAGTGATGGCCAGGGTGCCCAGCAGGGTGGACGGGACAGTGGGAGGCCGGGGAGACCCCAGTCCCGCCCGCACGCCCCGCCTCCATGTGCAGCAAGCGTCTGTGTCCCGAAGCTTGTGCGCGGGTACCCCAGCCCCCCTCCACATGGGTGGAGACCCGGACCCTGGTCCCTCCTCCGCAGGCCCACCCTGAGCCCAGAAGCCGGGCCTCTGAGGCAGGGCCACTGTGCTCTGTGGCTTCCAGTTTCCCGACGTGCCCGAGGGCAGCGGGGTGGCGGTGACCACCTCCCATTCTCTGCAGGGGCGGTGGTCCCGGACGGAGGATCAGTCACTGGTTCTCCAGAGAGGTTGCCCGGGGGCGAGGGAAGCACCAACCTCCGGTGCACCTGGAGACCTCCCCCTCCGCCCCCCGCCCTAGCGCTAGGAGACGGCGAGGGCCCCCAAGGACCGGCCCCTGTGGGTGACCACTCCCACGAGACCCCGAGTGCCATTCTCAGCCTCAGGGGCTCCCGGGTCCCACAGCAGCTGCTCCGACTGGCGAGGTGGTTCTAACCAGCTGTGATCAGAGAGGAGGCCAGTGAGGCAGGAACCCGACAAGTGCTTGTCTGGACTCGAGGCCGCTGTGACCTGGCCAGCCCAGGCTGTGCAGAGGGCAGGGGCCGCCAGCGGGAGTGGGAGGAACCCCTCGTGAAGTCTGGGTGTTGGGGGCTGGGCGGGGATGGGGGGTGGTGAGGGGAGGCCCTTGGGCTGGACCGGAG
>SJYG01000250.1:780156-801612 GCA_006410535.1 Litocranius walleri | reverse complement strand
CCCCGCCCCCACTGCCCCTGCTGACCCTTGTGGCCTGTTTGCCTTTCAGTGCAAGTGGTCGAGGAAAGGCTTCCTCCGGACGCGATGGTGCCTCGCGGACTGGTACGTTCCCCACAGCCCTGCGGCCAGCCCCAGCGCCCCGCTCCACCCCTCTGCTGGGATGGGGCACCTTGAGGAGCCTGCACCCCACCCCCCAGCGTGTGTGCGCCCACCTGGCTCTGCACTCGAGAGCTCCGCTGGCTGACTGCTGCAGCCCCTCCTCGGGACCGCCCCCATGTCCACACGACCCCCTCGATGGGGCCGCACGCGATCGCAGCGTCCCCTGGGTGGGGGTCCCAGAGCTCTGGGGCGGGAGGAGCTGAGACTGCCACAGCCTCCTGGCCCAACCCCCGGCTGCCACCCACAGCCCAGGGAAGGGCTCAGGGGAGCCCGGGCCACACGGGGGCTTCGGGTTGCATGGCAGCTGCGTGGGGAGCTGCGGCCTCGGTGAGCGCCCAGCCCCCCTGTGCCCCACCCCCTCCCGCTCCTCTGTTGCGAGGCGCGTTCCTGGTGCTCTCTGTGGGCCCCTTTGCCGCTGGTGGTGGCCTTTGTGTGTGGGTCCTTCCTGTGTGAGGACTCGCGCGCGTGAGCCCACTGTGTCTCCTCTGACTTCACCTCAGAGAAGGACCTGCCCGGGCAGCCTGGCCACACCTGTGCGGGGGGCCAGGTGGGGTGGCGGGGGGCCGCCCAGGGGCCCAGCAGCTCCAGCCTGCATCCTGAGCTTCCTGTCTCTGTCCCCGCAGTGCCTTCGACTTGGTGAACATCCACCTTTTCCACGATGCTTCCAACCTGGTTGCCTGGGAGACCAGCCCCTCCGTGTACTCGGGGATCCGGCACAAGGCCCTGGGCTACGTGCTTGACAGGTGGGTGCTGAGGGCCCCCCTGCCCGCCTCTGTGGAGGATCGAGGCTGGCTTTTCACCTTGTCCTGGGTTGCTTTCCCCTGTTCACCAAAAATACAAAACTGACATAAGTCAACCCGAGGATAAAGCACAAGCCCTGCCCCTTGACCCCTGAACCCTGCCCGCTGACCCCTGGGCCCTGCCCGCTGAGTGCCGCCTCCCTCCGCACTCTGCCCCTGCTTCCCGGTCAGAGCTTCAGGCCCCTGACGGGAGGGGCGGCTGCCTCGGTGATGTTCAGGACGAGGGGCTCCTCCTGCCCCGGCTCTCGGCCCCCATGGCCACCCGGCCCCATCAGAGCCAGGGCACAGGGCCCCCACCTGGGCCCCTGGTCCTCGTCTGTCGCAGTGATCTCTGACCTCTGCCGTATCGGCACTGACACGCTGTTGTCTAGGCGGGAGACGCGGTCTCACCCCAGTTAATCGGCCGTTTGGGCCTGGTTTCCCAGAGCCCAGCGCCTGTGAGGCCTCCCCTACAGCACCCCTACTCTCAGGGGGCCTGACCTGCCTGTCTTTGGGGAGCGTCTCCAATTTCCCCAGGGCCCTGCCGGACCACCCGGACCCCAAGTTGTGCTCGGCCGGGACGTGCCCTGGATGGAGTGGGAGGCCAGGGGCTGTGCCTGGCGTGAGGCAGTGGTCCCCAAGGTCTGTCCGTCACCCTGTCTGAGACCCTGCACACGGGGGACACAAGGGTCTGCTTGCCCTTGCCACATCCACAGTGGGCACTCCTTGGGGCTGGGCATCCAGCTGTGGACCAAGCTGGGTGTCGATCGCCGGAGACAGGGACAGCAGGCTGGACCCGAGCCTTCGCCGCTCGGGCCCAGAGTAGCCAGGCGCCAGCACGGCCAGGTCGGTGCTGAGGCTCCAGGCAGTCAGCCCGCAGGGGCATCGGCCTGCAGTCCAACTGGAACAGGCTTCTTGGTCCAGGGGAAAGGGGACGAGCACGTGTGGTCATGGCATACATGGTGGCCGGACAGGCCTCCTGGGCCATCTTCAGGGCAGGGCCGAGCCAGCGGGGACTGGGCCGCTCTTGGAGACTGTGGTCGGTCGGCAGAGGCAAGTGGCCTCAGGGCCTGTCAGGGCCTGAACTGCTGCTGCTCCGCGGCCCCCGGGAAGCGGCCTCTGCGTTCCCATGGACGGCGTCTGTGGGGCGCCCAGCCAGCCGCGTCCGGACCTCCCGGTGCGGCCGGCGCCCGCACAAAGGGCTGCTCTGTGACGGTGAGTGACGGACGCCCTTTCTTCGGGGCTGCTAACCTTTTGGCAGCCACCGGCAGACTGCATTCTGCTGTGCCGATGGGAGCACAATGCCACGCTGGACCCTGAATGGACGCTGCCACCAAGGGGCCCCATTCAGGGCGTTGGGAACCTCTGGGAACATTGTCTGCGGCCGACGTGGGCGCAGAGAGGCAGTGCGGGGGTCCCGGCTCAGTCTCCCTGGAGGGCCTTGAAGGCCCGTCTCAACCCGGGCGGGAGCCCATGCCCTGCCCCTGCAGGCCGGGACGGGGGACCTGAGTTAAGACCGGGAGCCCCTCGGCCGTCCTTGCAGCTTTCCTGTGACTTGAAGATGATTTCAAAGTGAAAAGTTAACTTATGAAGAAAAACACCCGAGAGGAAGACTCTGGTCCGAAGTGTGTGAACTTGCAGACGTCAGAAAATAGGCTTTCCGGTGTTACTAGAGAGCAGGTTTTATGGCAAATAACAGCTGATGTTTTGCGCAATAATTTCTTGCTTGAAATCTCTTGTTCTGAAAGGTTAGGAGGAGACAAACCTCTAGTTAGGGAAGCATACCAGGCTCAGAGATGTGGGGATGGCGGTGTCAGGGCCTCTGCGTGGGGTTGGGGTCCCATTCGCCTGAGGGGTGGCTCAGACCCTCCCCAGGCCTCTGGGGGGCTGCGTGCATCTTTGTACCCGTGGAGGGTCCCTGTCGGGCACGCAGCTACACCCTGGGGGGGTAGGATTTGGGACGCCAACGCAGCCGCAGAGACCAGCTCACACAGCCCTTCCTGGCCTCTCCCAAGCTCTCGGCCGTGAAATGAGTTTTTTTTCCACAAGTGACAGGGCTCTTGTGTCTCCCTTTGCGGTGCGGCCCAGCCAGGTCCGCAGGAACAATCTTACATCACAACTGTGAAATCCGGGCAGAAAGCGCCCCTTTGTCCCAAGCGTCTTCTCACAGATACAGCCATTGTCACGGCGCTGAAGTTAATTTGGTCAACATTGGGACATTTAACTTTTATGTCCGGTCAAAAGAGTTGTTTCATGCTCATTTTGGGGCATTCAGAGAAAATGATTGCCAGAAAAATAAAGCTGCCCGGGGCGACTCCGAGCCATTAGTTCCCAGGGCGCAGCGGCATGACGCGGCAGCCACACAGCCGTCTTTGTGGCCCTGCGGGCGGCCATCCGTCAGCTGTCAGCCGCTCAAAGGCCCGCGTCCCGGGGCTCCTCTCCGGGCCATTCCCAGAGCTCACCCCGCCAGCCAGCCGTTAGAAAAGAAAGCCTATGGTCTCCAGGCAGAGGCAGGCCCCGTGCTAAGGATGCGGGACGCCCTGCGCGATGGGCCCCTGGGCGGCCGCTTTCCCCGTGTCGGAGCCCAGCGTAGACGCAGGCATCCAGGCCCGACAAGCAGCCTCCTTGTTGGCCGGAGGACGGGGTCCCTGTGTGTTCCTGGCGTCGGGCTGGAGGGCGTGCAAGGTCCCCGGCCGTCCAGTAACGAGCCGCTGTCCTGACAGCGCGGGGCTGCGAGCCTGTGCGTCATGAGAGCGGAGCGCAGCACCAGCAGAGGCGAAATCAGGGCGCCCTGGTCGCTGTCTCTGTGTCCTGCTCAGACGGAGTTGAGGGTGCCGCCAGGGCCCGTGCTTGGCGCTCCAATCCCTCGTCCCGCCTTCCTGTCCTGGTGCAGGGTTGTCCCCCCCCAACCCGTCCAGAGACCCCCTGCACGCTCTGGCACAGCCGTGTGCGTTCACAGCTGAGCAGCGTTGTATGTTCCCGTGGGGTGCTTGCGTCGTCTGTGTTTGTGGGGTGCGGGCTTCCACGTGCGTCCTAGGCAACGTCCTGGACCGTCACGTGGACGGTGCACGACCCTTGCCTCTGTGGCGTGTCCCAGCACCAGTGTCCATGCCACAGCTCAGCCCCCCTCGAGGCGGCGCCCTCCGTGCTCATCCACCTGCTGGCCTTGCTTACTTTGGCGCCGTTTAGGATGCTCGAGCCCTCCTTCGCTGCTGGACTGGGGCCCTGCCAGCACGCGCGCTCAGCCAGGCTGGGCCGCCCGGCGGTCTGCGTCTCCCCAGGGCCCATGAGGCGCAGCTTCGCTGCCCGCGTTCGTGGACGCCGCGGGTCTGAGGGCTGGCTTCCTGGGCCCCGGTGCTTCTCTCCTGGGCTACATGTGTGGAGCCCAGCGGCCCTGGAGGCAAGGGCATGTCTCTGCTCCTTGCCCGTGGTGCTGTCCGAGCAGAAAGGCGGGTGTGATGTCACCCTGCTGTTAAAAGGGTGAGTGAGAGTGAGTGTGAGCGGGCAGCACACCCGGGAGGCCCACGGAGGCCTGCAGCAGCCAGGCCTGGAGATGCAGACGCCCCACGGGGATCTGAGAAGGACCTGCAGCCCCCAAGACAGCCCCGTGGCTGGGCCAGTCTGTGCACAGATGGTGTTCAGGCCAGGAGCTGGAGCAGCGTGCACATCCCTGCAGCTCTGGGAGGCCCGCGTCCTGGCTGGACGATGCTAGCCACCTTGCCGCATCCTCAGAGGACAGAAGCAGCCACAGGCCTCTTCTCTCACGGACACCTGTCCTGTTGAATCCGGGCCCCCCTTCATGACCCCATTTGACCTTAATTGTCTCCGGTACCATCTTGAGGGGACCGGGGCTCCAACATATGATTGGAGCAACAGTCCAGCACCGAGCAGGGCATCGGGCCTTGTTCCAACAGCAGAGCTCCGGACGCCAGCCAGCTGAGACCAGAGGGGCGTTTTGGGGTGGGGCGCAGCCCCCTGGAAGTTCAGCGACTGGCCACACTCGCTGTCCTGCTGCCCTGGGCCGTGGCCTTCCCAGGTGCGCCCCACACGAGGGCCAGGGGCTCAGATGTCTCCAGTGCCGGGACCCTGAGCGCAGCCCCGGGGCTGCAGCGGCGGCTCGCCCGCTGCACAAGGCGTGCACCCCTCACGGGCCCCTGGGGCGCCTGGCCTGAGAGACGCCGCCTGGGGGAGTGGGTGTAGTGGGCGGGCCCCTCGGGCCCGTGAACCACAGGGACCTGGCAGATGCCCAGGGGTGGGTGTGTGGGGGGAGCTCGCCTGCCTGGCTCTGCTCTGTCAACAGGAGGGTCCTTCCCCAGTTACCTGGGCCCCCCTTCCCTGCCCCAACATCAGGCTCCGTGTGCCACCGCTGGCACGCCAGGGACCGTCCCCGGGGCTGCGGCCCCCCCATCCCACGCCAGGGACCGTCCCCGGGGCTGAGGCTCCCCCATCCCATGCCAGGGACCATCCCTGGAGTGGAGGCCCCCCCATCCCACGCCAGGGACCGTCCCTGGAGTGGAGGCCCCCCCATCCCACGCCAGGGACCATCCCTGGGACGGAGGCCCCCGCAGCCCACGCCAGGGACCATCCCTGGGATGGAGGCCCCCGCAGCCCACGCTGGGGGCCTGCACGCCACATGGGGCAGAGTACGCGTGCAGCCCCGAGAGTGGCTCCCAGGAAGATCGGTCTGTTGGAAGCGGCTCAGAGGCCTAGTTGTCAGAAGCCCTCACCATGGTGTTTTGCTGTTCAGGTTGTTCTATCCGAGCACGTGGCCTCCCACAGATCCGAGATGAGCCCAGGGTTGGTTTCTACCACCTTCAGCAGCTAAAGCTAACAAAAGAGGGCCCCAGCTTCCCCTGGGCTGGCGGGCCTGACGCCCCCTTCCCACCCAGCGTCCAGCCGGGGTGGCAGGCCCGACGCCCCCTTCCCGCCAGCATCCAGCTGGGCTGGCGGGCCCGACGCCCCCTTCCCGCCCAGCGTCCAACCGGGCTGGCGAGCCCGACGCCCCTGCCCCGCCTGGCACCCTGCCCGCGGCCTGAGCATCACACAGTGAGCTCACCCACCAGTGGAGAGAGCCTCTGTCTTCAAGGCCTAACCCATTGATTTTTATGGCCTTTCTTGTGACTGCTTCTGAATTAGGCACACGGTATTGATGTGGGCACACTTTTTAATCATAATAGCTACTGACAAGGTAATTAATTTTAAAACAACTCTTTTTCCTGCTGGTCCTAACAGCGCTATATTGAGATTAAAAGCAGAGGCCTCGTCCGCTCTCCGGCAATTGCCTCGGCAGACAGCCGCTCCATCTCGCGCCCACGCTGCGGTTATTGATGGGCAAGGGCCATTACGGCAGAAAGAGCGGGGCACAGAAATATGATAAAGTTTAGAGTTTTAATGATGGAATTACACGATGAGACAAGCTGATGAAATCCGTCACCCATCACCACGGCCGTCACGAGAAGCCACGGGGCTGGATTCCAGGAAGGCTGCCCAGCACAGCCTCTCTCCCTGCAAACCCCCTAGCTTCTCAAAGTTGATTCAGTCCGATAGTAAATCTGAAATCTGTTATCTTGTGTAAAAGGAAATTACCCCCATACGGGCCCCAAACCGGCCAGTCGTTCACTCGCCCAGCGCTGTGCCGGCCGTTTACCCCGCTTCCTGGCCCTGGGCCCGTCCGCCCCCGGTGACGAGGACTGTCAGCCGGGCCCCCGCTCCACCAGCCCTCTGGTCGCCCGCCGGCACCTCGGGCCTCCAGGAAGCCCTGGTGGGGACCAGAACCCACACCTGGGCGACCCTGCACGCCCCTCCACCCCCGGCTGTGGCCACCTCCTGCCCCCAGGAGCAGGAGCGGCCGTGGCCCTCCAGCACCGTCCGGCCTCTTCTGGAGCACGAGGGTCCCAGAAAGTGTGGCACCCTGGCTTGTCCCACCACAGGAACAGGGCAGGTTCTTTAAAAACAAGACTGAGCGGAAACACTGGCTGGAGGACACGTCGGGATCTGGGGGCCCCTGCCCGTGTCCCTGCGTCTGAGCCGTGTCCGTCGCTGCACTCATGTGTGACCCGCAATCCGACACCGCGGCGGGACGACGCCCGAGGGCAGAGGGTTTGCCTGAGTTCAGGGCTTTTCTCGGGGACCCTGCTCCTGGGCTTCTTAATAAAGGGTGGCAGACCATCAAGACAGAAAGTGTAGGTGTGTGACATTTCAGGTATGTCTGCTTCCTCCCTCCAGCAGATCAAGCGGAAGCTTTGCCTCCGTTTAGTTTTCCTTAAAAAGTTAATAAATACAAAGAGGGAAAGAAAAGCGAGGTGTTTGAGTGGCATGAGGTCGTGTGTTGGTGGGAGGTGGTCCCAGGTCCCTGCAGGGGTCACCGCTCACGGCCAGTCCCATGACCTGGGGCACTGAGGGTCGCCCCCAGGTCTCCCCTTGGAGGCAGCCCCCCTGTGCGGGGTGGGGGTCAGAGGCCAGAAGCTGGCCCTGGTGGCCTCGGGGCCTCTCCGTGGGGTGGTGGGGCTGCCCAGCACAAGGCTGGAGGGCACGAGAAGCCCCTGTCCCCCCGTCTCGTGCAGCCGGTGGTCGAGGTGGGGACCGAGGGGGCTAACACAGTGGGGGGCAGGTTGGGGGCTTTTTAAAGAGCAAAGTGGTGTTTCCCGTGGGCGTGGCTCCCAGCCTCCCACTGGGCTCTGGCGGCAGGCGGGGGGCGGCCGCGTCTCCTCTCCTTTCCTGGGGAGAGTGGGCTGAACTCGGGCCCCCCCGGAGATGGGCGACCTGGGGGCCACACCCCACGTCCCGATGGGGACACCACGTAGGTCCTCTGAGGTACATTCTTCTGAAGGCGTTTAACAGCAGAAGATTAACCTTTTCAAGATGGCTCAGGTCCCCTCCTGCCGACAGTCTTTGGGTGCCCGGGGGTGGGTGAGGTGAGGCGTGAGGCTGGTCCCCGGTGCAGGGCTCCCTGGGACCAACCCTCTGGCCTCCCCAAGTTTTCATCCGAGGGGCGTCTCCTCCACAGATTCAACTTTAGCGCAAGAAGCGGCATCACTGCTCATCTGCGCTGTTAGCAACAATCTGTTAAAATGTGTCCTTTCTCTTCAAACTCGTGTGTGTGAGAATCAATCCAGTTAAACCAGAAAAGGAGACTTTTCATGGAATCCAGCAGCATGATGCAGCAGTTAACGCACAAGAGACACGCGGAAACAGCTGAGAAGAGTTTAGAGGAGTTTCAGCGAGAAGCACGCCGAGACGCTGTTAACGCGGCAGGAGCGGGGCAGAGGCGCGGGATGGCTGAGCGCCTCCTGAAGGGCTAGGGTCAGTCGCTGCTGGAGAGACCCGTGGACTCAGATCCAGTCCTCCAGAGCGATTCCAGACGGATTAAAGGCCGCCAGCTCCGCCTGGAGAGGAGCCAGCCTCGGAGAGAATGCCCCAGGCCCAGCAGGGGGACAGGACGTGCTTCCTGCGAGGAACTCAAGGCCCCCGGGCAGTGCAGGGCTCACGGTGCACTTTCCAGGGAAACTCCTGGGACTCAGCGCAGGAGGCGAGGAGCCAGGCAGGAGCTGGCGGGGAGAGCGTGGGCCCGTGTGTGAGAGGAGCCGCCGCTGCCGGCCTTCCCGGCTCAGGAGGACGAATGGGCGGATGGACAGGCGGAGCCGCCCACCAGGCGATGGCCCCCTGCCCAGCACTACGAAACGGGGGTGACGCTGCTCCTGGTCAGCTCTTCCTTCTCAGCTAATGAGACCCTGGGAAGGGCCGTTCCGGGGGGCTGCCCTCACCCTGCACACTGGGGCCTGTCTCGGGGTAACCGGGCAGACGTGTCTGAGTTGCTCACGGGTGAGCGGTGCTTCCTGGCTCTGCCTGCCCGTGACACGTGCTTTCTCAGAGCCCACCGCGGGCCGAGGGGGCGCCCCCAACCCTGGGCCCAGGGGCCCCGCCACCCTGTCTCAGTGGGGGCATCCATGCGGCCGAGGCTGGGCAGCAAGCCCGAGCCCCCCTTCCCTTCTGCTGGGGCGGACATCCGTCCTGCTGGCGGTTTGGTTAGAGACAGTTCTCATCCTGCTTTGAGCCGGAGGTGACCGTTGCGGGCTTTCTTCACCCACAAGGCCAGCGTGGCCGGGATGCCTCCCGTGCCAGCCCCGCTGGTGGGACCAGGGGCTGTGGCCTCTGGGTGCAGGGCTGAGGCAGGCGTGGTGGCCGGGCTGAACCTCAGTGACTCCTTCCCTCCTCTCTTCCCAGGATCACTGACCAGCGGCTCGAGAAGGCGTCCTACTTTGTTTTCGGCGATTTCAACTTCCGGCTGGATTCCAAGTCCGTGGTGGAGGTAGGCCCTGTGCAAGGCTCACGCGCGTCCGGTCACGTTGTGTAAACAGCAGGACCGGTGGTCCTGATGGGCGCATTCCTGCCCTCCCGCTCGCTGGCTCGCTCACAGCAGGAGCAGCCCGTGAAGAAGGCCACAGCGTCACGGCAGGGCTGCCATGAGGCAGGGGCGGGAGGCTGCGGCGAGGACACACCTCCGCTTCCCCGGCGCCTCCTGAGCCCTGGGGGCCTGGGTGAGGGCCCGGTCAGCAGCAGCCATTGACACAGCCAGGTCAGACCAGCCGGGAGGGGCCCGGGTCCGTCAGGTCCTGGCTGGGGCAGCTGGTCCTCAGTCGCCCTGGTTCCTGACTCGTAGGGGTGCAGGCTGATGGTGGCGCCCACGGGGCCTCGAAATGGGGACTCTGCCTGCCGCCCGAGGGTGGCAGGAGTCCCAGACCCAGGCCTTGCAGGGACAACACACAGCCCGCCCAGCGTGGGCCCGCCGAGCAAGCGTGTGAGTAACCATGTCCCCCGTCGTCTTCCTCTGGCCTCTCAGGTACAAATGACCCCCGTGCTTGCAGAAGGCTTCCTCTTGAATCTGAGCACTGGGGCGGGGGCGGCAGGCGCGTGAGTGTGGCGAGCGGCCGTCCACTCCTCCGGCGTTTTCAGGTGAATGATGAAAGCCCGTGTTGGCTCAGCCAGTAACACAGCCCTGGGAGGCGCTCGGGCCCCGGTGCCCGCAGCCGTGCCCTCACCCGCAGAGCCTCTTTGTGGGTTGAAAAGCCACATTGTCCCAACTTGGGCCCCTGGACCCGGGCTTGTCTGGCCTGTACTTGGGCCTGATGAGCCTACTATGCCCGGAACAGCCCCTCTGCTGGCCTAAGGCCCCTTGTGAGGCTGTGGCCAGACCAGGGCTGGTGCCCGAGGGCCGCTGAGCCGGGTGCTGGGAAGGGTCAGGAGGTTTCCAGAGTGGCCTTCTCTTCCCTAGAAGGGCAGACCCCACAGAAAGGGCAGCGGCTCCAGGACTGGGCGGGACTGTCCAGGGACACAGGTGCCTGGGGGCTCTGGTGTCCGTAGGGGACGGGGGCACAGTGCCAGGCCCAGGACAGGGGGCGCACGGGCAGCTCAGTCAGGGACTCCTTACCAAGTGGGAAGTGGAGGACACAGCCCTGGGCCTGTGCAGCCGTGAGCAGGTGTGTGGAGTCAGGCCGACCACATACCCCATAAAGTGTGCGAGCCCCCTGCCCTCCCCAGACCCGTCTGCCCAGCGCCACTTCTCCTAACTCTTTGCCTTCAGACCTTGGCTTGACCTCAGGGACCCACCTGTCTCCCTAGAGGAGGGGCTCCCACCACACAGTGACCGAGCGGATGGCTGGTGCTGGCTGGGTTCTCAAGGGCTCTAGATGGGGTCCCGGGGGCTCTGGCCGGGGTCCTGGGGGCTCTGGATGGGATCTCGGGGGCTCTGGCTGGGGTTGCAGTGGACTCTGGATGGGGTCCCAGGGGCTCTGGCTGGGGTCGCAGGGGGCTCTGGCCGGGGTCACAGGGGGCTTTGGATGGGGTCCCGAAGGCTCTGACCGGCGCAGGCAGGTGCTGCCCACGGCAGGGCTGCCCTGTCCTGTGTGTTCGCCCTGAGCAGGCAGCCTGGCCTGCACAGCCCAGCACCCTCAGGACATCGGGGCCCCATGTCCCTGACCACGAGGGAGATGGGGGCAACGACCAGGCAGCTTGGCTGGAGAGGGGTCCTGAAAGCCGCGCTGCGGGGACGAAGTGGGCCCCTCCGCCTGCAGAGGGCTGCCTGCTCTGGGCGTCTGCAGCGAGACCCTGAGCACCAGCACGCGGTTCTGAAGGTGCCGAAGCCCCCGGGGTCTAAGGCCACAGGCCCTGGGCTCCAGGAGGCCCCGGGCCCGCTCCCCTCTCCCTCCTGGGAGGCCCTGGGGTGCCCCCTTGGGTGCCTTCCCAGCTGACGTGGATGAGGGGCGACCCGAAGCACTCCTCTCCGCACAGCTCCCACCGACGGCCGAGTTTTCAGTGGAGTAGGAGCTCCTGCACAGACCTTCCCTCCCAGCCCCGCGGGTCCCGCCCTGGCCTCTCCACCCTCAGCTTCCTTGGCCTGGCTGCCCCAGGACCTGCCCCGTGAGACAGACCCAGCGCTGGCCGAGCCCGCAGCGACCGTGCGAGAGCGGGAGCAGGGCAGTAGCCCGGCCGCTAACAAAGCCGTAGACGCCCCGCCTGCCCGCGTCGCTTCCTCGGGGCCCCATCAACAGACAGTAACTCCGCCGTGAGCTCCAGGTTGGGTGTTCTATGTCTTCGTCGGGAGCTCCACTGACTGTGCTGCGGGCCCATGTCCGCGGTGCTGGGGGCTTCGGAGGGACCCACGTGGTGACGGGTCTGGGGCCACGAGGGCCGAGGGGCAGCCCAGTGCAGGGAGGCAGGGACCAAGGTCGCCCAGAGAGGGGCACGGCCACCGCTGAGTTGGTGGAGCTGCCGCCCTCCCGCCAGAGCAGGCTTGCCCTTCCCGCCCGAGCTGATGCCGTCAGTTACTCAGAAAGCATGCTTGTGGGCATGCCTGGGTCTAAACAGTTAGCTGAAGATGACCAGGCTCCCTCTGTTGGGTTAGCTTCGGCAGCTTTCCACTAAGATCTTCAACTTTCACCTGCCGTCTTAGCGTCTCGTGGACTGATGGCATCTGCTGGCCAGCAGGCCGTTTTGAAAGGATTTCTAGCTGTGGATACTGCTTGGAGAAACCAGAGAAAGCTTCCCCAGGTTTTCCCGAAAGGCTGCTGGGCAGAGGGGAGGGCTTCCAGACGTGAGCAGCAGCATGAGAACCAGGTGCCAGGCGAGACCGCCAGGACTTCGCCGCCTCTGTGGCTGTTACCAGGGAGCCATGTGAGGGTGGGCAGGGCCTCTTCTTGGGGCTTGCACAGCCCTGGTGAACAGGGGCTCCAGGAGGAGGGGGCAGGGCTGGGGTGCCCCACCAAGGACTGAGCCCAGGAAGTGCGCCCCTGCCCTTCGCTTCCAGACAGCAGGCAAAGGGCTTGACTTAGGTCCCTGGCCAGGACTGACCCTCCCCCCGGGTGTGGGCAGCCCCAGCAGCGACCCCCAAGAGACGCCCGGGTCTGGTCTGCAGACTAGGTCATGGGGCAGCAGAGACCACGCTGGACTCAACCCGTGTTCCTGGAGAGGCTGGTGCCCACAGCTGGCGGGCCACCCCACAGACGGTTTCTAGATTGCCCAAGGTCAGCATAGGGCCCGAGGTGACCCCGAGCAGCCCAGACCACACTGTAGCCCTGCCGGTAGGAAGGTCAGAGGAGACGCGGGCGGAGGACGTGGGCGCATCTTCTCGCCTGGAGGTGACAGGTGACCCCCCCAGGAGGGAAGCCCTGGTCACCCTCTGCCAGCCGGACGAGAGGCCCGCTGGGCCGGGCTGTGGTTTCCATTGCTGACCCCTGGAGCGGCAGATGCCTCCTGGGGTGCCCGGGGTGTCCTGCCCCTGGGTGCTCACCCCATCAACTCCTAGGGGAGCCCCGAGGTGCGTCAGATCCTTCCCAGGGCAGCAAGGGTCCCAGGCAGCAGTGAGGCGGGGCAGCAGCTGGCTGCGCTGGGCTGCAGCGGGCAGGGCCTCTAGGGAGACTGGCCAGCTGGGGGCGCCAGGGCGAGGTGGAGCCCTGCTGGCCCTCTGCAGCGCAGGGTCTCGGGCACCTTGCTGGGCACAGCCTCAGGAAGACATGCAAAGTGAAAGGCTGTCCCCCCTGGAGCTAGAGCTTCACATCTCAGATGCAAGTTAATACGAACAAGCTCGCAGAGCAGAACTGAGAAGATGGTTCAGCGATCAAGCCTGGCACCGCCGAAGCTGTAATTAAAACATACACAAAAGTAAACGCGGTGATCACGCACCGTCTAATGGGCTGTGCATCCTGAACTGATTAACGACGCTCAGCCCTGCCAGTGAGGTTGCTCAGAGGCGTGTTTCGTGCCTTGCGTGGTGGCAGCTGGCAGCTGGGCGCCCAGCCGGCCAGTGACAGAGAGAGACAGCAGCACCAGGCGATCCCGTCCCCGCCAGCCCGGCCGCACCCACCTGCCGCCTGTCACCGCCGACAGCCCTAGTGATGGCTGCGTTTTCGGAGGCTGGCGGCAGCTTTTAACACCCGCTGCTGGCTGCTGACAGGTACAAGCTCAGGTGCCCCCCGAGAGCCCAGCCCCTGAGACTGCAGCCTTCCCAGCACTCATGGTCCCGGGGCTCCAGGCCTCACCCCAGAAGCCAGGGCAGGTTCCCACGTGGCCGGGAGGGGCATCGCCCCTGCTTATCAGCCAGGCTGGCCCTTTGCAAGGCCCCGCGAGCCCACCCAGCCTGTCTGTGCATCTTCTTCTCTGGTTAAATATATTCTCTGGAACTCGGGGAGGGCCTAGGAGGCTGATGTTTTTCTGCAAACTAGAGGCAGGTGGAGGACAGGGCTGGGGTCTGTCCTGGAGGGCCCTGGGGTGTCCTGCTTGGTCACAGAAGGAGGTGGTGAGGGTCTGGCTCTCCCTCCTGCCCTGTCCTGCCCCGCAGGCCTGAGCCCTGCTATCTGGGGAAGGCTGCACCAGGCGTGTGGCACACCCCCCGCCTGGACCCATGGCCACCCAGTCCTGCTGGACACGAGCCCAAGCTGCTTCCTCCCAGAAGGTCAGCTGCGCTCCCCTGGTTTGCCCCGCCGGCCGCATGCGGGCACTGTCCCCTCGCCATGGGCGGGTAGGGAGTCAGCGAGCATCGTGGGGCAGAGATGAAAGGGTCTTTATGGGGGTTATTGTTCTCTTGAACAGCTGGTAGCACAGAACAAAGAGGGTGCAGGCGCCTCTGACGTGGGCACGGCCGCACAGCGGGGCCTCCACGGACCAGCCAGAGGCTCCCGCCTGCGGGGTCCATGGCTTCAGGCCCTCAGAGTCCGAGGCTCTCAGCAGTCAAGAGATGTCTGTCGTCCCAGGACTCAGGGCTGAAAGGGAGAGGGAGGCTGAAAAGGCGTCCGCGGACGCTGGCGGCCAGGACCTGGGCCCCACCTGGCAGGCAAGGCTGCGCCAGCATCCCTGACCCACGGGGCCGCCGGCCGTTGGCCTCTGGCACTTTGTGCTCCGTGACGCATCAGTGCCCAGCATCGGGCCCAGAGCCCCCACAGGCTGGCCTTCGCCCTCCACCCTGAGAGGCAGGTCTGGGCAGTAGGCTCGTGGGGGCGCGGAGACGAGTCCTCCAGAGCCCAGTCCCACGTGAGCGGCCGGAGCCCGGGGCCTCCGAGAAGGCCGCGTGTGCACACCTGTATCCCAGGGCTCAAGGCGGGTGGGGGCTGGGCTGCTCGGTCCCAAGAGGAACACGGAACCTCTTCTGAGGTCTGGGCCTCTCCAGCTTCACCCCCTGCGCATGAAACGCTGCCCAGGGCAGCCGCTCGCTCCGGAGAGCGGGGCCCCCAGAGCGAGGTTGCTGTCCTTCCCCAGGTGGGGCGAGGACGGGCCTCCCTGTGGAGGGGCCCCCAGATGCCAGCGGCCGTGCGGTGGGCGGCCAGCCGAGGGTCCTCATGCTGTGGGCACCACCTCCAGCGCCCCCAGGACGGGCCTCCTGCACCACCTCCAGCCCCTGGGACGGGCCTCCTGCACCACCTCCAGCCCCCGGGACGGGCCTCCCGTCCACACTGTCTCCTGCAGGCCCTTGGGCTGGCCCTGGAGTGTGCTGGCTGCTGGAGAGGGGACAGCGGCCACGGCCGGTCGGCCTCTTTGTGCCCTGGCTTTGTTTCCGATTTCACGCTACCAGAGGGTCTGCATGTTTCCTGCGTGAGGTTGTCAGGGGATGAAAGCCCCAGGGCAGGGCACACGGAGCCCACCCACCAGCCTGGCCTCCGCGGCCAGCCTCCCCCAACCCCGGACCCTGCCTGAAAATGTCCAGAAGGGCCGGCTCCCCGAGAGCCCAGCCCCTGAGACTGCAGCCTTCCCAGCACTCATGGTCCCGGGGCTCCAGGCCTCACCCCAGAAGCCAGGGCAGGTTCCCACGTGGCCGGGAGGGGCATCGCCCCTGCTTATCAGCCAGGCTGGCCCTTTGCAAGGCCCCGCGAGCCCACCCAGCCTGTCTGTGCATCTTCTTCTCTGGTTAAATATATTCTCTGGAACTCGGGGAGGGCCTAGGAGGCTGATGTTTTTCTGCAAACTAGAGGCAGGTGGAGGACAGGGCTGGGGTCTGTCCTGGAGGGCCCTGGGGTGTCCTGCTTGGTCACAGAAGGAGGTGGTGAGGGTCTGGCTCTCCCTCCTGCCCTGTCCTGCCCCGCAGGCCTGAGCCCTGCTATCTGGGGAAGGCTGCACCAGGCGTGTGGCACACCCCCCGCCTGGACCCATGGCCACCCAGTCCTGCTGGACACGAGCCCAAGCTGCTTCCTCCCAGAAGGTCAGCTGCGCTCCCCTGGTTTGCCCCGCCGGCCGCATGCGGGCACTGTCCCCTCGCCATGGGCGGGTAGGGAGTCAGCGAGCATCGTGGGGCAGAGATGAAAGGGTCTTTATGGGGGTTATTGTTCTCTTGAACAGCTGGTAGCACAGAACAAAGAGGGTGCAGGCGCCTCTGACGTGGGCACGGCCGCACAGCGGGGCCTCCACGGACCAGCCAGAGGCTCCCGCCTGCGGGGTCCATGGCTTCAGGCCCTCAGAGTCCGAGGCTCTCAGCAGTCAAGAGATGTCTGTCGTCCCAGGACTCAGGGCTGAAAGGGAGAGGGAGGCTGAAAAGGCGTCCGCGGACGCTGGCGGCCAGGACCTGGGCCCCACCTGGCAGGCAAGGCTGCGCCAGCATCCCTGACCCACGGGGCCGCCGGCCGTTGGCCTCTGGCACTTTGTGCTCCGTGACGCATCAGTGCCCAGCATCGGGCCCAGAGCCCCCACAGGCTGGCCTTCGCCCTCCACCCTGAGAGGCAGGTCTGGGCAGTAGGCTCGTGGGGGCGCGGAGACGAGTCCTCCAGAGCCCAGTCCCACGTGAGCGGCCGGAGCCCGGGGCCTCCGAGAAGGCCGCGTGTGCACACCTGTATCCCAGGGCTCAAGGCGGGTGGGGGCTGGGCTGCTCGGTCCCAAGAGGAACACGGAACCTCTTCTGAGGTCTGGGCCTCTCCAGCTTCACCCCCTGCGCATGAAACGCTGCCCAGGGCAGCCGCTCGCTCCGGAGAGCGGGGCCCCCAGAGCGAGGTTGCTGTCCTTCCCCAGGTGGGGCGAGGACGGGCCTCCCTGTGGAGGGGCCCCCAGATGCCAGCGGCCGTGCGGTGGGCGGCCAGCCGAGGGTCCTCATGCTGTGGGCACCACCTCCAGCGCCCCCAGGACGGGCCTCCTGCACCACCTCCAGCCCCTGGGACGGGCCTCCTGCACCACCTCCAGCCCCCGGGACGGGCCTCCCGTCCACACTGTCTCCTGCAGGCCCTTGGGCTGGCCCTGGAGTGTGCTGGCTGCTGGAGAGGGGACAGCGGCCACGGCCGGTCGGCCTCTTTGTGCCCTGGCTTTGTTTCCGATTTCACGCTACCAGAGGGTCTGCATGTTTCCTGCGTGAGGTTGTCAGGGGATGAAAGCCCCAGGGCAGGGCACACGGAGCCCACCCACCAGCCTGGCCTCCGCGGCCAGCCTCCCCCAACCCCGGACCCTGCCTGAAAATGTCCAGAAGGGCCGGCCTGCAGCAGGGACCTGCGCTTTCTTCAGACCAGTGCCTTCTTCTTCCCCGGGCGAACAGGACGCCCGTCCCTCAGTGGCTGAACCGGCTGGAGGGGCTCGCCCACTCTCCACAGAGCTGGAGCCGGGGCGGGGCAGGGCACGGTGGCCCCGAGTTCTCCAGACACACGGCTCCGTTTCAGGTAGTGGAGGGACCCCAGCTCTGCAGAGCTGTGTCCCGTCCGTGGGGCACAGCGTGCGGCTGGCCTCCTGGGGGGCTGCCGGCTGTCCTTCCCTCGGGTCCACATCCAGGGTTGGGGGCACCTGAGGCCCTGCCGGGCTGGGCTTCACAACTTCAGGAAGCCGCTGTCCAGTAACTTTCCGTTTGAAGCCCAGTTTACTTTCCAGTTGATGGGACAAAGTTTAATCCCCGAAGGTCTTAGAAGCCGAGTGATCTGGGCAGAGACGAGGACCCCGTGGGCCACCTCTCACACCCCTGACGGGGAGAGGCCTCTGGCACCGGCAGGCGGGCCCCGCCTCGAGGGTGCTGGGCCCCGTGGGCACGCTGGCCCCTGTCCATGGTCAGAGCGCCCCACCCGCCTTGTCCTCAGGGTCACACACGAGCACGAGGAAGGAGCTGGAGCCAGGGCCGCCTCTGGGGCCGGGCTGCTTGGCGGCTGGTCTGGTTCGTTTAAGTCCTTGTCCCCCTCTGGGTGAGGGGGAGCCGCAGGGAGGACCCTGGGCAGGTGCGGGGGAGCAGTCACACCCCACCCCCGAGCCTGAAACAGCCTCCCTCTGGCTCTAACACCTGATGTGGTCAGGATAAGTTGGGGACAAAAGTGTCCTCTGAGCCCAGCCCCCTCGCGTGCGGTCCTGCGGGCCCCAGGGGCAGGTGAGAGCCCTGGTCTCGGCCTGCGGGGGACCCTGACCAGGCTCCCTGCTCTGTCAGCTCCGTCACAGTCTCCCTGACACCCCAGCCTCAGGCGTGCCCCCCTGTACACGCTGCACATTCCGGATGCTGACCACAGGTACCCGCCTGCCTGACCTCTGCAATTCCTTTGGAAACTTGGGGTGCAGAGGACCCCCTCCTGCGGTCCAGCGTGCTGGGTGCAGATAGAAGCGGGTCTGCAGAATTACAGCCATAACTGGTCTAAAGCCTAGCAGGGCGTCGTAAACACAGACTGAGGCGCTGCCGTGATACCTGCTGTCTCTTGGAGTGCACACACAGGAGCGCCTCACCACTTTTCCTTATCACCTAAAGACAGCGACTGCAGTGAGGAAACGGCTGGTGTGCCTCCGACCTCCGCACACCAAAGCTTTCTGCACACTTTTCCCCAAAAGCGCTTCTCGACCTGTAATAGAGACCCCCCCCCAGAACAGAGGCCCCCCCAAGTCAGGCTTTACTCTGACCAGGATGCCCCTGACCAGCTCCTGGCTGACCCCCAGGCAGTCGACCCCCATCCTCGGGTGCAGGGCTGGCTGTCCGCCCCCACCCCCTCCGTCTGGCAGAGATCGAGCGGGTTCTGCAAGGCCACACTCACGGGCCCACCTCTTGGGGCCCGAGGAGCTCTGCTTGCACTGTAATTTGGGCCCGGGGTGGGGTGAGGGGGCGTGTTTGTGCTGAGGAGGGGAGCGGGCAGGCCCCTCTGCACGGGGAGCGGGCCAGCCGTGCAGCGAGAACACCACGAGCTGCCTTTCCTGCCCCGCCGTCCCGGGGGCCCTCATGGTGCCTGTCCTTAGCAGTGGCTGCATCGCCAAACGCCAAGCAAAAAGACTGGGGCCGCAAGTGCCAGTAAGACTTCCCGCGTCACCCTCTGGTGCCTCCACACGGCCGCTGATAGCGAAATAAACCTCAGATGGTTCTTTAAAATCAGCATTTGGAGAATTTTTTTCTCCTTTGAAAAGAGGAAAATGCCTCTGTAAGGCAAGCCGGAAAGGCGCTGCCCCGGGCTTTCTGCTCGAGTGGTCACGGCTTCAGCTGAAAGGGGCGGCCTGGTCGCCCTGAATGAGGGGCTCCGGTGGGTGTGGGAGCGGCCGAGCGCGAGGGGCCGGCCAGGCAGATGTGTATCCGCTGGGAGCCCGTGCGAGGAGGAGAAAGAAAAAAGTTTTTTAAGAAGTTTGCAGCAGCCGCCTTTAGGCGAAGACTATGCGTTTCCTCCAAGTAAGCCGTCTGCCCGCCAGGCCTCCCCATTCACTGCTCTTAAGCCCCTTAGCACATTAGCATCTGGAAGGCTCGGCCTCCTCGTGGCCAGTCCGCGAGCCCAGGCAGGGCTGCTGGGGCCCTTGTTCTAATCCGGCCATTTGAAGGCAGCCAGACTGATTTGTGACACATGAGTCAAAAAGCCACTTTGGGGGCTTGACCTGATTAACTGTGTGCCCTGAATGTCAATGTTCCCCCCCGCCCCAGCGCTGGCCACCCTGGCCTGAGCCCCGTGCTTCGCCGCAGGGTGACTTCCCATGGGAGCCTCGATGAGCGGGTTTCTTCAGGTCAACATCAGTTGTTCTGTTGAGGCAGTCTTCTTTATCTTTTTCATAAAAACTATGGGGACAAAAAAAAATAGCTCTATTGAGGTTTAACTTACACACAAAGCAGAATCTGGTTGTGGCCCCTGGCCCCCGCAGCCTCTCTGGACCCTGCAGACAGACTTTTCTGAAGGGAGGCGCATGGCACGGCTCCGAGCCTGGCCGTCCCTCAGCCCCTCCCGAGCGGCTCTTGCTCCCCACTGCACGGGGGTCTGGCCAGTGCTGCACTGCTGCCCCGGGCCAGGCTCCGGGTTTGTCCTGACTTTGGGGAGGGACCCTGTTCACCTTCCTGCTGTGGCCTGTCCTTGCCCCATGCCCAGGGTGGGGCAGGACCAGGTGTACCTGCTGGGAGGCCTCTGCCTCCCTGCCACCCTCCAGGTCTTGCCTGGCTGCCCTTCACCATAGTGGCCGTGGGGGCCTCCTGGGCCCCTGGGTCCACAGAGCAGCCTGGACGGAGGGCAGAGGGGCCGCCTGGGAGCTCGGGAGGAGTGAGCCCCCAGCCCAGCTGGACAGCGAGGGCGGAATGACCGGGTCGGGCCGCCAGGCGGCAGGTCTCGGACCTAATTCCTCCGTGTCTTTCCCAGACTCTCTGCACAAAGGCCACGATGCAGACAGTCCGGGCCGCAGACACCAACGAAGTCGTGAAGCTGATATTCCGCGAGTCAGACAACGACCGGAAGGTGAGTGCCCTGGGGAGGGGCCCCTGCTCTGACCCGCCCCCCCGTGGCCCCGCCCTGGGGAGGAGCCCCGCCCTGGAAAGAGGGCCCACCTCCTCTCACGCCCCTCAGTACCCAGTGACCCGGCCTGGGGAGATGGGACTGTCCTGAGGAGGGGCCCCCTGCTCTGACACCCGCCCTGGCCCCACCCTGGGGAGGGGCCCCCTGCTCTGACGCACCACCCCAAACAGGTGATGCTCCAGCTGGAGAAGAAGCTCTTTGACTACTTCAACCAGGAGGTTTTCCGGGACGACAACGGCACTGCGGTGAGTCCTGCCGTGGGATGTGTGGCTGGTCCCCCGCCGCTGCTCCAGGCAGTGCTGACCCCCAGCCCTCCCATCCCTTTTGGCTGGACCCTGCCTGGTGTGCCTCCTGCCTCTGGCCAGGCTGCAGCCTCCTGCCTCACTGTCTTTGACAGGCAGCATGGCCCAGAGCCCTGGGGACCCCCCAGGTGAGAGGCAGAGGCTGACAGCTTTGGGTGCAGACCCTCTGTTCAGGGCCCCTCTGAGGCCTACGCTTCCTTTGGAAAGAGGAGAGACTGTCTTGAGAACTTGAGGGATATACTGTGCCACCAACCCCGTGAGTGTGTGTGTGTGAAGTGAACCACGCGTGTGTGTACAGAGAGAAGTACACGCGTGTACAGAGAGAAGTACACGTGTGTGCAGAGTGAAGTGCACGCGTGCGTGTGTGCTTGTGCAGAATGAAGCACACGTGGACAGACCCCTGCAGCTCACACCCCCGCCCCCGCCCTGTGAGCAGGTCCCTGCACAGACTGTCTACACACGGGCAACCGGAGGGCTGGGCAAGGGCTGCCCCGCGGTGTGAACGTCAGCTGGACCTGCTTTGACCCATGCCTCTGGCGCCTGTGTGTTATCAGCTGGTCAGCCACGCCTACAGGCAGCCTCCCCCGCCCAGGTGTGCCCTGTGCCCCCCACTTCCTGAGGCCCTGGCTGCTCCTCCCACCCTGGTGAGGCACTGTCTGTACCGCAGTCCCCACTTTTAGCTCCCAGTTTCCCCATCAAGACCCCTGTGACCTCTCAGGGCCGTCTTCATCTCAAAGACCGGAACCATGTGCCGATTCAGGCCCTGTCTGTCCCTCCGCCCCCGCTCAGCCCTCTGTGCTCCGGGCGCCCTGGGAGCCCAGTCGCCCGCGGACTCTGGGCAGCACCTCTGTGTCACATCTCCGAAGTGCCTCCCTGAGCAGGGTCCACCGTCTGCACCCAGAGGGGGCACATCTGTCTGGATGAGGGACTGTCCAGCTGTCCGGCAGATCCTGCCAGTCCCAAGTCCCTGCTCTGAGCCCCCCGCCCTGCCCGCCTGCCCCTGGGAAGCCCCCATCGCCCGCCGGGACCCCTCACCCCTCA
>SJYG01000250.1:738394-749648 GCA_006410535.1 Litocranius walleri | reverse complement strand
AGGGGAGGGCCTTGGAGGAGGGGTGGGGCCTGTGAAGGAAGGGGAGGGGCTTGGAGGAGTGGTGGGGCCTGCGGAGGAGGGAGAGGGCATGTGGTGCCTTTCTTCTTTCTTGCAGTGCCCACTGCGTTTCCCCGTGTCTCCTGTGTATGTGGTTCCTTTTATTAACTCAAACTTCAAAAGTCCACATCCTGGGAGCTGACTGGCCGTTGGTCAGGACGGATGAGGCCGGGCTGCGTCTGAGCTCGAGAACCATCTTCTCCCGCCCTGTTGACTGCGTGTCTGTGAGCAAAACTAGCGACACGGGAAGAGGAAGCTGGAGCCCCAGGGCAGCCGCGCGGTGCGGTCAGCAGGCGAGGTGGTTCTGGCCGTGGGGTGCTCGTGACGTGCGGGTCCTCTGAGCAAGCCCCCCTGACTGGACGCGAGGGCCCCAGACCCGCTGGGCCACAGCTCTGGGCTCATGCAGGAGCCTCTCCGCACTCGACTGAGGCCCTCCTGAGTCTCCACCGCAGACTCCACCCCGCTACCCCCATGCGGGACCTTCACCGCGAGGCCTGCCTGGGGTCCACGGGGCGTGCCAGGACTCGGGGCTGGTCCTTGCAGCAGGACAGCCTCCTCAGTTACTGCTCGTGCCTGGAGAGGCAGGGGAGGACCTGTGGGCCAGTGGAGGAGCTCCACCCGTGGTGGGGGGCGCCATGTAAGCAGCTACGAGCCTCCTCCAAGGGACTGCAGAGTCGGCTAGAGATGCAGGCTGAAGGCCACGAGAGGCAGGCATGGGAGCACCCTGGTCGTGGGCTGCAGGGCAAGAAGGCTGCAAGGGGGCATGACGGAGGCCACGTGGGAGGAAGACAGCCCTCCCGATCTAGCCCCTCCATGCCCTGCCTGAGGCAGCTCCAGTCAGGACCAGGCTGCTGTCCTCCAGCTGATCGGAGCCCTGAGTCTGGGCAAGATCGTTTGCTAATGTCCAGTTTGCATATCCAAACTGGCTCTGGAGCCAGCAAGTCAGGGGGTGATTGGTAGCTTTATAACACTAGCCCTGCAGCCGGGACACCTGGGTGGTCAGAGGACTCAGATGCCAAGGCCCGAGAGCCCTGGGGCTTGGCGGCCACGGCCAGGCCAGCAGAAGGCGGTTCAAGCTGCAGACAGATCTTCCCCCTTTTACTGAAATCGTGAGATTTCGGTCCTGAGGATGATGTCTGCGCTCAGTTTTCGAGAAAATCCAAACTAGCCTGTTTTGAGCGGCTGGAGGGCCCATAGGCAGCCAGGCTGGGAGCCTTCGCAGGGCAGCCTGCTCCAGGGCAGCCAGCCCTCAGCAGACGGCCGCACCTGTGGCCACGCCTAGCTCTCTGTCCTCACTCGTCCCGGCTCCTGAAACTTGTCCCCATCACCTGTCACTGCCCCATCACTCCTGGGGTCAGGGGTCAGATGTGATGGCTTCCACCACTACTGACATCCACACGGACGTCATCCTGACATGGTCCCCGGCCACAGTGGCGGAGGACAGACACGCCCCCCCAGGCTTGTCCCCCTCCATGCCCCGCCTCCACTGCCTGCCTGGGGACTCTGTCCCCACTGTCCCAGCCCCTGCCCAGAGCCGGGCGTGTCCAGTACAGCTGCCCCCCCGAGAGGCCCACGCCACCCCAGCTAGGGGCTCTTGCTAGCTCCGAAGATGCCTGGAGGCGCC
Source organism: Litocranius walleri (assembly GCA_006410535.1). Classification (NCBI taxonomy): domain Eukaryota; kingdom Metazoa; phylum Chordata; class Mammalia; order Artiodactyla; family Bovidae; genus Litocranius; species Litocranius walleri. Next base: position 747,967 of record SJYG01000250.1, on the reverse strand, counting down.
CCCCCAGGATCCACTGGACGGCAGCCCCCCGCCCGCCTCCAGTGTCCTCCACTGGATATTATGCGTGACTTACATGGCTCAGCTGGTGAAGAATGCGCCTGCAACGTGGGGGACCTGGGTTCGATCCCTGGGTTGGGAAGATCCCCTGAAGGAGCACATGGCAACCCACTCTAGTATTCTGGCCTGGAGAATTCCTTGGACTGTGTGGTCCATGGGGCCTCAAAGAGTTGGACACGACCGAGTGACTTTCACTTTCTCTTACATGTAACAGTAAACCAGGAGTCCTCTGTAGAACATCCACTTGACCCTGTGGAGGACAGACGCCTGGGCCCCCAGGTCCACCTCACCAGGTGTTCCAGCAGAGTCCCCGGGGGGTCCCTGCCTGCCGGCTCTATTCCTGGCCTCCGAGGCAGAGAACAGGAGGCCCAAGTTGCCACAAGATACATGAAAAGATGGTCAACTCACTGGGCAAGGAAATACTACCCAAACTGCTCCCGAGACGCTGGCCCCCGGCAGCCCTGAGTCTGGGGGCTCCGGCCGCAGCTTCTTCCAGGGGCAGTTCTGAGCCCGAGAGCTGAGCAATCTGTCAGAGCATGTTTCCCAGGCGCGAGGGTCCTGGGGCTCAGGCAGGGAGGCCCCTGGTTCCCCTGGACTGTTTGCCTCCAGAATCTGTATCCCAGGGCCTGGCTCAGAGGAGGTGCCCAGAAGAACAGGGAGGGGTTGGTGGCACCCCGATCCCAGGGCACTGGGCCGAGGAGGCCACCTTATTGTCCTGATGCCACTTCTCACCGTGTGTCACAGAGAATTAAAACCTGTAATAAGAGAATTTAAGAGCTCCCCATCAGCTCTGTCCCGGCCATTAGCCAACAGCATGGGTGTTAATCTAGTCATCTGCCTCTGGTCTCAATGAATTGTGATAAAAACGTCAAACAATTAGATTATCCTGGCCGCCAGCGCCCTTGATTGAGTGGTGAGGCAGGGCGCGTCCCTTGAATCACCCTGACAGAGGGGCTGGTCACTGCAGGGCGTCCCCCAGCCCCTCCAATCCCATGTCGGGGCCCGGTCCGTCCAAGGCCAACACAGGTCCCAGGATCAGGGCTGCCTCTCAGGAGACCCCCTTCTGGGCGTGGGGGCCTGGGGGGTCTCCACAGGGCGGAAGGATGATGCTGAGGGGAGGAGCAGGGTAGGTTGTCCCCTCCGGGACAACCCCCGGGAGGTGGTCATGGGCCCCTCCCAGAGCCCCAGAAGGGCTGCTGGTGGAGAAGCCCCCAGTCCAGGGCAGGACCCCGCAGCTGGGCCGTTGCCCAGAGGGAGTTTGCACCGGCCGCTGCCCAGGAACCACGGTGCCTTCCTCTTTGTAAGGGCAGAGCCACGCTGGAAATTGATGTCTCTGTTGGAAATGGGATAATGAGACTGGTTGTTTCTATCTCCATCATCGTCATAATAGAATGAGAGGACGTGAAGTAATATTGTATGTCTTAATGCAAGGGAGCATTAATTGAATACAAATGGCCTTTCTTGAAGTTGCTGAGTTATATTTCAGACATATGGGATAATGATGCCAGTTAATCATTTTTACAAGATATAAAATTACTGGCTCCTCCAGGAAGATCATTAAGGAAAACAATTGTTCACAGCAATTGAAAATAGAGTTTTAATTATTTAATACAGAAATTAAACTATTAGAGACCAGTGTTGAATGAGGGAACTTAATAGAAATTTATATACAAGCGTCTGTGAACATTTTAGCTTTATTAACCCACCTAATTTCTTAATCCTGATCAACCCAGAAGGGCTGTTTGAGCTGTGAGAGGGAATTAACTGCTGGGAGAGGAAGGTGGGCCCAGGTGCCGAAGGACCCGGGGGACGGGGGACCCGGCTGGAACCATAGGCTTGCCCTCTGGGGAGGACCAAGGCAGGGACACTCGGGCAGAGGGCTGAGCCCGGGGCAGGACAGACGGGGGCCCAGACTCTCTCGAAGTGAAAGCAGAGGCCACGTCCTTGGAGACGGACCTTGGTCTGTGCCTGGTGATGCTGTTCTGTGGGATTCCATGAGCAAAAGGGTGCTGCCCGGTGTGGGGGTGGGAGGGGGGATCTGGGACCACCCCGGGGCAGGTCATAGGAATGGGAGCCCCCTGCCCGGGCTGGCGCGGCTCCAGAGCCCTCAGCCCGCGCCCCCCAGCCATGAGGGGGACCCTGGGCTCCTCACCCATTCAGAGACCCCCCCAACCCAGTGGCACTCACCCCGAGGCACGGGAGCTGATGTGTTTGCAGGCAGCCTGTCTGAGGGTAGGAAGGCTTTGTGCAAGATTCTGACTAACGTTTCGAATGACAAGGCCTTTACCGAGCGTGAAAACACCAGGAGCTCGCTGTTGGCAATAAACTCAGCGCTTTTCTCCCTTTACTTTGCCCCTAAATCTCCTACAGCAAAGCATACTGCTAAAAGCAGCTCCATATTTTAAAATATGGAAGCCACTGTTTCCAAGACATAAGTTTAGAAAGCAAGTTGAACTTGGAAGCAGGGTATTGACTAACAGAAACCGACTGGTCCCATCCCCGGCTGCTGGGAGCCCCCCACCTCACCCCATCCTGGGTTCCGTGCTGTCCCAGGGAGGCGGGGACTCCAGGACCACCAGCTCAAGGTCAGGGAGCCTGTCTGGACTCTGGAGCTCAGCCTGGCCCCGAGCCAACTGCTGCTCAGGAACGGGGAGGCTGAGCGGGGGCGGGGCTGGGGTCTCCTGCCCCCACCCTCGTGCCAGGGCGCCCCGTCACCCACCTGTGTCCTTTCTAGAACACTCACCACTTGCAGGTCTGGCCGCCCTTTCTCAAAGGGCTGTGCACCGTTGGAATTACATTGTCTCCTATTATTACCAATAAATTCCAAGTGATCTTTTCTCTCCTTATAGTTTTTAGGGTTACATAAATTTCACCTCCGCAGTTTCTCGTGCTTGAATATATTACAGAATGCCACTTGTGTTACGGCAGCTAATTGATACTGTGATTTGTCATGTTGCCGGGACATAACTCAGAGGGCGACCAAAGCCCCGGCTACATGGAGCAGCGCTCACATTTCTCACAGGAGAGGCACGGCAGCAGGTGAAAAATGTGACGCCGCGCGGATGAAGTATTTCCAGAAGCTTTTATCCTTGTTGTCTGGGTGGCTGCCAGCATCTTTCTAGAGGGAAGCTCGTATTTCCAACACTGCCCCATTTGAATGTATTCCCTGGTCATTAGTTAGCGGTTTTTTTTAAAAAAAGAAAACTGGAACAAATATGCGTATATGTTTGAAGAGAAGAAAAAATCAAACACAAAAGAGGGGAATCATCGCCTCAAGATAATCAAAGATGAGCTCTTAAAAAAACTTCCTATGGCGAATTAATTATAGATTCACAAGAAGTTGCGGAAACAGCCCAGGCAAACCCAGAGCCCGGGCTGGAGCCGCGACGGTGTGGACCTGCGTGCGGCCGCCCCTGCCACGGGTGTGCCTGTGTGCCCGTGTGCCTGTGTGTCTGTGTGTGCCCATGTGCTTGTGTGTATTCGTGTCTGTCTGTGTCTGTTGTGTGTTTGTGTGTTGTGTTTCTGTTTGTGTGTGCCCATGTGCTTGTGTGTGTTCGTGTCTGTGTCTGTTGTGTCTGTGTGTGTTGTGTGTCTGTGTCTGTTGTGTATCAGTGTGTCGTGTGTCTGTGTCTGTCGTGTGTCCACGGCTGTCATGTGTCCATGTCTGTCGTGTGTCCGTGTGTGTGTGTGTCTGTGTCTGTTTTCTGTGTATGTTGTGTGTCTGTGTTGTGTGTTCGTGTCTGTCTGTGTCTATTGTCTGTCTGTACCTGTTGTGTTTCTGTGTGTCTGTGTGTGTGTCTATGTTTGTGTGTGCCCATGTGCTTGTGTGTGTTCGTGTCTGTGTCTGTCGTGTGTCCATGTCTGTTGTGTGTCCGTGTCTGTTGTGTCTGTGTGTGTTGTGTGCCCGTGTCGTGTGTCCATGTGTCGCGTGTCCGTGTGTCGCGTGTCCGTGTGTGTCGCGTGTCCGTGTCTGTCATGTGTCCATGTCTGTTGTGTGTCTGTGTGTGTGTGCGCCCATGTGCTTGTGTGTGTTCGTGTCTGTCTGTGTCTGTCATGTGTCCGTGTGTGTCACATGTCCGTGTCTGTTGTGTGTCCATGTCTGTTGTGTGTCTGTTGTGTGTTCGTGTGTCCATGTCTGTCGTGTGTCCGTGTCTGTTGTGTGTCTGTGTTGTGTTCGTCTGTGTCTGTTGTGTGTCTGTCACGTGTCCGTGTCTGTCGTGTGTCCGTGTGTGTCACGTGTCCGTGTCTGTTGTGTGTCTGTGTTGTGTTCGTGTCTGTGTCTGTTGTGTGTCTGTGTCATGTGTCCGTGTCTATCGTGTGTCCATGTGTGTCACGTGTCCGTGTGTCGTGTGTCCGTGTCTGTCATGTGTCCATGTCTGTTGTGTGTCTGTGTGTGTGCACCCATGTGCTTGTGTGTTCGTCTGTCGTGTGTCCGTGTGTCGCATGTCCATGTGTCACGTGTCTGTGTGTGTCACGTGTCTGTCTGTTGAGTGTCCGTGTCTGTTGTGTCTGTTGTGTGTTCGTGTGTCTGTTGTGTGTTCGTGTGTGTCTGTGTGTCCGTGTCTGTCGTGTGTCCATGTGTGTCACGTGTCCGTGTGTCGTGTGTCCGTGTCTGTCATGTGTCCATGTCTGTTGTGTGTCTGTGTGTGTGCACCCATGTGCTTGTGTGTTCGTCTGTCGTGTGTCCGTGTGTCGCATGTCCATGTGTCACGTGTCTGTGTGTGTCACGTGTCTGTCTGTTGAGTGTCCGTGTCTGTTGTGTCTGTTGTGTGTTCGTGTGTCTGTTGTGTGTTCGTGTGTGTCTGTGTGTCCGTGTCTGTCGTGTGTCCATGTGTGTCACGTGTCCGTGTGTCGTGTGTCCGTGTCTGTCATGTGTCCATGTCTGTTGTGTGTCTGTGTGTGTGCACCCATGTGCTTGTGTGTTCGTCTGTCGTGTGTCCGTGTGTCGCATGTCCATGTGTCACGTGTCTGTGTGTGTCACGTGTCTGTCTGTTGAGTGTCCGTGTCTGTTGTGTCTGTTGTGTGTTCGTGTGTCTGTTGTGTGTTCGTGTGTGTCTGTGTGTCCGTGTCTGTCGTGTGTCCATGTGTGTCACGTGTCCGTGTGTCGTGTGTCCGTGTCTGTCATGTGTCCATGTCTGTTGTGTGTCTGTGTGTGTGCACCCATGTGCTTGTGTGTTCGTCTGTCGTGTGTCCGTGTGTCGCATGTCCATGTGTCACGTGTCTGTGTGTGTCACGTGTCTGTGTCTGTTGAGTGTCTGTGTCTGTTGTGTCTGTTGTGTGTTCGTGTGTCTGTCTGTTGTGTGTTTGTGTGTGTCTGTGTGTCCGTGTCTGTTGTGTGTCCATGTGTGTCGCATGTCCGTGTCTGTCGTGTGTCCGTGTCTGTTGTGTGTCCATGTGTGTCGCATGTCCGTGTCTGTTGTGTGTCCGTGTGTGGCGTGTCCATGTCTGTTGTGTGTCTGTGTTGTGTTCGTGTCTGTCTGTTGTGTGTCTGTGTCTGTCGTGTGTCTGTGTCTGTTGTGTGTCCGTGTCTGTTGTGTCTGTTGTGTGTTCGTGTGTCTGTCTGTTGCATGTTCGTGTGTGTCACGTGTCCGTGTCTGTTGTGTGTCTGTGTCTGTTGTGTGTCCGTGTCTGTCGTGTGTCCGTGTGTGTCGCGTGTCCGTGTCTGTTGTGTGTCTGTGTCTGTCGTGTGTCTGTGTCTGTTGTGTGTCTGTGTGCAGGCAGGGCACGGCACACTGTTCTCCCACATGTAGATTTGTGGCACTGTCACAGCCGAGGTGCAGAGTCCGGCTTCACCCCAAGGCTTCCGTGGGCCCTGTTCTCTCTGCTGTTCTGAGCTTCGAGGATGTTGTGTGAAGGACACCACAGCGAGTGACCTTCTTGCTGTTGGCTTCTCCGCTCAGCACGATGCTCTCGAGCCCAGTCCAGCCTCGGGTGGCTTCCTTTCCACCGTGGGCGTTCCGGCGAGTGCACTGCCTGCCTAACCACTAGGGTGGAGGCCTTTGGGTTGGTTCTAGTTTTTGCTCTAATGGGATGAAGCTGCCAGACACGTTCACACAGGTGTTTTTGTGTGAACCTAAGTTTCCATTCCCCTGGGATCCATGCAGAGGCTGGCTCGGGTGCTAACTGCACACAGTTTATGAAACCCTGCCAAGCTCTTTTCCAGAAGGGCTGCACCACTTAAGATTCCTCCCAGAGACACATGGGAGACCAAGGATTCCCGGCGACTTTGCTTTGCCATTTCCGGTCCCTCGATTCAGGGGAAATGAGATCTTGGCCCCAGTCTCCCTGCTGGTTCTTCTGCCTGCCCCTGCTGCCAGCCTGTCCCCTCCTGGTCCCCACAGCCCTGTGGAGCTGGGTCTGCCCTGGAGCCGTCGGAGCACAGACCAGGCCGCCTCTGCCACGGTCCTGGGACATCAGGGCTGCCAGTCCCACACCAGCCACGCCACCGAGGCATTTGCAGTGGACACCCCAGCCCTTCCCATCCCCTTGGCAAAGCCCCACGTGGCCAGTGAGTGAGGTCCCGGGCCGGGCCCCTGGGAGTCCTGAACACACGGTCACCTCTGCCCGGGATGTAAGTCCCACCCCAGGGTGGAAAGCTGGGGCAGGGAGGCCTGGGGGCTGAGGTTGTGTGGCCACACCCTCCCAGTGAGTTTGGAGGTGCTGACGTCTGCGCTAGGCCGGGGGCAGAACCAGGCTGGTCCCTGCTTTGGGGGCACAGAAACACAGCTGAGAGGCGATGAAGCTGTTTAATAATGACAGACCCGTGTCCTTGTTAGGAGCAAAGGCATGGAGGCCTGGGGCCCCAGGGAGAGCCTGGAGAAGCAAGGGGTCCGTGGTCCAGGCAGCTGCAGGGTGGGCCCAGGCACCCCCACCCACCCCCAGAGACTCTCCTCCCCCCACGGGGCCCTGGCCTCACAGTGGAGATGGGCAGGCGCCGCCCTGTGCAGAACGGGGTGGGGGCTCCGCTGCACAGCCTGGCAGGGGTCTCGGGAGGAGGCTGAAGGCCCCCGGGAGCGGGCCGGGCGCCCCTCACATGATGGCCTGGTGCGGCAGCCCATAAAGGACTGTGTTGAGGGTGATGGGAAGCCGTTCGGAGCCTTGCAGCTGCGGCCGGAATGCCACCGGCCGGTCCTTCCAAGCGTGCAGGGACTCGTCTGGGGAGAGCGGATGGGCACGCGATGCGGGCTCATGGGGACGGATGCCTGGGGCCAGCCCGACAGAGGGGACGGAGCCAGGGCCCTGCCTTCCGGCACCGCCCAGGTGTGGACGCCGCGGAGCCACGGGCCACCCTCACCTGCTCACCCGTGTGACTGCTCCCTCACTCACACACCCTCCACACTTGCTCCTACACGCCCGCTCACACGCCCGCTCACACACATACTCCCATACTTGCTTACTCACGCACACACTCATGCACGCGCACGTCTGGCTCACTCACACTCACTTGCTCATTCAGCAAGCACTTATTGTCTGGCGCTGTGGCACTGTGCACCGTGGGGTCTACACTGAGGCCCCTTCTGCATCTGTGTTTGAAGGCCTCGTGAGCTGGGCTAACTCTCTCAGCCTCGGCGGGCCCTCGCGCCAGCACGCTGCCCAGCTCACTGCCTGTGCCCCATTCGTGGGTCTTTCACACCAGAATCCACGTGGAGCGCTGTCGCTACATGTGGACGTTAGGGTTTCATTTCCGCTGGAGGAGTGGGTGGGTTTCCTCCCCAAGAGCACCCCGGGGGACTTTTCAGGGTTTGAGGACTTGAGCCTTTTGAAGATAAAGATGTTCTAGTCATTTGCGTGTTTCTCCCTGAAGACTCTGGATGCCGGATTTCACACGGGCTGTGGGCTGTCGGAGGCTGAGCGTGCCCGGAAACAGGAGGCGCGCGAGTCCCCCAGCCCCGTGCCCAAGGCGCTGGAGGAAGGGAGGCCACTGCTAGTTACCATGGTGGGCGGCTTCACTGGCTCCCACCTCCTGAAGCAGGCGAGTTGTTCTCCCGATCGGCCTGCCAACCGCCAACAGATCTAGAGAAGAACCAGCCCTGAGATGGGCCATCCACCCCCCGCAGGCTCCAGGAGGCCGTGTGGCTGCAGGACTGGGCGGCAGTGCCGGAACCACTCACTTTCCCACAGGACCCGGGCCCGCATTGCGTTGTCCTGCAGGACCGTAGGCCACTGGTTCGCCACGATGCTCCCGACCCCCACCAGGCTCAGGAGGATGGCGGTCTCTACTGGCTCCTCCAAGGACAGCTGGAGTTCACTGCAGGGGACCGAGATTGTGGGCCGGCACGAGGGGCCCGGCCAGAGCCTCCCCGTCCACAGCCTGAAGAACACCAAGTGTGGGACTCTGTGATGGACTCACCGTCCTTAAGCTTCTTGAAAAGTAAAGATTCCACCCGCCCAACCACCGCCAGCCTCCCCACGTGCACAATTAAATGCCATATTTAGCAAGAAAAGTCATTTCAGGTACCGGCACACTCCCTGCGTGGGAGGAGCTGTGAGGGGAAGCACCCCCTGCAGAGGGTGGTTTGCAGCCCCTGAAGCCCTGGGGTGTGTGTGACAGGTGATGTGGGGAGCTGGAGCCAGGTGTCCTCCCCACTGCCCCCTCTGTGCTGATCCCAAGCCCAGTGGCCCGAGGCTCCAGCCAGGCCTGTGGTTTGGGGGCAGGTCACGGCGGGCCGGCTGCCGTGGGGGGCAGGGCCAATGCCCCAGATGGATATCCACCACTCACATGCCCCCCCCAGGTCTCCCATCAGCTTCCAGGGGGACCCCGGGCACCTCCTGCTCTCCGAGGACTCCGCGCGGCGCCGCACGCTCTTGTAGGACTGGGCCAGGTCCAGCAGCACCGCTAGCTGGCACTCTGTGGTCACAGGTGGGGCTCATCAGCCAGGTGCCCGGGGCGGGGGGGCCCTGTGGGCAGGGTGCCGCCCAGGGCGCAGGCAGCTGTGGAAACGCAGCTCCCACTGCCCGAGGCTCGGACTTTGGTCCATTTTCTGGGCCGCACGGGCAAGCTGGCCATTTGCCTTAGGGGCTCCACACCTTCACAGTCTCCTTAGGCGGCCAGGCCAGCCAAGGAGTGAGGGGCGGGAAGTCCACCTGGGGGTCGACTGCATCTCCAGACCTGCAGGCGGGGTCTCAGCTCCCAGCTGCCCTCATGAGGCGGTGGCCTCCTGTGCCCATTGAAACAGGGCCCGTGTTGGAGACGGAGCACTTGGGTGTGGGCATGAGAAAGCCCCACAGACAGAGGCCGACCCCCACAGCAACCTGACTGTGGGCCGGCCTCAGGGGCCATCCCCAGAGAAGCCGACACCTCGGCTGTGAGCACAGGTTTGGCTGGGGGTGGGGGCGGGGGCGGGGTAAGGGACGCGAGGTCCCCTAGGGTGGGCAGGGCGTGTCCCCGCAGCACCTCGCGGACCCGGGGGCGCCCCCTTCCTAGTCGCGCCCAGGGTCGGGGACTCCCCCGTCGCCGGCGGCGGCGCCTCTGCTCGCCCTGATCCCACCGCTGGATCCCAGGCTCCCTTTCCCCCC
>SJYG01000250.1:717397-735678 GCA_006410535.1 Litocranius walleri | reverse complement strand
GCCCCGCCACAAGCCCCGCCCCGCCCTCCCAGGCTACGCCCTCCAGGGCCCCGCGGCCGACACGCCCCTCGGCGAGGAGCTCCCTGGAGGCCCTGGAAGCCGAGCGAGTGGGCGCGCACCCCCAGGGCCAAGTCGCATCCGCATCCGGGCACTGGGGCTCTAGGCGCCTCCGGGCAGGGAGGAAGCGACTGAGGACACAAGGGGGTCCGGGCGGGAGGGGAAGGGTCTCCGGTGGACGCAGCCCAGAGGCTAACCTGGGAAACTGGTTATTGCCCAGGTGCCCCGTCCATTTCGCAGTGAGCGTGTCTCGGAATCTTTCCAAAATTTCGCGGGTCACGGAGACAGGAGTCAGCACTTCTGCAACCAGAATGGGATGGTGACAAAACGGGCGTCGAGGGTGCGGACACGGGGTGGCCCTTGGTGTGGCGGGCGCCCTGGGCCTGGCTCCTGTCGGGCAAGGGGGCCCGGGGAGTGGAGGGGTGGCGCTCCTTCCCTCTGTGAAGATACTGAAAACCAGCTCAGCCAAAGAGCCAAAGAGTTGTCCCAGAGACGCAGGGAGGCCCTCTGCCACGGGCCCACACCCGGGGGCAGCACCTTGCCAGTTCAGGGGTCCCTGTCACACGCTCTTGGCCTGCCCCGGCTGCAGTCGAGAGTGAGGGCAGGTCTTGGAGCACACGGCCACCGTCCCCCTTCTCCCGGGCAGTGTAGCAAGAGCTGACCCGGGCCACGTGGAGGCAGGGCAGAGGCTCAGAGGCCAGCGCCCATGCCTGCATGCTCCCAGTGCTGTGGGCCTGGCGGGGAGCACTCACCTGGGCCTTGGGCCTCCTCGTAGGGGTCCACGACAACTGGGCCTTGGTTAAGGAGAACTAGGCCCCAGGATCCGTGTCTGGGGCGGGCAAAGCATCAAAGGATACACTTGAAACTGTCCGAGTCGACGAGGACGCAGTGGGAGGAGACGATCCGGGGCACGCTGCCCTGTGGCAACAGGTGGGAGTCCCTGGGGGTGCGGCCTGCGGGCAGAGCTGACCTGCTCCAGCCAGGGGCTGGGTGTGGGGCTCCCCAGGCCCTGGGCCTCGGGGCGGCCTGGCCCGCCCACCTTCCTGGCCTCCGTGCTGTGCCTCTCTCCCTGTGATCTTTGCCTCTGCTCTCCTTCTTCATGCTCCCTTCTGTTGAGACAGTAACAGGAAGTGGGGTCATGGAGCTAGACAGGCAGAATGGTTGTGCCTTGAAAATGGTTAACTTAATATCACGTGAATCTCACCTCCATGTAAAAACAAGTAGTGGGAACAGCTGGTTTTAATTTTGGTAAATCTGAAATGGCAGTAATTTCTCAAATGTAAAGGCTCCCAGGTTGGGAAAGGCCTGGGCCAGGAGGTCTCAAGAGAGGAACAGTTGCCAGAGGCGCCCAGGCCCACACGCCTGACCTTTCACACACCACGCCGGGCACCTGACAGCACGCATGCCGCCCGGCCCACTCACCGCGGGCGGGGCACTGCTTGCTGGCTGCTCTGCCTCCTGAGAATTGACAGCGTCCGCTCCCTGCCCGTCCCTCTTCTGGTGGAGGGAACTGACCTCTGCGGAGGCCTCCAGCTGAGCACAGGTGTGAGGGCTGGCGTGGGGCTCCCTGCCGAGCCCCGACTTTAACGGGCACACGGGAAGCTCTAGGTTCAGATCAACCCCTCCATCAAGGTGAGGCGTTCACTCCACTCCTGGCTTGCCAAGAATTTCTATCGTGAACACCTACATCATCTGAGATGTTTGCAGGTTCGTTTTCCCTTTACTCTCTTCACCTGTGACATCTGTAGGTTTTAAGTCCGACGGGTTGATTAAATGTTGCATTTTTCTTTCCTACTCCTGAGCAGTTGGGGTGTCAGGACCGCCACTGACCAGCAGAACACAGCCTTTTTCCTTCTACCTGGGAGATATGTACAGACTGACAAGAACGGTTTCTTGGAATTTTGGTAGAATTCAACAGGAAAAAATGGTAAAACTTGTACTTTTTGTGGGGGAATGTAAATCTGTTGGTCGTTCTTTCTTGGCTATAAGGCTGTTGGAGTTTTCTTTCCTTCTTGAATCTCGAGTTCTTTTTCCCTAGGATGTTGTCAAAAATTTGCCCAAATTTCTGAATACATTGCACAAGGTTGCCCGCAGCGTTCTATCATCTTAGATCTCTGATGCTCTTCAGGGTGCGTGTCTCTTTTATCTCTAATATTGTATGTGTGTGGGTCATTCTCACAAGTATGTGTCTACTTTATAAGTTTTTTTAAATTTTCTCCACTAACCAATGTTTTCTTTGCTTCCAATTTTGTTAGGTCTGTCCATGTATTTTTTGTAGGCTTTCCTTTTTTTTTTTTTTTTTCTGTTTTTGCTGTTCTTGCTCTAACTTCCCGAATTAGATGCTCAGCGTAAAGCCTCCAGCCCTTTTCCTAGCATAAAGGTAAGAAAGCCTTCTCGATTCTGCTAGAATCCAGTCTTTTTGACATTTCTATGGTCACTTCTTGTGAGTCCCATGAGCTATTTAGAAGTCACTGTTACAAAATTTCCAAAAGTATGGGGATTTTAAAAGAATCCATCTTGGGGTTTCGTCTGGTCTCCGCTTGGGTGTTGTCCTAGTCCGCGCCATGAAGCCTGGTCAGGCGTTTAGCCCCGCACCTGGGCATTGCCGAGCTGGAGGTGCTGAGCAAAGCGGAGGAGTACTTGCGACTCCCACGTGAAGTGTGCTGGCCTGTCTGCACGGACCACAGAAACCAGCAGTGCAGTCATGTGCTGGGCCCTGCAGCTTCCTGCATGAAGGGCCCCTTGGACAGGGAGAGCCTGGAGACTCAGCTACTCCACCGGAGAAGGGACAGAAGGCAGTGACTGAGCCTTCAGCAAAGGAAACGGAGGCTGTAGTAGAGACCCTACATAAGCCGCAAAAAGGTGAAGATCCGACACAAGATTATGAAGACTGGAGAAGGAACATTTGGAAAATGCTGCCAGAGCACAGGAGGCTGCAACACAGTGATTTCAGCTTCCAGACTAACTTGCACTGCAAACCAGCAGTGCACCTGCCACCTCAAGGAAAATGTGAGGACTTCGGAAATTTGTGTAAACTTTTAAAACAAAGGTCCTATTCTTAACAGCAAAGAAGCCAGCCTCGGGGCTCAGCAGGATGGCTCTGATAATGGGCAGCAAATTCATTAGATCAGCCACAGTGCCTGGTTGACTCAGCCTTGGCTCCCCACAGGTCTGCACTCTGCAAAATGTAATTGAAGCCATTTTGGTTTTTTGTTTTGTTTTAAGCAAAAGACAGTCTCCTGCCCTATCCATAATATGAAATTCAGGCTGAATGGAGTCTAAAGATTTTACTTAAGTTTCTGTGTAAATCTCTTTGTTTGAATAAATCCATATATGGTACAATCTTAAAAAAAAATCCATCTTTTGGGAATTGATATCTGACTGAACCACACATGGCCTCAGCCTGTTTCTCTTATTTCTAGACACAAGGTCCATGTGGCTGCGAAGCTGTTTGTGCTCCTTCTGCTCATCCGACCTGCAGCGGTGGATGCGGGCTGGACTCTCCCATCTTGAGCGTGGGCCCCAGTCTTGCCCCAAATTCTTGCTGCTTGTGCTTCCCACGTCTGGGGCTCTTTGGTTACTGAGGGGTGGCCCTGCCCTGCGGGGGCCCGAGGCTACGAGGTGGCCCCGCTGCACAGTGGGGGGGTGCCCCTCCAGTGCGCCCGGCGCTTCCCTCGCCTGTTCCTCTGCTTCCTGCTGCCCTGGCTCCTCCCTGGGCAGGAGTCTCGCTCGCCTTTCCTGACCGGCACGCTCTGGCTCGCTCGCCTTGTGGTTCAGGTCTAAGTCTCGGCACCTCGCCCCGCTGTTCTGCGTGTGGGTCTCCATCATGGCTGCTTGTAACGGGACTGCGGTCTCGGCTCACTTGCTTCTCTTACTCATTTCCTCTTTATTGGCTTGGAATTTATACACCAGTCGTGTTCTTTTCTGGTTATCCTTAAAGGTTTGCCGTGAGCAATTAACATTCAAAGAGCACCCCTCCCGCCTGAGGGCTCCAGGCTCTGAGGACCCCCCACTCTGGGGTGTGCAGAGTCCTTCTCTTTACCCCCACTCAGCACTGCTCCGGAAAGACATCTCACATTCACGCGTGTGCTCACTGCTCTATGGTGAAAGTTTGCATGAGTGTTGCTGCTGCTGTAACACATTACCACAAATGCAGGGGCTTCAACAACAGTTCCAGAGGCCAGAAATCCAAAGGGGTCCCACTGGGTTAAAACCGAGCTGAGGGCAGGGCCGGGTCCTCCTCAAGGCTCCAAGCACAATCAGCAGCCTTGCCTTTTCCAGTCTCTGTGCCCGACCCCCACCTGTTTTCAGGACCTTGGTGATGGCACGGGGCCACCCAGACAGTCAGGACAATGTCCCCGTCTCAGGATCTGTCACTAATCACACCTGCAAAGGCCCTTTCGTCATGTCAGGCCGCACCCTCTTGGGGCCTGAGGGTCAGGAGAGGGACATCTCTGGGACGTTGTCCTGCACCACCGCCGGATGCCCCCAGGATGATCTGCCCTTCCAGACGACGCTGGCAGTGCAGAGCAGTGCAGACAGGAAGGCCTCCAATCAGGGTGTGCAGACAGCTGGGGCCTTACACGGGAAAAGGAAAGCTGAACCTCTCCTCACACTGTGCACAGAAGCCAGTGTCCGATGGAAGGCAGGCAAAGCCATGAAAGGTGAAAGAGACGTAGAGGACGCCACAGAATACCTTCATGGCCTTCAGGTAAGAAACATTCATTTTATTTAAAAGGCCTCATAAGTGTGAGGTGTTAAGAGAAGATGGATATGCTGGACTATATGCAAATACTTTGTTCACAGAGAGGTACCGGGCACAGGAGTGAAGAGGCCAGCTTGAGGGGGCGATCAGCAGTTCAGACAAGTGATGGGAAAATGTATGCAGACCTAACGAGCAAAACCTGGAAAACCCAAGGCAAACACTGGCGAAAAACTAGAACAGATTCTCACAAAGACATCAAATAGCCCATAAAATGTGAAAGGGGCGGGACTCCCAGCGGGGTGCAAGTGGGCGGGGCTTGTGCCAGGCTCCACCCACCCACCCACTCCTGGTCTTGCTCCGAGTGGGCCAGGCACCCGTGGTCTCTTCCATCCTTAATTTCTGGCCCGTTAGTGTCCTTTGATTTAAACGGGTTTCCTTAAAGAAGCATGTTTGGGGCCGGGCCTTGCATTTCCATTCAGGGAGGGGGTCTTCACCTTTTGATCTGGGTGTTTTGACCTTGCACAGAGGCTGATTACTGGTGTGTCCGGGTGCAGGCACACCACCTTGCCGCTTTGGTTCTCCTTGTCCTGTCTCTGCTTTGCTCCAGTCCCCCTCTTCCTGGCCTCTTCCGGTCAGGCTGCTGCTTTATGGCTCTGTTTCATCTTCTCCATCCTGTGCTAGCTGGACGTTTCTGCCTCTGTGTCCAGCTGCTGCGCTGGCCGCTGGTCGCTGGTCAGTCAGCACATGGCCCTCACCCCCCAGCCTTTGCTGCCCCACACGTTCCTTTTATATAATGCTGTGAACCCCACCACACACTGCTATTAACTTTTCATGTCAACATCTCTTTAAGAGATTTTAAATTAAGAAAAAAGCTTTAATGCCCACCCACCCTTCTCCAGCTTCTGGTGTCTATTCCTTTGCATAGACGTGGACTCCCACCCTTTTCTCCCTGCCTGGAGAACATGCTCAGCCTTTCTTGTGGGGTGAGCAGGCCTGCTGGGAAGAATTCAGCTCATCTGTTTTTGAAAAAGAATTTTGCCACTGTTTTTGAGAGTTGTTTTTGAAAATATCCCCACGGATAGATATTTCTGTAATAATTTAAAGATGTCCTTCACTGCTTGTGTCGTTTCGGTTGAGAAGCTGCTGCGCCTCTTATATTTGCTCCTTGACACACAAGGTATCTTTTCCCTTTCAGTTCAGTTCAGTCGCTCAGTCGTGTCTGACTCTTTGCAACCCCATGGACCACAGCACGCCAGGCCTCCCTGTCCATCACCAACTCCCAGAGCTTGCTCAAACTCATGCCCTTGAGTCAGTGATGCCATCCAGCCATCTCATCCTCTGTTGTCCCCTTTTCCTCCCGCCTTCAATCTTTCCCAGCATCAAGGTCTTTTCTAATGAGTCAGCTCTTTGCATCAGGTGGCCAAAGTATTGGAGTTTCAGCTTCAGCATCAGTCCTTCCAATGAATATTCAGGACTGATTTCCTTTAGGATGGACTGGTTGGATCTCCTTGCAGTCCAAGGGACTCTCAAGAGTCCTCTAACGCCACAGTTCAAAAGCATCCATTCTTCAGTGCTCAGCTTTCTTTATAGTCCACCTCTCACATCCATACAAGATTACTGGAAAAACCATAGCCTTGACTAGATGGACCTTTGTCGGCAAAGTAATGTCTCTGCTTTTGAATATGCTGTCTAGGTTGGTCATAACTTTTCTTCTAAGGATCGTGTCTTTTAATTTCATGACTGCAGTCACCATCTGCAATGATTTTGGAGCCCAAAAGAATAAAGTCTGTCACTGTTTCCCCATCTATTTGCCATGAAGTGATGGGACCGGATGCCATGATCTTAGTTTTCTGAATGTTGAGCTTTAAGCCAACTTTTTCACTCTCCACTTTCACTTTCATCAAGAGGCTCTTTAGTTCCTCTTCACTTTCTGCTATAAGGGTGGTGTCATCTGCATATCTGAGGTTATTGCTGTTTCTCCCAGCAATCTTGATTCCAGCTTGTGCTTCATTCAGTCCAGCATTTCTCATGATGTACTCTGCATATGAGTTAAATAAGCAGGGTGACCATATACAGCCTTGACGTCCTCCTTTCCCGATTTGGAACAGGTCTGGTGTCCCATGCAGTTCTAACTGTTGCTTCCTGACCTGCATACAGGTTTCTCAAGAGGCAGGTCAGGTGGTCTGGTATTCCCATCTCTTTAAGAATTTTCCAGAGTTTGTTGTGGTCCACACAGTCAAAGGCTTTGACATAGTCAATAAAGGAACTATTTTGGTTTTTCAATGACCCAACGGATGTTGGCAATTTGATCTCTGGTTCCTCTGCCTTTTCTAAATCCAGCTTGAACATCTGGAAGTTCACGGTTCACATACACTTGAAGGCTGGCTTGGAGAATTTTGAGCATTACTTTGCTAGCATGTGAGATGAGTGCAATTGTGCAGTAGTCTGAGCATTCTTTGGCATTGCCTTTCTTAGGGATTGGAATGAAAACTGACCTCTTCCAGTGCTGTGGCCACTGCTGAGTTTTCCAAATTTGCTGGTATATTGAGTGCAGCCCTTTCACAGCATCATCTTTCAGGATTTGAAATGGCTCAACTGGAATTCCATCACCTCCACTAGCTTTGTTAGTAGTGATGCTTTCTAAGGCCCACTTGACTTCGCATTCAAGGATGCAAAGGTCTGGCTCTAGGTGAGTGATCCACCATCGTGATTATCTGGGTCGTGAAGATCTCTTTTGTATGGCTCCTCTGTGTGTTCTTGCCACCTCTTCTTGGCTCTTTTCCCCTTGGCTGCTTGCAAAATACTCTACCGCTGGTTCTAACCACTCTGACTACAGCGGGCTCTCTGTGGCTCTCTCTGTTCCTTGTGTCTGGGAGTCGCTGAGCTGCTTGGGTCTGCAAGGCTGCAGTCCCATGAAGTCTGGGGGGCTCACCGTGCAGCTGCACGCTCCTCGGAGCAGCCGGCCGCCTCACCTGGCCCAGCAGCTCTCTGCTGCCCGGCTCTCCCCAGGGCCTCTGCTCTGTCTTCTCTCCAGCTTGTCTCTTCAGTCTCTTCGGGCTCACTAGGCTCCCCTCCTGCCGCGCCAGGCTGCAGCGACGCTGCCCCGGGCACGGAGCTCAGGGTGGGTCTACTTCACGCCTTGCACATCTCCGCTCACCGCACTCGCCCCCCTACCGCCTCCCGCCGCGCGGGCCGCAGGTCCAGGGCCTGCCTAGCGGTCTGCTGACTTCTGACTCTATCCCCTGCGTCATGTCTGCTTCTGGTTTTGATTGACTTATCTTTAGGGGTCTTTGAAGGTGGGTACTTTTTGATTGGATGTCAGACATTTCAAATTTTACCTTGTTGGGTCCTGGATTTTTTTAAATTTTGAAATTAATTTTTAAGAAAATTTTGAAACCTCATTTTGAGACACATTAAGTTACCTGGAAACAGTTTGATGCCTTGAGGCGTACTTCAGCTCTGGTGGTGGGACTGAAGCCGGCTCCCACGGGCAGAGGCAGCACCCTTGCCCCTGTGCCCGAGGCTGGGAACCACAAGCCCTCATGTTTCCACACACACCTCCACTGACTGGCTCGCAGCTGGGGACGCAGGGGACCCTCTGCGTGTGTCTCCTCCCAGGATCGCTGTGTGTCCCCAGTCCCCTCTGCTCACCGTGGGGAGCCCGCTGGGCTCTGCCTGGGGCCCCGTCACCTGTGAAGTCTGAGACTCTCTCCAGGCAGAAAGCTGGGGCTCACCTGCCTGTTTTCCCCCCTTGAGGATTGCTGGGCCCACTGCCTGGTTGCCAGTATCTGCAAACTGGTGCTTCACGTATTTTTGTCTGGGTTTTCATTGTTTCAGCTGGAAGGGCATATCGGGTCTCTTTCACCTCATCTTGGGTGAAAATAAAAGTCCAATCTCTTTAATGTAATTTGGTATTTATCACAGTGAAGCATACCTGTTGGAAACCACAGGGCACACATGTGCAGCCTAGAGAGTGCCCACATGCCCTGTGTGCTCGTGGACCAGAACGTGCCCACGCCCGGCCCCCCTCGCACCCAGGCCAAGCCGGCCTCCCGGCCACCCCTCTTGCTACCGCTCGCCATCTGACCGCTTGCGGTGTCGCTGGCTGGTGGCCCCCGGGGTCCCCTTCTTAGAGACAGAAGTGTGTGAGGCTGGAAGGGAAGTCAGGGTCCTACCTGAGGTGCGCTGGCAGCTGTCAGAGCACTGGCTCGTGGAAGGTGCTCCCTAAACACCTCCACACGTGCCAAGGCCTTTTCACAAGAGTTACACTCTATCATGAACACCGTCTACGCGCTTCAGGTGCCCGCCGGGCTCTCACCTGGCTCCTCTCTGCGGAGGCGATTGCACAGCATCTGGAGAGAAAACTCCCGTGACAGCGAGGAGACCAGCCCATCATCGAACACGGAGAGCCCTTCCAGCGGCAGCTCCAGCAGGTGCCTGTCCGCGATCAGGATGACGTCGTCTGCGACCTTGGGTTGCACTGTGGCGAGAGGGACGCAGCGGCTACCGCCCCATGGAGGCAAAGATCCCTGCCCCTCACACCTGCCACGCCCACCCCACGAGGGGCTTGGGGAGGAGGCTGAACTGGGCACAGCCAGGACCTGGACACAGCCCAGGTGGGGGGAAAGCATGTCCTCTGTGGTGCCAAGGGCTGCCCACGCTCTGTGAGCACTCTGGAGGCAGGTGCTGGAGCCTCGGCTCCTCCCACCAGGGAGCACCTTTAGGGACGGGCAAGTGCTTGGCCCCCTCCCCGAGGACTGTCCAGAGGAGGCCGTGGCCGCTGGGGCAGCTCCGTTAGAGGAGGGGCAGTGCTGCTCCTGGGGCCCGCGGCCACTGCAGCCGTCATCACCCGAGGGCGACGGTGGCGTTGCCATGGTCGCTGTCCCTCGGCCTGCCCAGGCACTGGCAGGGCACCTGAGGGCAGCGTGGGTTGCACGTGGCCCAACAGGGAACCGATCAGCGCTGTCTGGAGCGGTTTCTGCCGGCCTCCATCCCACAGGCTAGGCCCTAGGCCCTGCTCACCCTGGGACAGGGATGCTTTCCTCTCCTTTTCTTTGCCCTTGGTTTTTCCAGAATCTGCAACAACCATGGGAATCGGTGCTCTGAAAGCAAAGGCACAGATTCACGTTGAAAAAAACCCGTGAAGACCACTGAGAAGGGGCAGCATGTCTCCAGGGCAGCACCAGAGCACGAGGCTCCCCACGCTCCCTGCTGGGGGCCGTCTCCCAAGACCGGGGCATGGACGTGAACACATTGGAATCAGGACACTCTGACCTACTGGCTGATTAGGGAGTCCGTGCGCTGACCCTTCCAGCTTCCTTCCCCTCAAACCCAGATCCACGGGGCCGGGCCCTTTACCAGGCTCTCCCCTCCCACCACAGCCAAACCAGAGGGCAGCGGGGCTCTGCATGGCAGGATGTCCCCCAGTAAAGGTCCGGGATGGGGCCAGACTTGCCCCCCACCCCGACGGCAGGCGGGCAGACGGCAGGGGGGCAGAGCCCAGCTTCTGTCTCGAGGGCCTGTGCTCTCTCCAGGTCAGTCCTCCACCCAATTCCGCACAGAAAGAAGCCCGAGGCTGCGGGCTTCAGAGTCTCCAAGAGGGCACAGCTCTGACCGCGCCCCCATATGCCCATAGCCAGCCGCTCAGCTCGCCGCGGGGCTCGGGGGAGGAGGGTGGGCTGGCTTTCCCACGGAACCCCCTGCCCGCCCACTCTCGCCCTGGGTGTCACACTGCTTGGGACCTGTGCACACCAATGGGGACAGAGGGCCGCCATGCCCCTCTGCCCCAGGGCTCCAGTAGTCCGCTGGAGCTCCCTGCCTGAGCCCCTCGGGGGGCAGCCCTGGGCAGTACCTGGGCTCCGGGGGGCAGCTGAGCAGCGGGAGCAGCGGCTGCAGGTACTGCTCCATGGACTTCAAGACCGCCTCGAACCTCGGCAGCGCACGGTCCTCCCCCACCGGGTGCACGCCGTCCGACTCCTCCTCAACCCAAACAACGGTGGAGGTCAGAAGGTATCAGAGTGGACCCCCTGGAGCCCCCAGGCGGCCAGAGGGAAGGGGCCAGACCCTGCAGGCGATCCCCAGGAAAGGCCCTGCTCAGCCAGGGCACCCCAGCCCGTGGCACTGCTCTGGTCCCTGCCCCACCCGTGGGCTCGGGTCTCACCAGGCCGGTGCTCAGGGCCATGTCCCTACTGTAGGCCTCGGCCTGGGCCTGCTCCTGGAACTGCTGGACCCTGGCCAGCAGGTGGGAGAAGTCGGCGGGGCTCACAGCCACCCGAGCCACCCTGCAGGAGCCTGCGGAGACAGAGGCACGGCCCCACACTGGGCCTCGCAGGCCGCCCTTCAGGCCGAGAGCGCTGCGGGCGGAGTGGTGTGCGCCCCCGGCCTTGATGGGGGCGGGGGTGGAAAGCTATGGGCAAAGCTTCAGGACCTTCCCCAGGAGTCAGCGCCAGAACCCTGCTGGAGGGCGACGGCCAGAGAGGTTGGGAAGGAAGGTGGACAGAAGCTGGGCGTCTGCCACTCGCAGAGACTGCTCTGCAGACACAGCGAGGGGCCGGCAGGGAACGGGGGTCGGCCTCCCGGCAGCGGGCAGGCGGGTGGTGTCACCCCTGCTGACGCTCAGGAGTGGGGGCAGGCCCTCGGGGCACCAGGAAGTAGCCAGGGGGTCCTGGGACAGAGCCAAAGGCTCTCTGTCTGTGGTTGTGAATGAACGAGCAGGTCAAATGAAGTGCTGAGGCTGAGGACGGAGCTGGAGAGGGGATGTTGGGAGGGGGTCCACCCAGTGGGAGGCACACGGGCCAGCCTCTGCTGCTTCCGCCTGACGCCCCCTCCCTACCTGGGAAAGATGCCTGGATGTGTCTCTGTCTGTGCCGCCCCCAAGGGACGCCCCCACCCCACAGAGGGCGGTGCTCTGGCACGACTCACCTCCGGTCTGGAGCATTCTGCCTTTGGCCGCAGGGATGGACTTGGGTTTGTCGTAGGAGGCGCCGTACAGATGGGTCCTGTTGGCAGGACAGGGTGGGGTCCCAGAGGAGCCCAGAAGAGGCAGACTCTGTGCCACGCCCCCTACATAAGCCCCTCCTTTGAACCTCAGACAAGTCAGGACACAGGGTCACACAGCATCCCGCCCCCCCCCATGGCACTCTACAGTGTGGGGGAGGCTGGCAGACCAGTGGTTCTGCTAAACTTCAACCGTGCCCTTTAGACCAGGGCTGTGTGCTGGCAGGACGCAGCACTGTGCCCGGCCCCCCGCCATCATACCCGTCAGCCTGGGCACCCTGGCAGAGGGACAGTCCACCCACCCCATCCCGACAGGCAGCCCACCCTGGCCCGAGCTGAGTGCACCGCGACGGCCGGAGCAGGACACGGGGTCCTGGGGAGCAGCTGGGGAACGGGGGAGAAGGCCTCACCTGTCCCTGGAGTGGTGCAGAAAGACCATCCGTGTCGTGGGAGGAACGTCGTTCAAGAGGTTAAAGTGCTGTTCGGTGACCCAGAGGTTTTGCCAAGCCTGCGGGTGACGCTCGGGGTCAGCCCGGGCCGGCGGCCGCCGCCGGGGGACAGCAGGGGCACGCGGGCCTTGCCGCGGGCGCCGCCGGGGAGGCCCGGCGGCTCTGCCCCCGCTCCCAGCAGACGCAGGCCCGGAGCCCCACAGCCTCCCAGCCCCCTGCCCCGCGCCCCTTTCCCGCAGGTCTGCGGCAGGAGCCGAGGACAGCCCGCAGACCACCCCCAGAGAGGAGCCGCTCACACCCTCTGCCCACTTTCTGATGAAATGGGCTTCAGGCTTGCAGCAGCTGACCAGACTCAGGCCCCCTTCGGAGGGCGCGGGAGCGCCTGTCCCGGCGCAGGCGGGTGGAAGCAGGGGAGACCTGCTCCCCAGTCTGGGGGGTGGGTCCCGGGGGCCAGGCCTCCGCAGCCCCGGCGGCCATGCCCAGCGGCCCGGGCCCCTGCAGGCTGCTGCCCTTGCCGGCAGTGCCCATGGGGAGGCACAGCCTCTCATCCGTCTGTGGCCTGCGGGCACAAATACTGCTGTGGCGTCTGTTCTTGGGGACCACAGCCCGCAGGGAGAGCTGCTGGGTTGAACTCACTTCCCAAAGGGCCTCGAGTGGACGGACCNNNNGGTGCTTTCCGCCCCTCTGGCGGACGTCCAGTAGTGCTTGGGTGGGGTTTTAAGTTTTGCGTTTCTCTGAGGGCCAGTGAACCTGGGCATCATTTTAAAAGTTTGCTGGCCGTCTGGGTATCTTCCCTGACAGTCCAGCTTTGTGAGCTTCCTCTTCTGGAGGGGCAGTCTTTTTCTGCCCAAGAGCGGGCCACCTCCTTTCTCCACACAGGATTCCTGCTCCCGGTCACTCCGGGAGAGTGCGGGACCTCCTCGGAGGTTTGCCTTTGACTCTGGGGCTGTGGTTCTGATGAACGGAGGTTCTTCATGTCCATGCAGTGCAGCGTGTAGCGAGTTTGTACCTCCTTCCCGGTGATGAGGTGGCTCGTCTCCAAAAGCGTCCTCTGCGGGCTCCGTTGTGTCATCTTCTCAGGGGGAGCCGCCACCCGGGTGGGACGGCACCGTCCCCTCCCCGCCCGAGGGTCGCTCTCGACGTGCGTCAGGCGTGTGCGGGGGCCTGTTCCTGGCCTTTCTCTGTCTTTTCCGCCGCTTCAAGCAGGTCCTGGCATCTTGTTTCGGAAGCTGGCGCTTCCTCACAGACATATTCACACGGAGTCTTCCTCCCCCAGACCTGGCTGCCTCTCTGCTTAGTCAGTTCTTTTCGAAGTTTCCTTACAGAGGTCTGTGGTTTTGGGGGCAGAGGTCATATGTCCTTCGTTAGATTTTCCTTAGGTGTTTGATTGGTCTTGATGTCACTGAAAACGGTGCTTTTCAGACACTGTCGCTGCTTGTAACTGGCGTGTGGAGACGCCACCATCGCACAGCCGTCAGTCGTGGCCTCCCACCGTCTGCGTGTCGCGTCTCAGAGACACTGACTTTAAGGCCCACAGTCACGCTGACTGTGAGTCATCACTTTTACTTCTCCCTTTTCAATGCTTCTGCCCTTTACTGTTTTTTCTAGTCTTAACTGTTCTATTGAATAGAAGTGTGATAGCTTTCTGTGTCATTTCAACTCTAGGAGAAAAGTTTTCAGAATTTTTCTGAAAATTAATGTATAGTATGATCTTTGCCTTAGAGTTTTAAAGATACTTTTTATCAGATTAAGGAAATTATCTTCTTAGTAACATGGAAACATACGTTACCACATGTAAGCCAGAGAGCCGGTGGAAACTGCTGTGCGACTCAGGGAACTCAAGCCGGGGCTGGCCTACAACCTGGAGGGGTGGGTGGGGAGGGAGGTGGGCGGCGTTGTGGGTAGAAACCAGCACAACGGCAGTAAGCCAACCACCCTTCAATTAAAAATAAATAAAATTATCTCCTATCTTGATTTTTTGAAGTCACGGCTGGTGTTGAATTTTGACAAACAGCTTTTCTGCATCTATCAAGATGGCCTTACGATTTTCTCCTTTTCCTCCTGTTAATACGGTGGACCGTACTGAACGAGCTGAAATACTAGATTGCATGAGGCACAGCATCTGACCCTCCTGCATTACCCCTTTCACAGTCGCTAGGTCTTCTTGCTGATACTTTGTGTCCACGGTGATAAGAGATTTTCCCCGCATGTGAGGTCCTTGTTGGATCTTCTGAAGAGTCAGGGAGTGTTCCTCTTGCTCCTGGTCCCTGAAGGATCATTTCTTCCTGCAGCGTTTGGGGGAATTTGTTGGTGAAGCCAACTGGGTATGGGACTCTCTTTGTATTGGTGTTAAGGGTTCACTTCTTGAAGAGAGATTAAGTTATTCAGACTGTCTATTGTCAGCTTTGGTAGGTTATATTTTTTGAGAAATTTGTCCATTTCGTTCAAATTATCAAATTTATTAGAGTTCAGTTCAAGTTCAGTCGCTCCGTCGAGTCCGACTCTTTGCGACCCCTTATTAGTTTTTTGATGTCTGAAGGATCTCATGATGTCATATTACCTGTCTTGAAATTTCTGTCTTCCTTCTTTTCTTTGTTGGGTCTTCCTACGTGTTTATCAATTTTACCGTTAGTAGTCTTCCCCTGGGAGCCCATTCTTGCCGTCATGGGTTTCCTCTGCCGTAGGCATGATTTAATTTCATGGTTTCTGTCGTTCTCTCTCTCATTTGTTTTCCTTTTTTCTTAGATGTTTTTATTCTAACTTCTTGAAATCAAGGTTTAAATCACTGTTTTTCAAGGCTTTCTTTTTGTACTCAAGGATGTATATTTTCCCCTAAACCTTGTTTTAGACAAGTCTCCTAGGTTTTCATATACAGTGTTCTTTAAGTCAATTTAAAATATTCTGTAGACTCCACTGTCATTCCTTCTTTGACCAGTTGGTGATGATAGACATACGTTTAATTCCAAAGAAACTGCGTGTTTTTACATGTGTCTTTCAGTTATTGATTTATGTTTTAATTTCCTTGTGGTTTGAAAACACACTCAGTGATTTCAGCATGTTGGCACCTTCTGAGGCGTCCTGCGGCCGGTGACGGTCCACGCACACCTGGGGGCAGGTGCGCCTGCTCCTCAGCTCCTTCCTCCGTGAATGTCAGGCCAGGTCCGTGCAGGCCTCCTGCACTCAGGGATGTCCCCACACACGTCTGCAGGCTGCTGCTGGCTCATCTTCTCTTTCTGCCAGCAACTGCGAGGATGGGTCCAGCCTCCCCACGGAGCCGAGGATCTGTCTGTGGCTCCTGTTTGAGTCGGTTCTGTTCACACATTTGAAGCTTTGTCACTGGTGCTCACGGGCTGGGGACCTGGCTGCTGGGGCATCCCCTCCAGTACCATGTCTCAGCAGAAGACTGCCAGGCTTTCAACTGATGAGTCTTCCCAGGGTTTACAGACTGCCTCTCACCTCCTCCAGGCTGGCCCCGCCCTACAACAGGGGGCATTCCTGTCCCTGGGTCACGGCAGGGCTCTTAGCCTGGAGACGTTTCTGTGGTGTCACGTGGGAAGGCGCTGGAGGCCAGGGCTACTGCTAACACCCCCGGCACACACAGGACGGGCCCTCACAGAAAGTCATCCTGTCCCTACTGGTCGGAGGAGGAAGGCAGCCTGGAGGGAGGGGTACGAGGTCTGCCCACACCAGTGGCCGTGGAAGCCCCCTGGGGGAGGAGGGTGGGCTTGACCAGAGTGTCTGGCCTGTTTTTTGTATTCAGTTTCATCAAGTTTAATTTCTTTAAGCCTCCAATTCATATTTGCTAGTCCAAATAAAAGAGGAGGTTCTATTAGCTACCATACTCTGCCAATTTCTTCCAAAGTGAAATTCTAAGACTCGGCTGAATAGAAAACATTTCCTCCAACACAGAATGAACAGAAATAGACCCCCTAGAGCCCCGTCCTCCCTCTCTTCTGCACGACCGTCGCAAGCCTGGGTGTCTGCACTGTGAGTCTGCGGAGTCTCGCCAGTGCTGAAGGTGGGCTGCCCTCCCCGCTGGGCCCATGAGAGGCTGCAGCTTAGAGAGGGGGCGTGGCTCTCCCAGAGCCACACAGCAAGCGGGATGCAGGGCGGGGTCTGCACCGGTCCGAGGGCATCTGCAGAGCTGCGGGGCGGGGCAGGCTCAAGGGTGGCCTCCGCTCATTTACCTTGGATATGGCGGCCAGTCTCTGCTCCACACTGGCATACAGGTTGGTGGACGTCCTCTCCTGGCGCCTCAGCCTGTCTTGGAGCTGCAGCAGCGCGGCCAGCTGTGAGCTGCTGGTGTTGGCTGTGGCTGCGAGCAGGACATCACGCATCCTCTCGGAGGCCGAGCAGCTCTGAAACAGACCGCGGAGGCTGCCAGGGGGGCCCAGGCACTGCCCGTGGCAAGTGGGCACCCAGGCGCTCCTCCAGGTGGCCGGCACAGCTGAGAGGCCGGGCGAGGCGGCCTTCACTGCTGAGCCCGCGGGCCTGCCGACTCAGGATGCAGGGAGGAGAGCGCCCTGCCCCCTGTCCGAGCCCCAGGAGCACAAGCCTGGGGCTTCTGCTGCTCATGTGCCCACAGGAACTGCCATGGGGGGCCGGACCCCTCCCCCAGGTACCCGGGGTGCCTCCTCCAGTGAGCACCGTGCTTAACGCGGAGCCCAGTCACAGCATGGTGGGTGGGGCCTCCAGCAGAGGGAGCACTGCGGTCTTGGGGGGCCTCCCTCACCCCAGTAGCCAAGGGGGCCCTTGCAGAACGGGCCCGGAGCACAGCACACCTGAGACAGCGCGAGGAACTGGCAGGCGGTCGCGGGCTCCAGGATGCCCACGCACTCCACCATCTCCAGGCTGGCGGCTGCGGCGGTGTCCAGGAGGCTGCTGCCCAGGGCCCCGCACAGGCACTGCAGCAGCACCTCGGACGCCTGCGCCAGATACTGCTGGGCCAGCACCACCCTCCTCTGCAGGGGGAGCTCAGACTCGGGCGGGCTCCGTGGGCCGGCTGGCCTGGGGCTGGGCAGCCTGGGGCTGGGCGGGGGCTGGCGTACCCGCTGATCCCAGCCCTTCCTCCGCTCCTTGGGGGTGGCCCTGACGAATGGGAGCTCACTGAAGGGCTCTTCGGGTTCCGGGTCCTCCTGGTTGACCTCCAGACCCCTGAGGCTGCTCAGCTCGGCGGCCCCCTGCGGAGGACGCCCCTCCAGTCAGTGCCTGGGGCAGTGTGGGTGCGCGCCTCTGCAGGACCCCTGGGTGAGGGGTGCGGCAGGCCAGCTGCAGCCCCTCCTTCGCTGATTTAGGTGACCAGTGGGGGCCTGGCAGAGAAACTGGCACCTAGCAGGCGCCGCAGGGAGGAGCCTTGGCATGCCCGTGGGCTGGCCTTCTGTGCCGTGCCCCTTCAGGCCCTGCAAATCCCCTCCCTCGAGCACCAGGCCTGGGGGAGCCCGGGGCCCATCTGCCCCAGGGGCCCAGGGGCCCAGGTATCACAAGGCTCCTCTTGTCTCCTCTGCAGGACAAGGCACCCTGAAGGGGTCCTTGAGAGGCCAGGGGGACCTGCTTGGGGGGCAGCGGGCCCCGGAGACTCAGGCTGGGGGAGCCCTGGGTCTGCAGGGATAAGACAGAGGCGGGTAGCCCCTTCGAGTGGGCGTGTGGCAAGTGCAGCTCCCTTGACGGACGCCCACTCAAAGAGGGGCCACGTGTTTGTCCCTATATACCTGACTCAGAACCACCTTTTCAGGTGCTCAATGAATACTGGTTGAAGGCAGGGCCAAAATGCCACCAATTCACCCAAATGTGAGTCATGTCTTAGGGCCTGGAGACCCAGACAGCTGCCACTGAGCTGGCCCCCAAGCTAAGCACCAGCCAGGTCCCTGGGGCGGCTGGGCTGCACCTGGGCAGGCGCCTTCTGACTTCTACAGAGGCGTTTAGGACGACGACCGGGATCTCCCACGGTGGCTGCTGGCACCAGAATCCCTTCCTAGGGCAGGGGCTTCCTCAGGGGCACCAGGCCTGCAGGGCAACCTGACAGGAGTAGGTACTGCAGAGAAGAGCGCAGTCCTGGGTGCACTGGCGCGGCTGTC
>SJYG01000250.1:693422-707745 GCA_006410535.1 Litocranius walleri | reverse complement strand
GTCAGGGCAGGTGGCGCACTGCTGGGAGTGGGCAGCTCCTGGCCTTGGAGGTGACACCTGTGTGGCTGAGTGTGAGAGTTGCGCGTGTCCACGCCTGAGCGACGTGGAGCAGCGCTCGCGCGCCCCGGGCGGGCGGGAGGCCGCGTCTGCGCGCTTCCCTGGGGCGGGCAGGAGGCCGCGTCTGCGCGCTTCCCCGGAGCGGGGGGCTCAGCAGGCCCCCACCTCTTCAAGCGGGCCCGCTCCAGCTGGATGTCCACGCACTTCTCCTTGCGGCCGATGCTGACAAACTTCTCCTCGACCTCCAGCAAGCGGTTGTCTATTTCCAGCATCAGAAACAAGTTCTGCAGGGGGTCTCTGTCCAGCTGCTCCTGGGCCGCTTTGATCTGGAGGTTCACACACCTGCGGGGGTGGGGGCGGGGGCATCGCTGCGACTGATGGGCAGGACCGCCAGCTGCCCACCACCAGCTCCGCTCTGGGAAACCGGAGGGGCACCTTCGGGACAGCACACTTCTCTCCACACCACAAGCCACGCCGTTTGATGACAATGCCATGAAGTTAGAAACTAACCTCCCCCCCGGCCCCAGGCTCTCCACACCCCT
Source organism: Litocranius walleri (assembly GCA_006410535.1). Taxonomy (NCBI): domain Eukaryota; kingdom Metazoa; phylum Chordata; class Mammalia; order Artiodactyla; family Bovidae; genus Litocranius; species Litocranius walleri. Next base: position 707,146 of record SJYG01000250.1, on the reverse strand, counting down.
CTGAAAACCCAAATCCCTCTTTTGAAGAACTCTGGGGAAGAAAAGAAACCCAGGTGGAAATGAAGCCTGCATCTGGGGGTCCAGGTGCATTTGCTGGGGGGGACCAGGGGCGCCCCCAGAGGTGGGAACAGAACAGCCGTGAGGAGCCCTCTCCCAGCACAGGAAGCACTCAGCAGACAGCAAGGGAGTAAAGAAAGCCCATCAGGCGGGAGCGGTGGTGCTCTGGTCACGAAGCAGAAGCTGCTCTGTGAAGGCGGGGCCTGCAGGTCTGACTTGGCAGACAGACCTCGGGCCGGCTCTGTGCGCTCCTAGAAAGAGGCCCGGGCAGCTGCAGCTGAGACCACGGGAGGCTGCTTTCCAGAAGACCGGTGGCCAACCAGGACGATGGCCGAGGGACAAACTGCTCGTCTGAGCACGCACGCTCCTGCCTGGAGGCTGTCCTGCGGCCTCCCGCCCCTCGGGCGGCTGCAGAGAGCTTGATGCTACGTCTGTGGACCGGATGCTCCGGCCGAAAACTGGAGGGGAGAGCGGCAGGCAGACCGACAGACCCCAGGAGGAGGCTGACCACCTGGGGTGCCCCACACCGACTGTGGGGAGAGGAGTGGCCAGACCTTCCCCAGCCTTAGAGGCTTCCTGGACATCGAGCCACCTCTGAGGAGCTGAGAGTCCAGGGACAAACAAGCCACCAGCCCGCCCGGTCCCAAGAGAGAAGCTGGCTGGCTGCCAGGGAAGGGACACGGGCGGCGCCTGTGGACACAGGGCCTTGTCCCGCGAGTCTCTGAACTTCACAGGCTCGAAACGTGACTTAGAGTTAATCGTGGGGAGAACTGCACCGCAGCGCTCATGGCGGTCAGCACTCTTCCGCAGAGAGAGTTACCTGGCTTCCAGCTCTGTGGTCAGGAATTCCAATACTGGCGTTCGGTTTGGTCTCTCCCTCTTGAGCACGTTGAAGGTGTCTATGAGTTTCTGGAACAGCTTGCAGACCTGGGGCAGGCCCGGCGGAGTCACCGTGGGGCTGCCACCCCTCCACCCGCAGGCCCCCACCCCTCACGCAGCAGCCCCTCACCAGGGTCTCTCTCCTCTCGCCCTCTGCGGACAGCAGCGTGTCTGCCAGGGTCAGGGTGGACTGGTACCAGAACTCCTCGCTGCCTCCCAGGCGCTGGGCCTGCTCCACCATCCGCTGAGCCTGCTCGTGTTTCTTCTCCCTGTTGGCGAGCTGTGCCAGCAAATGCAGGCATCTGGACTGTGCGAGAGGGTCGCCCAGCTCCTGCAAAAGAGGTGCGTGGACGGAGGATGGGGGGTGGGGCGAGAGAGGCAGAGAGAGACATACAGAGACAGAGAGAGACAGAGAGAGACAGGCAGAGAGACAGAGACAGAGAGACAGAGAGAGACAGGCAGAGAGTCAGAGAGAGACAGGCGGGGAGGGGGGCACAGCATCGAGGAGGGAGGGAGGGACGCGGAGCCGGGGAGAGGCAGAGGCCAGCGAAGGCGCTGTGCGGGCGCCTGCCTGGGGATGAGACTCCAGGACGAGCGACCCAGCGCCCAGCTCGATGCCTGTGCGTGCTAAGACCTGCTCCGCAGAGTCTAGGCAGCCCCGCTGGCAGCAGGAGGGCCGGGCGGCCGCCAGGGGAGGTACGGACAGTGCATGGAGCACCCTTTCGTGGGTCTGAGGGAAGCTGACCAGAAAAGCCCCGAATGCTCAGGTGCAGGCCAGGGGACTGGGTCACAGTGCCCGGGACCCGTGGGTGCCGGCTCGCAGCCCCGCCTCCTCGACCTCCTGCACCCCCTCCAGGTACCCCTGCGCCCGTCCTGGCTGATCCCCTCCACCAGTCGCACTGCCGTCTCAGTCCCTTCCCCGGCCACGCTGCCCCCTGGCTTGAGACACAGAGCTACGGTGCTTCTCTCCCGAGGGCTCTGTTAACAAAGCAAGGGCCAACTCGAGCAGGTCTGCAGCCTTGCCCCCCCTCCCAGGGAACAATCCTGAATGCTGCACGGAGATGGAGCTGCCCGTCGAGGGCCCCGGGAGCCACTGACGCTGCAGCCCAGCCGCCCCCTCGGGCAGGGAGGGACGCACGGGGTGGCTCCGCTCCGTGCTGGGCCTTCCCAGGGCACCATCCTCGTGGGGACGGAGCCCAGGGAGAGGGTCTCAGTCTGGCTGCGGAGAGGAGGCAGGAGCCAAGGCATCCAGGAGACGACACAGGAGGTCCCTCCAGGGGAGCGGCCGAGCTGCCTCAGGAAAGCCAGCGGACAGCAGGGACCTGAGAGGCTGAGCCGAGGGCTGAGCGTCCATGCTGCAGTGAGCCTTTCCGAGGGGGCCTGGCGAAACCCAGGCTTCCAGAGACCTCCGAGCGGCCACAGACACCCGCAGGGCCCACACGGAGGAGCAGAACAGAGCTCCGGAGCAGGCTGGGGCCCTGGGACGCCATCTGCCTCTGAGAGCAAACCGAAGCCCTCGGCCTCTCAAGGGGCCCATCGTCCACACGCACCGTGAGGGCCCCGCTCAGGAACACACGCGGCCCCGTAGCCCAGGAGGAAGAGAGGCCACAGCACAGAACCGCCGCAGTCACAGGAAACGGGCCGCAATGAAGCCAGAGGAGCAGACAATGAAGCGTGTGGACAGGCCTCCACAGCCAGATGGAGGCTGCAGAGCAGTCTTCAGCACAGAAGAGCCCTGCCTCCCTCCTAGCAGGGGCCTGGGTGCTGCTTCTGGGAGAGGAGGCCCCTCAGGTGCAGTGGGCCCGGCAGGTGTGGCCTCACCTGGAAAGCCAGATATGCCTCTGACAGCAGCAGCCGCACAGGCTGGTACAGCTCCATCTCCAGCAGGACTTCGGCCTTGAGGGTCCACAGCAGCGGGAAGGACGTTCCGTCCAGGCCCTTGCCCGTCTCTTCATTTACCTTCAGGATCTGTAAGACGTGCAGGCCCATGGGGGTCGCGTTGGTGCAGGGCGGGCGCCGTTGGTGAGGCTGCCCCCCGGCCACGCACGCCTGAGCCCAGTCCCTGCTCCGGGGCCCGTGGCCAGGCTGTCCTCTCGGGACGCCTGTCCCTGCTCCCGCCAGGCCACCAAGCAGTGCTGGGTGTAGGGGACTCTGCACACCCTGGGGTCCTGGCACCACCCACCACAAAGAGGGCCCCAGGGACGGCGCTGCCTCCGTGACAAGTGACCGTGGAACACATGTGGGATGGTCATTTCCTTTACAGGCAAGCCCCTAGGGGCAAGCCCACTGCGTGCGGCGAGGGCGGGGGCATTCAGGCCTCCCAGCTGCTCTGCGCCCGCTGCGAGGGACCGCCCTTCCCATTGGTGTGGGAGCTCCCACCCGCCACCAGCCACCCCCAGCCTGTCCTCTCTGAACCACAGCTCAGACCCTGTGGTCTCGTCTTCCCTGAGGGCTGGAGGGGCAGGGACACACCCCACCAGTCCCTGGATTTCTAGGAGCTGGCACAAGGATCAGGAGGCCTCGGCCACTAGGATAGGTCCAAGCAGAGTGGCTGCAGCTGGGCCTGTCGCCACCCCCACTGGGCCGGGGCCAAGCAAGCTTCTGCAGAGTGACGCTACCTTATCCTTTGCTATAAGGGGCTTCATCTCTGCCTGTGGGGCCGAAATGGGGCACTCATTCAGTGCTGGCAGACTTTCTTCTAATAGAGGTTCCTTATTTTTCTCCTTTTTCAAGGCAATTTCTTTTCTGCAGCTAATATAAATAAAACGAGCATTATGCCAAACAAGAAATACAATGGCCAGAGCACCTGAAAACGTTCAACTTTGGTAGTAATCAAAGAAATACAAAATAGAAAGCCACAATAAGCAACTATCCACTCACGTGTTTACAAAGGTTGTTTCAAATTCCCCTCTTTTAGCAGCACAGATAACTCCTAGTTTTCCCCATGTAGCCCATTCTCTCTCCCACACTGTAGGCTCCATGAACCAGCTACTAATCTGACATCCCAACCTGGGTGTTTAACATGAATCTCAGGCTTTTTCCAGCCAGAACTCCAGCCCATCCACAAGGCAGGCCCTCCTTCCCTGCTGGGCACCAACCACGGAGACCCGCCAGATCCTGCCTCCTGGGGGCCCTACCTTCTCCGTGTGCCCGGGACACCACCTCCCTCAGCTCCACCCCACCGAAACCCCTGCACCTGCCCCTCATCTACCTTAGCCCTGTACGTGGACATAGGACTCAGGAGGGCCAGTGAGTAATGACCTGCCCCTGGGCCCAGGATGCCCCCAACATCCTGTGGTGGGAGATGCGTCCCGGGGCCCAAGGAGATGCAGCTGAGAGCAGGGCTGGCATGGAGCCCAGGCAGAGGGCTGGGGGGGCCAGTGCTGCAGCAGGGGGTTCTGTGGCACATGGGGGCCCAGGAGGAGGGCACCACAGCAGGGGGCCCTGCCGCAGTGGGGGAGGGGGTCTGCACCAGCCACAGCGTCTCACCTGGCCTGCTCCACGTCACAGATGTAGGCCTGCCCCACCACCTCCTCGTGGAACGTGGCTGCCTCCCTCAACCTCAACTCGGAACAAGCCAGGGCAAGTCTGGGGGTGAGAGGAGCGTCAGCCCTGAGTCAGGCTGCCCTGGGCTCAGGAGGCTTGACACAGATTGGCAAACGTAAAAAGAAAAGATAATTTGAGGATGTTTTCAACAATCTTTAAAGCTAAGCCTAGTTACTAGGGGAAAATAAGAGATGCCGTCATCAGATTTCTCAACACATTTACAGTCTCGGGTCTCTGGGTCACCTCCAGAGATGGAGACAAGGCTGGTGGCGCTCTGACCCCATCACAACCGTAAGCCACGAGCTGTGCTCTGACTTTTGTGAGAAACATTCTTGTTTTGAAATGATTTGAAGCTTCCAGAAAAGTTACACAAGCACTACAAAGAATTATTGAACATACTTCATTGTCCAAGTTCTCTATCTACATATACAATAATATAAAAATTATACTAATATATAAAATTATATATAAATTTTACATATAGCTTATGGGTGTGTGTAAATATATAAAATTATGTGTGTATAATCATATAAATTTTATATGGATGTACTTTTTCCTGGCCTGTTTGAGAGGCGGTTGAGGGCGCAGTGCTCCTTCGTTCTGCTTGCCCTACTTCAGCGTGTATTTCCCTGAAATAATGATACTCTCTTAAAAACCAGGTAGAAATTTTAAAATTAAAAATATTTTTATGTTTAAGTATTTTGATGTATTTGGCTTTACAAATCTTAGAGACTTTATTGTGTATGTAAATCGTCAACCACAGAATTAATGTTTTAAGATCTGATTTGTCTCTATATGCTTCAGGCAAGTTTCCGCTTTAGCCATGCATACGTCTCCCAGCTCCCCTGAAATACAGCGGGGGCACCCACCGGAGGTGGTAGAGGTCCTTGAGGCTCTTGCTTTCGACCACGGAGGCTGCGATGAGCACCCCCAGCTGCAGGACCGGGACTGCGAGCTCGTGAAGGAACATCTTCTGCAGGGCTTCCACCAAGCGGTCCAGATAGTACAGACTGTACGTCTGCGCCAAAACACAGCAAACATGCGAGGTCAAAGGGTGCGGAGGATTAGGTCCCGGCTCACAGGGCTCCCCAGGCCCTCTGCCCTTCATGTGCCGGGGCCGTGACCTAGCTGAGGCAGTGGGAAGCCTGCTCAGCACCTCTGACTGTCCTCTGTCGGGTGGAGTTGAGGGCCCACTGAAGGCTATTGCTCCGATCAGGTCCCCAAAGTCTGCGTCTGAGCCTTAAGGGCAGTGAAGTAAAACAGCCCTGTCACGTTCAAGCCCAGTGGTGCTTGGTTGGCCTGGAAAGCATGCGGCTTTTTGAGGGACCAATAATTGATAATTCCTGATGAGGTCACTCAAGAAAGGGGGTGGAGGGAGACAGAAATATTTATAGATTTAAAGACACTAAAACGGATAACAGGATATTAAGAACAACATTATACCAGTAAATCTTATATTTTATATTAACTGGAAACATCCTAGAAAAATACAACCCACCAAAATTACTACAAAAAGAAATTTAAAAATCTAAAAGGTTCTGTAACTATTAAATAAAGTGGATCCATGATATAATGTCTTTCCAAATAGGTCTAGGCCCGAAGTCTTCACCAGGGGATTCTTCCAAACATTTAAGGGAAAAATAATAGCTAATTTGATACAAATTCTTCTCAAGAAGAGCTTAAAAAAGAAACACTTTGGAATTGACTGAAAGGTCAGTGTGATGCTGGGAGAAACACGACACATGGGTCTGGCCTTGCTCCTGGTTCATCACTGGGCACCTAGAACCCTTTCACCCGACCTGAGTTCACACCCTTGGGGGCTCCTGGCCGTCCCTGCAGACCTTCAGGAGGCAGGCCGGTGGCCAGAGGGACCAACCACACGGCAGGACAGCGAGACCCTTGGCCCGTCCCCCGACACCTGGGGAGGGGAGGGGCTGGAGGTCAAGTTAGGGACCAACAGCCCACGAGAGGACTGGTCATGCCCTGCCCTGGAACCTACGTGATCCCCTACGTACTCTCTTAAAAACCAGGTAGAAATTTTAAAATTAAAAATATTTTTATGTTTAAGTATTTTGATGTATTTGGCTTTACAAATCTTAGAGACTTTATTGTGTATGTAAATCGTCAACCACAGAATTAATGTTTTAAGATCTGATTTGTCTCTATATGCTTCAGGCAAGTTTCCGCTTTAGCCATGCATACGTCTCCCAGCTCCCCTGAAATACAGCGGGGGCACCCACCGGAGGTGGTAGAGGTCCTTGAGGCTCTTGCTTTCGACCACGGAGGCTGCGATGAGCACCCCCAGCTGCAGGACCGGGACTGCGAGCTCGTGAAGGAACATCTTCTGCAGGGCTTCCACCAAGCGGTCCAGATAGTACAGACTGTACGTCTGCGCCAAAACACAGCAAACATGCGAGGTCAAAGGGTGCGGAGGATTAGGTCCCGGCTCACAGGGCTCCCCAGGCCCTCTGCCCTTCATGTGCCGGGGCCGTGACCTAGCTGAGGCAGTGGGAAGCCTGCTCAGCACCTCTGACTGTCCTCTGTCGGGTGGAGTTGAGGGCCCACTGAAGGCTATTGCTCCGATCAGGTCCCCAAAGTCTGCGTCTGAGCCTTAAGGGCAGTGAAGTAAAACAGCCCTGTCACGTTCAAGCCCAGTGGTGCTTGGTTGGCCTGGAAAGCATGCGGCTTTTTGAGGGACCAATAATTGATAATTCCTGATGAGGTCACTCAAGAAAGGGGGTGGAGGGAGACAGAAATATTTATAGATTTAAAGACACTAAAACGGATAACAGGATATTAAGAACAACATTATACCAGTAAATCTTATATTTTATATTAACTGGAAACATCCTAGAAAAATACAACCCACCAAAATTACTACAAAAAGAAATTTAAAAATCTAAAAGGTTCTGTAACTATTAAATAAAGTGGATCCATGATATAATGTCTTTCCAAATAGGTCTAGGCCCGAAGTCTTCACCAGGGGATTCTTCCAAACATTTAAGGGAAAAATAATAGCTAATTTGATACAAATTCTTCTCAAGAAGAGCTTAAAAAAGAAACACTTTGGAATTGACTGAAAGGTCAGTGTGATGCTGGGAGAAACACGACACATGGGTCTGGCCTTGCTCCTGGTTCATCACTGGGCACCTAGAACCCTTTCACCCGACCTGAGTTCACACCCTTGGGGGCTCCTGGCCGTCCCTGCAGACCTTCAGGAGGCAGGCCGGTGGCCAGAGGGACCAACCACACGGCAGGACAGCGAGACCCTTGGCCCGTCCCCCGACACCTGGGGAGGGGAGGGGCTGGAGGTCAAGTTAGGGACCAACAGCCCACGAGAGGACTGGTCATGCCCTGCCCTGGAACCTACGTGATCCCCTACGGGATGGGCTTGGAGAGCTTCTGGGCTGGTGAGCACGTCCACCTGCCAGGAGGGAGGGGGCTGGTGGCCCCCGGCTCCTCGGGGACAGACACTCCCGAGTTTGGGACCCTCCAGACCTGCCCTGCTGACCTTATCGGGCTGTTTGTCTGTATCCATTACAACATCCTTTACAGCAGACCAGCGTGTCTGCTAAGTAGTTTCCCCTAGTCTGGGGGTCGTCACAGCAAATATCAAACTTGGGGAGGAGCCCGGGACCCCGACTGGTGTCCACACTGGACAGACGTGCAGTGGCCTGGGGACCCGATGCTCATGACGGGCCTCTGCTGGGGCAGGCCTCGAGGGAGCCCTGACCCCTGGGCCCACACTGACCCGGCAGCTGAGTGTCAGAGCCGAGTTCAGTGGGGTGGTCCCCTAGCTGGTGTCCACAGGGGCACTGGGCACCGGCTGCTGTATGGAGACCCAGGTGCCTAGGGTCAGAAGCACGGGGAGCAGAAAACAGCTTGGAGTCAGTGTAACTTCTCACCCCATCCTGACAAGCACGTAGTGTGAAAGGAAAACTGAATACCAACTTTTCTCATCAACAGAGGCAAACACCCCAAACAAAACATTAGCTTGTTGAGGCTGATGATAAATGAAATAAATAACACATCTCAACCAAGCTGAAGGAATGAAAGAGAAAAAAGTACCATTTGAATAGATAGAGAAAAACATTTGATAAGAATCGATAGCTGTTTGTGGGGATTCCCTCGTGGCTCAGCTGGTGAAGAATCCGCCTGCAACGTGGGAGACCTGGATTCGATCCCTGGGTTGGGAAGATCTCCTGGAGAAGGGAAAGGCTACCCAGTCCAGTATTTGGCCTGCTTGGAGAATTCCATGGACTGTGTAGACCATGGGTTGGCTAAGAGTCTGACACAACTGAGCGACTTTCCCTTTCATAGCTGTTTAAGCTTAAAACTCTTAGCAAAACTCGCTTAACCAGTGAAGAGCGTCTATGATCCCCCAACAGCATCAGCCACACGAGTCTTGATAAGACCAGGAGGCGTCGCCACCTGTGGTGTTGAGCTGGAGGCAACCAGGCAAGTAAGGCGAGGCGAGGGACCAGTGTAACAATCCCGAGTTAGGGAAGACGTTTGCAGATGAAATGCAGATTGCGCATACACACACAAAATCCAAAGAAGCGACGGGAAATGCCCAGACGAGACACAGAGGAGGAGCCCCGCGCACAGAGGCAGACGCCCGGGAGCCCAGCTGCTGGTGGAGGCGCGGAGGGCCCTCCCGGGCGCCAGGGGGCAGTGCGGCCTGCAGACCCCTCGACGGCAGCCCGAGCTTTGAACCCGTGCCTCCGGAGCTGTGGGGAAGACCTTCCCGCCACTTGGAGCACTCAGCAGTATCAAGACGCCCTGGGGCGCAGCTGGGCCACAGGCGCAGCGGTGTGGGCTGCGCGGGGAGCATGCGGCTCAGGTGCCCGCGGAGGGGCCTGGGGAGGGCCTGGGGCCTGACACACTCTCTGGGCCCACAGAAAGCTCAGCAGGCAGGACAGGCGCTGGGTCCACTCACCGGCTTCTGGATAGTTGACGAGTTGATGGTAAAGTCGCTCTGATCCTGTCTGAATAAAGATATGACTTCTTCGGGGCAGGCATAGGAAGCCCACTCTTCTAGGCTTGAGGGCAAGTCTTTGAGGCATTTGGCAGGAGCAGGGCTCTGGAACTGTAAAGCAAGAAGCCAGGCTCTGCTTTGGGAGGTGGAGCAGGAGGCAGACACCCAGAGGGCCCCGTGGCAATAGAGGTCGTGAACCCCAGGCAGGCAGCCCCTCTGGTGGTGGGGCTCCCTGGAGACACCTAAGCCACAGACGACGGCTGACACCACTTCCCACAGCCACTCGGAGCCTTGTGCCCTGGTCACGCCCCCCACCCACACATCCCAGCTCAGCAGGCTGCGGGAAGGAGGCGGGTGTCTCCCGAGGGTCCAGTCCGGCAGGATGGCCAGGGTGGAGGCAGTCCCTCCAGCTGATGAAGTGACAGGCAGGCCCCCACGGGACGCAGAGAAAGGGCTGCCCTGCCCCACACGGCCAGGGCTCCGGAAAGGCAGCCGATCACCAGGGCGAAGCCAGACCCTCCCGTGTCAGCCTCCTGACACTTGGGGCAGGGGCACTGAGGCCGCCTCACCTCCCAGGCAGGAAAGTGGAGAGAGAGCCAGGGCGACCCTCGCCCTCGGAGGCCCCGCCTCTGGCATAAAGACCTGCAGGGGCAGCTGGGGCGCAGCCTGCCCGCCGGGGGGCGCGGTCGCCTGCTTCGGATCCCTCCGCTTGCCCTTCTCCTTGTCTCCGATCTTGTCCGTGTCTCTGTCTCTGCTTTTCTCTTTCTCTTTTTTAGGCAACAACAAGTGTGAGCTTGCTACTGCTGAAATTCTACTTTCTGAAGGGAATTTTCCTGCTGTTGAGAAAGAAACCTGTGAAAAGAAATCCAAATTTCCAACGTTAGTGTCTGACTGCAGCAGTGAAATTAAAAGATGCTTGCTCCTTGGAAGAAAAGCTATGACCAACCTAGACAGCATATTAAAAAGCAGAGACATGACTTTGCTGAGAAAGGTCCGTCTAGTCAAGGCTATGGTTTTTCCAGTGATCATGTATGGATGTGAGAGTTCGACCATAAAGAAAGCTGACCACAGAAGAATTGATGCTTTTGAACTATGGTATTCAAGAAAACTCTTTGAAAGTCCCTTGGACAAGGAGATCCAATCAGTCCATCCTAAAGGAAGTCAGTCCTGAATATTCATTGGAAGGACTGATGCTAAAGCTGAAGCTTCAACACTCTGGCCACCTGATGCAGAGAACTGACTCCTTGGAAAGGACTCTGGAGCTGGGAAAGACTGAAAGCAGGAGAAGGGGATGACACAGAATGAGATGGTTGGATGGCATCATTGACTAGATGGGCTGAGCTTGAGCAAGCTCCAGGAGGTGGTGAAGGATGGTCCATGGGGCAGCACAGTCTGACGTGCCTGAACAGCAATGACAGAAGCGGGCTTCCTTCCCCCGACACAGATCTGGGAGCAGGTTGAGGACCCCACGGCTGGGCGTGGCCAGGCCACGGGCACTCAGGGGACTTCCTCCAGTGTTGGGGGCCAGTGTGAGGAACTCCGCCCTTGGCAAAGGTCATGAGGAAAAAGAAGCTTGGCATATGCAAAGGCATGATCAAGCCTCAGGAGATCCCCTGTTCCCGAGCATCTACCCCAAAACCAGAGTACTTTACAGGGAGCTCTCCCCCACAACCATTCCTCTCGGAGAAGGAGTTAACTTGCAGCCAGAGTTAATAAAAATTCCTGGGCGTGATAAGAGTGTTTCAGCTTACAAACTCTGAAGGTTCTCTGGCCTGCCTGATCAGGTTGTCCAGCCGCATGTGATTGTTTACAGCCTCCCAGCTGTGAGAGGCATGGGATGCTTTAAAATTTTCTAAATACAGACTCTTTTGAGAAGTTAGAAGATTATTAGTATAGTGTTAGTGGGTTGGTTAGGAATTATATTGGTGAAGGATTTTTTCATTTGTCATGCCAATAATTACTGCTAATTCCCTGCCCTAGGTGGGACAAGGGCGTCTCAGGTTAAACCTCTCTGCGGACACATGATGGTTTACTACCTCTCAACCATAAACAGCACAGAGAGTTTTGGAGTATTCTGAGAATCTTAATTAACATGGGACTTTTTCTTGTTGTTGAGTCAGTGATTGCCGCCAGGCCTCCATATCCTTTAGATACCTGGGAATATATTAATCAATGTATTTGGAATATAGAAAAGGAAATATAGTAGTTTTTGATGTTAGAGAAATAAGTATTAACCTCAATATTAGACTTTTTGAGTTAATGAATTTTCTCTTTTGTAATAGATCACTGTACTTTGTTATAAATCACTGTCCTTGCTATGCAAAAATGTAACCTTATCACTATCTTAAGACTAAATAGATTGTAAAGGGAACATTGGTGAAGGGTTTTCATTTGGACTGATGTTTGCTGCTAAATCTTCATATTCCCTACCCTTATAATAAATATAACTAGCATATAGGAGAAATAAGTATTAACCTTTAAGCATATAAGAGAAATAAGTATTAACCTTTAAGACTAATCATGTTAAACCTTAGGTTAAGTAAATACCTTTCTTGATTGTAACTCACTACACCCTCACCCTATAGGAATGCAGCTTTATTTGGAGGGTGGTGCCTGAAAAAATCACTCCTGGAAAAATAAGCTTTCTGGTTAACTGACCAGTATCAGAAAAGGCCATAAAATGTCAGTGGACCTCATGGTCAGATGTTGTAAAAACTCATAAGACCTTTGTATAATTTTATATGAAACACCTGATTGTGACAAGGGTCAGGTCTGCTGAGCCCCGCGTGACTCTGTATTCATCCCTATGTGTAACAAAAGGTATATAAACAAACCAGAAAAATAAAGAAATCGGATCAGTTCCGGAAAGACTGATTCCCTCATGTCGTTCTTCTCTGCTCCTCAATTTTCGGGCTGAATTCCCATCTGGAGTGTGGGTGCCCGCCATTCAGATGGTGCAAATTCCTTGTCTGGAATTTTATTGGTACCCCACATAAGCCAAGTTATTCAGCCCCTTTCTCTCTCTCTTACTATTTTCTGGCCGAATTCCCATCTGGTGCATAGGACCCACCAAGCCTACTAATTCTGCCTGGGCTTCTAAGATCGGACCGGGGGGGTCTCAGTGCCTCCTCTCCTTCGGGAGAACGGGAAGATGCCTGCGGCCTTCGTAGGTGGTGATTGGTACCCTGTGTTAACCAAGTTTTTTGGCCTCTTTTCCTCTGCTAAATTCCTAGTCCCTCTCTATCTGTAATTAAATAAGTTTTTCCTAGGCTGCCTACTCCATCTCCACCTTCGAATCACCCTGGATCCACCGGGGCAGGACCCCGGTACTCCAGGACTCTGGGCCTGCAGATATGCGTGGCTGACCCTTAAGAAGAGTTTGTCAGTTCCATAAAATGAATTAACGTCTTTAATGAAGAACACACTCAAGTGACTTTTAATGGTTCTCCTAAAAGAACTGCAAATGCATGGTGGGGTAGGGGGCCTGGGGCGTCTTGCAGACGAGGATGGCCTTCCTCGTCCTTCCTGCTGCCAAATGCCCTGCTGTCCCCATCACATGGCTGGGGGTTGGGGGCAAACTTGCCCCAAGAAGAGAGGCCTGTCCTGCCAACACTGTCCTGCCGGGATTCACAGCCCAGGGAGGTTCCTGAGAAGACGAAGCCACCAGAAGCTGCCCTGGGGCCTGTAGACAGGTGGTAGGAAGGCGGCTATGTGAAGGGGTGCAGAGAAGGCTCTGGAAGCCCAGGGGCAGTGCGGTGGGAAGGCAGGTGTTGGGGGTGGTTGGGCAAAGGCGCTGGCCTGAGTCTTGCAGAGGAGTAAACCCCCTCCAGTCTCCAGAGCCAGGGGCAGGGGGCACTGCGGAAGAGGGGAGGGACGTGGTCCCAGGAAAGACCAAAACCCCTGGGAGCACGGCAGGGGCCTCACCTGCCAGATGCGCTGCAGGAAGGCGTAGGCCATGAGGCAGTAGTCCTGGTGGCCAGCGCCACTTGGGGTCACCACGAGGGCCAGCAGCGTGTAGGCGCGGGCCAGCATCTCCAGCTGCCGCACACTCTGCAGCTCCTGCAGGGAGGAGGTCCCCGGGTCCCCTGGGCCCTCCACGGCCCCCCGAGTGGACGCCTGCTCGTCTGGAAGACAGGGCACTGCTGGCGTCCCCACTGGCTGGCCCGGGGCCCGCTGGCCCCCAGCCTTGGGCTGGTTCTCTTCCAGAGGGGACAGCGCACCCCTCCCTAAGGGACAGGCCTCCCAGCCCCACCCCCACCCCCCC
>SJYG01000250.1:670173-680798 GCA_006410535.1 Litocranius walleri | reverse complement strand
TTAGGCTCATGATCAGATAAACTGGCCAACATCTGACGCGCAGGAACCATGTGGGCTCTCCCACACCTCAGCCAGCACAACGCGGACGCACACGCTGGCGCTGACAGGGCTCCTCACAGTCAGATGCAGCTCGGCACCTCCTAACCTGCCCAGTGCAACTGCTGGGCATCACAGACAGAAGTGTACCATTTAGCTCCTCCTCTCCAGTGCTCCCTTTTCAATTTCCCGCATTCCTCATTGCTCCCTCGCCATTTAAATCCTCAGGTGGCTGAGAGTGCGCCTTTTCGACCACTCTAAACTTTAGGAAGCAATCTTTCCTCAGAACACTACTTTGCTCAATTCTAGTGTCTCGTTTCCCCTATAATTTGAGTTTTTACAGCTGCTAACACTGTAGCCACCTGATGTATATTTCAGCACATGGAGCAAAGTGTAGCCGGGGCACCGGGTGCGCCAGGGGTACAGGTTCCCCACAGCCCAGCTCCTCGCAGGTCCTGAGCGTCTGGGTTGCCGTCTGTGTCTCCCCTGGCCGCACCAGCAAACAGTCTGAACTGCTGGGTCTAGAGCTCAGCTTAATAATTATAGACAGTCACATTCTTGTTCACTATTTTAAATCAGAGTTTGTCTCTCACAGACTCTGCAGTGCCTGAGGGAGCGGCTGCTGCTCGAACCCACATGTTCAGCCTTCCCAGTGTACACTTCAGCCCTACGCTAGCGGGGACGGGCTACTCTATTTCTTAGCAGATAGTCATCTTATCTTAGAAATAAATCATAAAGTATTTACTGTCTTAAGATCACTTTTTCCCGCAGAAATGTATCTCCACGTTTCTTTGGCTACAGAAGTGTGAGGTACCTGCCAGAATAAGCCAGAGAGCAGACCTCGGGACTTGGTTTCCTTGTGAGCACAGCGGGGGTCCCTGGTTGTTCACAAAGGGCCCACTCTGTGCCCACCCTGTGTTCAGTGCTGACCTGGCACTACCTGTGCTTAGGGCCATGACTCTGCCAGCTCTACAGAGACTGCAAAGCATCCAAAAGCACGGCACTTCCCAGCCTACACACCTGGGAGGAAGTTCCCTTCCGTCATCCCTCCGCTTTGGAAGTCGGCCGCGGGCCACTGGTGCAGGAGCAGCGTCCCCCCTTTCTCCTGAAGCAAAAGCAGATCAACAACACAGGCGTCAGCGCAGCAATCCATTACTTCATCAGCTTGCTTTTCATTTGGCTCCATATCGAATTATGGAAATCACAGCTAAACTTCTGAAATACTGAGTCCCAAGAAGTGGAGTCACATTTTGTTCCAGTTCAAGGTTCACTGACTTAGAACCAGTGCACGCAGGCGCACACACAGGCGCACAGACCAGCCCCTCGACACCGCTCGTGGCTTTTAGTGACACAAAGCATCCGAGGCAGCTGTACAGCTTTGAATCAATGGGATCAAGAGCACATTAGGAAAACGTAACGAAACACGATGAAAGCAGGGCTCAGGGGAAGATCACTGCTGCAGATGCCAGCACTGAGAAAGAACACAGGCCTCAAACCAACAATCTAACTTTACACCTAAGGAATGTGCGGGGGGGAGCTAAATCCAAAGTCGGGGGTGGTTATTAAATTTAGAGCACAGAAAATAACAGGAAAAAAAACAATGCAAGATCAACAAAATGGACAGACCTTTAGCTAGACCGGCAGAGAAGGAAAGAAGACACAAGGAACAAAACCAGAAACGGAAGTGGAGACAACAGTATCAGCCAAAGAACTGCGGAATCAGCAGACCATCAATCAACCAGCAACTCTATTCCAACAAACCAGACAACATAAAAGAAACAGAGAAATCCCTCCAGCCTAAGCTGACTCAGGAAGAAACAAAAACTTTCAACAAACTTCTAACAGTAAAGTCTGAATCAGTAATCAGAAACCTCCCAATAAAGAAAATTCTTCAACAAGACGGCTTTCATGGGTGAATTCTACCAAACATTTTGAAAAATAACCACACTGACCCTTCTCAATTCTTCAAAAAACTGAAGAGGAAGGAATAACTCAACTCATTTTATGAGACCAGCATTGCTTTGACAGGGGGTCCAGATAAAGACGTCACAAGAAAAGAAAGTGATAGATGAATATCCGTTATGAATACAGAGGCAGAAATTCTCAACAAAATACGCTGCCGAATCGCAAACTGAGTCCAACAATATGGCAAAACATCATTCACCGTGAGCAAGTGAGCGCTACCCCAGGCACACAGGGTAGCCCCACGCAGAGAATGCATCGTATTAACACAGGGAATAGAGGAGAACGCCGCACGGCCATCTCAACTGATGGAGAGAAGGCGCTTGCAAAATCCAAAAAGATTTCATCACGTCTTCCAGAAGACTAGGAGTGGGGGGAAAGCCCTCAACGCAATAAAGCTAGGAGAGAGTCACAGCTCGCGTGCGCTCGGGGCGGGCCGCTGCAGCCGCCCCTGGGCCACGCCGCCCTCCCACTGCACGCCGGGCGGCGGGGAGGCTGCGCCGCAGGGCCCAGACGCCTTCCCTCCCTGCGGGCCTCGCGGGGCCCTGGGCGGTCTGCGCCCGCAGCCTGCCTCCCCTCCTCTCATACTGGAGCCGCCGCCTGCCCCGCTGGGGCCTCAGCGACGCCACTCCGCCCGCCCCCAGGCGGCCACCGCGAGCCTCGCCCTGGCGGCTCCGCGCCGGCCCTTCCGCGGGAGCAGGCAGCGCGCGGCGCCGGCACCTGCTCCCTGGCCTCCGTCTTGTTGATGATGCTGATGATCCGCTGGGTGCCGCTCCTGCACTTCTTCCGGCTGCCGGCGGACGACAGCAGCGGGAGCCAGGCGTTCCAGTAGTGCCGCGCGGCCAGCATCACCAGGGCGCTGCTCCCCGCGATGCCTGCAAACCTGCGGGGAAGGCCTGGCCTAGACTGGCGCTGGGGGTGGGGGCCAGGTCAGCTCTGCAGGGTCTGGACCGGCTCCTCCCCGGCAGTCATGCTGTGCCCACGCACCACCCTCTGCTCCCATCCCAGTTCAGCCGTTCATGCTGCCCGGGACCCTGGGCGTGGACTGGGGATCGCTGCACGGGGCAGATGACGACCCTGGCCACAGGGCCCCAGGGGAGGGGCGGGCCTCGAGGACAGTCCCCGCGGAGCACCATGCGCCGTGGTCCCCAGCATCTCCACCCACGCCAGTGGCCCTCGAGAGCCGAGGCGCACCTGGCGCTCTCGATGAAGGCCTTGGCGGCCGCCAGGCGCAGCTGCTTCCGCCCCTTGAGATTCTCCATGATGCTTCTGCCCTGGATGCAGGCCACCGAGCTCAGCATCTCTGCCAGTAGCTGAACCTCCACCCTGGAGACAGATAAGTGCCTCGGCTCACAGGAGGCTCCACGAGGAGCAAGGTACTGCAGAAGCGGAGAGCCCCAGGAGCCGCCTGGTGGGGAAGGGTGCTGGGGGCGCCCAGAGTTAGCCGTGACGTCCCGGAACCAGAACTAACCGCGGAGTCCAGCCAACCCGCAGAGCCAAGAGACAGAAGCGCAAACTGATGTCTGAAAGACTGCTTTGTAGGCTGTCTTCCGCGGCAACGTGAATGCAAGGAGGCCCCGCCCCAGGCGAAGTCCGGCCCTGCGGGAGCAGGGGGGCCTGTCCCCAGTGCCGCCTGCAGAGCACAACTCGCTCTGCGGCCTTCGCTCTGTGCTGAGAACTGAGAGCCTACAGTTCAGACTCTGCCACATCAGGTGCCACGCGCGCTCTCCTCTCAGCGGCTCGAGCACTCACAAGACGTACCTTCCTGCAGCTTGGCCCAGGGGCACCAGACTCCCTCCAGGAGAAAAGCTCTGGTTCTTGGGGAGACCCACCTCCCCGTGGCCAGGACATACCGCAGACAGGGACCTGAGTGCAAGAGCCGCCAGCTACTCGGCCACCCTGTCCATCAGGAGTCCAGGGGAGAAAGAGGCTGCTCGTCGGCCTGCAAGGATCGGGGTCTGCAGGGCCGAGTCAAGTCCACTCTAGGGATGAATGGCAAGCTGGCTCCGTCCCCGGGAGGTGGGGGAGAGCCCGCCCAAGTGGGCCTTGGTGTCCTGGAGACCTGAAGACCAGGACAGGGTCCTTGGGGAGTCTGTCAAGGACAGTTGGGTGACCTGCTGAGTGTCCTTTTGTCCTGTCTGCCACTGGAGGAGAATGTTGAAATCTACAGCTGTAATTGTGACTGTGTCTAATTCTTTGATTTTTGAAGCTCTGCCTTTAAGTTTATACACACAGGATTTTACATTTTCTTGCTGATTGAACCTTTTCTCTGATCACACTTCCTACAGCCAGTGCTCTTGCACCCGAGGCCGGCAGAGTCCGTCTTCTGCCCCCTTAAACTATTCCTCCATGTCTTTGTATTTGGAGGGTCTCTCTTGAAAATGGCTTCCAGCTGGGTCTTGCTTTTTGTATCCAGTGGGACAACCTCTGCATTTTCCCTGGAGTGTTGGTCTGTTACTCTTAACACCGCTTTTGGCGTGGTCAGGCGCAGTCTTCCACTTTGCTGCTTCCTTTTGTCTCGGGGGTCCAGTTCCTTTCCACCCCCTTTTGGATCAGTTGAATGTTTTTTAGTGTCCACCTTTCTCTCTCCACTGGGTTTTCCATTATGAGCCTCTGCTTTCTTGAGTCTGTGGTGCTTGCCTAGTGATCAGGTACACCCTTCACGGATCAGTGCGGTTAACTGGCGTCACGCCACTGCATGGATGTCAGAGACCACCACGCACGTGCATCTCTCAAGCCCACCCTCTGTGTAGCCACCGTCACACACTTCACTTCCACATCTGCCAATAATCTCGTAGCACAATCTATGTTTGTTTTAAAGCAGCATGTGCCTTTTAAGGGCTTCCCAGGTGCTGCTGGCGGCAAAGAGCCTGCCTGCCGATGCAGGAGATGCGAGAGATGCGGGGTTGGTCCCTGGGTCAGGAGGACCCCCTGCAGCAGGCACGGCAACCCACTCCCGTCTTCTTGCCTGGAGAGTCCCCGTGGACAGAGGAGCCTGGTGGGCTATGGTCCACGGGGTCGCAGAGTCGGACACGATGGAGCGGCCGAGCACAGCACACAGTCCAGTGTCTTTTAAGGAACTGAAGGGGGAAGAACTGTGCACGCTCAGCCACACGCCCACCACTCAGGCGTGTGTCGCTGCTTCCCAAGCGGAGTGTCCATCAGGGACTGCCCTCCTTCAGGCAGGACAACCTCCCGAGCACACTGTGCCCTGCGTTGGCTCTGCTGGCGATGGAGTCCCTCAGTTTTAATTAATCTAAAATGTCTTGATTTTGCCTTCATTTACTGAAGACTATTTTTGGTGGACATAGAGTTCTAGACCAACCAGGCTTTTCTTTCTTACCACTTACAAGGGGCCGCATGGCTCCCGAGGAGAACTTGGGCCTCGTCTGTGGGTGTGACGTGTCTGCTTCCCTTCAGGGTTTTCTTGTCGCCTCTGAGTGTGCAGTCCAGCGACCTGACTACAATAAACACAGGTGCGGTTTCCTTTATATGTTTCTCCTGCCTGGGGTTCACTGAAAATCCTGGATCTCTATGTTGATATCTTTAATTCAGTTTGAGACAATTTCCACCTTGCTCTCTGGCCTCTGACCTTCCAAGACCCACCTGTAGCCGCCTCCCCTAGAGGCGCTGCTCCTGTTCTTCAGGCCTTCCCTCCTGTGCTTCAGTTCCCATCGTCTGCTGGCCAGTGTCCAGGCCCTCCCAGTGATGGGTCCATGTCAGGGATCATACTCGTAACTTCTAGAATTTTCCCCGGTTCTTTATTATAGTTCCCATTTCTTTGTTGAAATTCCCCGCCTATACACTAATTTGTCTATGAAAATTCTTTCTTTCTTGTATTTATAATCACGGTTTTAAGCCCATCGTCTGCTGACTCCAACACCCGTGTCACAGCTGAGTCTGCTCTGCTGTTTCTCCTGGGCCACCCGTGTGTTCATTTTCCTGCGTGTCCAGCAGCTTTTGCTGCTGTGCTGGGCACTGGGGGCGGGGGCTGTATTGCTCAGAGCGTGGCTGAGACAGCCTCCTTTAAAGGGGGACTGGGTTTCACTCTGCAGCCGGCAGCCAGAGAATTTCCTTGTGGCTCATCCTTATCAGACTGAGGTCTGGGTCAGGCTTCGCAGTACGCCTTGCAGAGCCCTTACAGCCCTGCCCCGAAGGCCTGCTCTTCCTAATAGGAGAGGTTCAGTGGACGCTCCCTGACTCCTGGGTCGGCACAGGAACTCCCTCATCTCTGTCACTTGCTTCTGCCAGGCATGCATCGCGCCTTCTCGCCCCAGGAGCCTCCTCCTGCCCCGCGTCCTGTGGGGTCCAGCTGCCCTGGCAGCCCCTGGCCTTGATCCCCGGCCCCCTCGACTGTTTCTTCTGTCCGGCTCCTCCATCTCCCTATCCCAGGCAGAGGCTGCATGTGCGGTTCGCGTCTGATGGTCTCTTCCTGCAGGAGGTGCTGCCTTGGGCCACTTGCTGGCCAGTGTCTGGAAACAGACGTTTCATGTATTTTACCAAGTTTTACAATTTTGTTTTAATAGCACAAGCATATGAGATCTATTATGCATCATGGCTAGAACTGGCAGAAAAAGTGACTTAAGTTCATATATAAAGACCCAACAGTGATGACGATTATGTTAAACAAAAATGCTAAACAAAGTAGGACGGTAACCTCTGTCAGTTTACTTTAGGGATCGATGTGAAGTTTACATTTTACATTAATAGTATAAACATGAAACGGATTCTGGTAGTTACACACTTGCCCTGGAGGAGGGCATGGCAACGCACTCCAGCAGTCTTGCCTGGAGAATCCCGAGGACAAAGGAGCCTGGCGGGCTGCCGTCCTGGGGTCGCAAAGAGCACAGCCATACGAGCTCCACTGTGTGTCGTGCGTCCACGTGAGAATACTCGGTGGCTAGTAACAGCACCATTTTTCACCAAGATCTGAAGCCTATTTGCACTATTGTTGTGAAATGCCATCATAGAAATTACTCTGTGACCAATTCCACTATGAAAATTCTTTCTTTCTTGTATTTATAATCACGGTTTTAAGCCCATCGTCTGCTGACTCCAACACCCGTGTCACAGCTGAGTCTGCTCTGCTGTTTCTCCTGGGCCACCCGTGTGTTCATTTTCCTGCGTGTCCAGCAGCTTTTGCTGCTGTGCTGGGCACTGGGGGCGGGGGCTGTATTGCTCAGAGCGTGGCTGAGACAGCCTCCTTTAAAGGGGGACTGGGTTTCACTCTGCAGCCGGCAGCCAGAGAATTTCCTTGTGGCTCATCCTTATCAGACTGAGGTCTGGGTCAGGCTTCGCAGTACGCCTTGCAGAGCCCTTACAGCCCTGCCCCGAAGGCCTGCTCTTCCTAATAGGAGAGGTTCAGTGGACGCTCCCTGACTCCTGGGTCGGCACAGGAACTCCCTCATCTCTGTCACTTGCTTCTGCCAGGCATGCATCGCGCCTTCTCGCCCCAGGAGCCTCCTCCTGCCCCGCGTCCTGTGGGGTCCAGCTGCCCTGGCAGCCCCTGGCCTTGATCCCCGGCCCCCTCGACTGTTTCTTCTGTCCGGCTCCTCCATCTCCCTATCCCAGGCAGAGGCTGCATGTGCGGTTCGCGTCTGATGGTCTCTTCCTGCAGGAGGTGCTGCCTTGGGCCACTTGCTGGCCAGTGTCTGGAAACAGACGTTTCATGTATTTTACCAAGTTTTACAATTTTGTTTTAATAGCACAAGCATATGAGATCTATTATGCATCATGGCTAGAACTGGCAGAAAAAGTGACTTAAGTTCATATATAAAGACCCAACAGTGATGACGATTATGTTAAACAAAAATGCTAAACAAAGTAGGACGGTAACCTCTGTCAGTTTACTTTAGGGATCGATGTGAAGTTTACATTTTACATTAATAGTATAAACATGAAACGGATTCTGGTAGTTACACACTTGCCCTGGAGGAGGGCATGGCAACGCACTCCAGCAGTCTTGCCTGGAGAATCCCGAGGACAAAGGAGCCTGGCGGGCTGCCGTCCTGGGGTCGCAAAGAGCACAGCCATACGAGCTCCACTGTGTGTCGTGCGTCCACGTGAGAATACTCGGTGGCTAGTAACAGCACCATTTTTCACCAAGATCTGAAGCCTATTTGCACTATTGTTGTGAAATGCCATCATAGAAATTACTCTGTGACCAATTCCACAGTTTATATAACTTTCAAAATAGACAAAAAATAGCATAAAAACAGAAACGCGTATATGCATGTGTGTGTGTGTGTGTGTGTATATTTAAGGTGAGTCATTTGCAGGACATGCCCAGGGCTGAAGCTGACTGGGGATCTTGCTGACTAGGGCCGGGGGCAGGGCTGTGAGCGGCCGGCAGGGCCGTGTGAAGTGTGGCTCGCCCTTTAGAGGCCACTGGCCTCTGCCTCTGCAGCCTCCCAGCGCCCAGCTCCAGGCCCGCACACAGCCCGGGCTCAGTGTGGGTGAGAGAAGGGTCTAGTCCACGGTCAAGCCCCGGGAGAGGTGGCCCCAGGAGTGCAGAGACAGCGACCACCACGAGGGGGCAGCAGTGGTCTACAGATGAGGCCTCGACGGTGACGTGACAGCCAAGCCTCCAGCCTTACAGGACCTGCCCTTTACTGCACAGTAAACATTTATATTTAGAGCCTAGTGTATTAGGCTAGGAGCTGCTGTTTTAAAATAAAACTCAATATAAGAATCACTGATGAAACAAAGGTGGACGGGCACCTCCCCCCCACAACTCTGGGCCTTGAGAAGCTCTGCTGTGCCTGCCGCAAGCAGTGACGTCAGCCTCTTCAGCCACTGAAGACACCGCAGCGCTGACTTCTCGCAGCTTTTTCTTTCTTTTAAAATTAGCTTCTGAATGTTTACCAAGGAGGCACTTGCTACGTGGTTAAGAGCTTTCCACCCAGCTCCAGTCTGCCCCCCAGGAGAACTGACCCCAGTCTCCAGCTCTGTGTTCTGGCGGATACATTTTTCTCTCCAAAAAGGGGCCTCCTTCTTGGTTTCCCGGTTTATGAATCTCACACATAACTGACAGGAGTCTTGCCATGGTGAACACGGAGCATGGCCCCCTCAGACCGTCCTTCTGCCCTTTGCCCGACTTACTGGCACAACCGCCCCTGGCATTGCTTTTATTTCCATTTATTATCTCTGCACCTCGGAGTATCCTGTAGGCCCTCAAGTGGCGTTCCACCACTCAGCTTCCCAGCTGCGGGTCTTACACACCTGTCCTCCCCCTCTTCCCGCGGCTAAAATATGTTAGCTGTGCTTTCACTGTATTTTCATGCTGTCAAAATTGGTAGCCCTTACGTTTTATTGGGTAACCACGGATAAATCTTCTTTGTCAAAATGCTAGTCCTAACACAGAAATATCAGTAAACACCAGGATAGCATCAGCTCAGGCAGCATATTACTTCCGTGTCTCCTGGTGTTTCCAGTTGCCTTTTCTCCCTTCTTCCTCCTCTGGTCCTGCCCCTCCATCCTGGCAGAGGCGGCCCGTAGACAGCAGCACAGCTCGGCAACTCTTCTGGATTGAATCCCTTATCTGCACTGTCTGACATCTTTTCCTTTTTTGGTTTACTCCTTCATTTTTCCAGAGTGCATCTTCAAGTAACTTTCTAGAAACAGATGTATGGCAAACAGATCTTCTGTTTAAAAGTAGCTTTCTTTACTCGGATGCCTGAAGGGTTGCGTGAGTTAGAATTACAGGCAGAAATCCAGTTCCCCTTAGACCACTCGACTTTCTTTTAGCTTCAAGTGATGGCTCCTGAGGAGACTGCTGCATTTCTACTTCCTACTTCTTTGCAGATAGCTTCCTTCTGAAAGCTACAGGACATGCTTCTTATGACCTGACTATCCTGTGATGCATTTGGCTGAGAGAATCTCTTCACTCTTCTCACTGGTCGTAGCGTTGGGGAGTCAGCCATGAGAGTCAGTCTCCTTCGCAGGGAGCTCTCTTGCACCGCTCTTTTCCTGCTTCCTCTCTGAAGAACCCTTTCCTCCCTCTTCCTGTAATTCCAATAGTTGGGTGTTGGATCTCCAGTCCAGTTCCCATACAGCCTCTGGCTTCTCTGTCGCACTGGCTGTCCTTCTTTATACATTTTCTGAGAGATTTCCTCACACTTCATTTCTAGTTGTTCACTGACTTTATTTTCACTTTCAGAAACCACCTTTCTAATTTTCAGGAGCTCTTTAATCCTTGCCCTTTTGCTTCTTATTCCTTTTCCATAAGTAAGTAAGTAAGTGTTAGTTGCTCAGTCGTGCCCGACTCTTTGCGACCCTATGGACTGCAGCCCACCAGGATCTTCTGTTCGTGAGATTTTCCAGGCAAGGACACTGGAGTGAGTTGCCATTTCCTTCTCCAGGGGACCTTCCCAACCCAGGAAGTGAACCCGGGTCTCCTGCATTCCAGGCAGAATCTTTACCGACTGAGCTATAAGGGACATCCTTTTCCATAATACTACACTTTAATTTTCAAATGTTACATCTTCTCAAGTTATTGGAAGTTACTTTTTTAATGTTCACTCAGATCATCATGTGATCTGTGGAATGAATCACAGAGGCCTCAGCCACAGCTGAGTTGGGCCAGGCCTGTGGGGGAGGTCCATGCCCCCCATGCACCTCAGTTACCC
>SJYG01000250.1:640758-665121 GCA_006410535.1 Litocranius walleri | reverse complement strand
GGACACCTGTGGGGGAGGGGACACCTGTGAGGGGAGGGGACACCTGTGGGGGAGGGGACACCTGTGGGGGGAGGGGACACCTCTGAGGGGAAGTGACACCTGTGGGGGAGGGGACACCTCTGAGGGGAAGTGACACATGGAGAAGGTGACACCTGTGGGATATGAGGTGACACCTGTGGGATATGAGGGGACACCTGTGGGATATGAGGGGACACCTGAGGGAGGAGGTGACATCTCTAGGGTGGGGGGACGCCTACCTGGGCTAAGGGGGGCACAGTGAAGTCCATGAGGCCCAGCCCGTTGCAGGAGTACATCTCCAGAGCGACAAGAACTCTGGTCATGCAGTTGATGTCCTCATCGGTGCTCTGATGGGAGGAAGTCACAGAGGCAGTGAGGCCTGGGGCTGGAGAACCTGGAGTACTTGGGACGTGAGCCCTGTGACACAGCGCGGCTCTTCAGCGACAATAGGAGCGATCACTGGGAAAGTCTGTCTCCAAGATGATTTAGTCGCTAAGCTGTGCCAGACTCTTGTGACCCCGAGTCCGCCAGGCTCCTCCGTCCATGGGATTCTCCAGGCCAGAACACTGGAGTGGGTTGCCATTTCCTCCTCCAGGGGATCTTCCCAACCCAGGAATCAAACCCAGGTCTCCTGCACTGCAGGCGGATTCTTTACCGACTGAGCTACGTACGAGGGGAGCAAAAGACTTGGCAATGAGGGAAGCCACAAGGACTTCCTCTGTGGCTCAGCTGATAAAGAATCCGCCTGCAATGTGGGAAACCTAGGTTCGATCTCTGGGTTGGGAAGATCCCCTGGAGAAGGGAAAAGCACTCCAGTATTCTGGCCTGGAGAATTCCATGGACTCTATAGTCCCTGGGGTCACAGAGTCAGATATGACTGGACGACTTTCCTTTCCTTCCTGCCTGTCTCCAAGTTATCTTTTCATGAGAAACAGGAGCAGGCACCACAGCCCCTAAGGTGGTTGGGCAGCTAGCTGGCCAGCCAGATGTGGGGGGCAACTGGCCAGGCACAGCAGGTGGTGGCCCTGTGTCTGTGGGCCACCCCCTTGAACCAGCTCCAATCCATGCTCGCTGAGCTTAGACGCCCCTCCCTGAGGGCCACACTCTCGCCAGCCTCACTTCCCACCTGAACCAGTGTGTCCTGGTCCAGCTGAGCCGATGGAGCCTCCCGTGGGCTCCGTGTCCCGGCCCCATCTGCTGGGTCCCCAGTTGCTCCCCACCCCTCACTCCCGTGGTCTTCTGCTCACGGCTCAGGGGCTGCAGGGTCCTTCCAAGGGGGCGCCCCCTCTGGCCTGGAAGCGCCTCCAGATAAGCCAAAGTGAGGTGTCACAGCGGGTGGACAGTGCCCCAGGAGCCCCGTGGACAATTGCTGGACAGTTAGAACCATGGCCATCGGCTGGAGGAAGGAGGGGAAGCTGCAGACAGGCAGCTCGAGAAAGCCTTCTGCCCCATCCCTAGGGGTGGCAGCCACAGCCAGGACAGAGCTTCAGGCTGGAAAGCCTCCCTGCACGGCCCCGCCCCCAGGCCGCTGGCAGCACCTGCTCCTCCGTGCCCAGCCGTGGCCCGATCTGCTGCTGCAGGAGCTGCTTGCCCTTCACCCACGTTGCAATGAGCTGCTGCCGGGCACTCACGGGCACCACCTCCTCGGGGTCCATCCCATTGGTCAGGTTCAGGGCAAACTCACAGATCTGAAATGGAGGGGCTCTTGTTTACGACACCTGAATCCAAACAGGGAACCCGGGCCAAGACCCCATCTGCAAAAACAAGTGGACCTGGCTCTCGGTCCAGCCAGCAAAGTGGTCCACACAGGCCCAGTCCCGAGGTGATGAGGCACGGTGGCTGCGGCCACGTCCTCTCATGCCCTAACCCCGCAGCGAGCCCGGCCCCTGGTGTTGCCATCAGGTCCCCACAGCACCGCTGGTCCCCACGGACCGCGACCCAGCGGCTGATGTTGGCTCTGGGGGCCGCACGGCGAGGACTGTGCCCCCTGCCCCGCCTGCCGTGACCGAGGCGGCGGTTCCCTCTCTGTCGCTGGGGGTGGAGCCCCATCACCTGCCACAGGCTTGGCCCCTGTAGCCACCAGGCCGCGCACTCACCATGGGCCCCACTGTGCTCCACGTTTTCTAAGGTTTCATTTCCCCCTAAAGTGTAACATGAACACCTGTCTTTCGTGAACCACTCAGGACCCTGCAGCTCAGAAACCCAGGAGGTTGACGGGCCCACCCCTGCAGTTCTTCTGCGCAGCCTGGCCGAGGACACCCACTTCCTGGACTAGCCTAGGAAGACCCCTTCCCATCAGACCCCACAGCAGAGGGCATGGTTGATCCCAGATCGTCACCTGCCCTCGTGGGCACACTGGCCCAGCTCTTCCTGCCGGATACCCAGCCACCGGACAGTCATGCCTCGTGCCCTGCACTCCTGAACGGTCTGGAAGCCATCGGACACCAGAAAGGGCAGCCCAGGCTCACCCCTCCCCTGTCTGGTGGGATCCCTGGAGCCTCACAAGTCGCTCCCTTCTGCCCTCTGCCCAAGCCCTCACCCACTCCACCCAGCTCTGCCATCCCTCTCAGACAGTGCAGCTGGCCCAGCTTGCCGAGGGACCAGGCGCCCCGCAGCCTGACATGGCAGCTCCTTTGTCCTTTCTCCTTGTCCTGTGTCAGGGCTGGGCCTGCAACAGAGGGCAGAGGTGGTCTTTGTACCCCCGCAGGAGGTGCTGCTCTGGGCCCAGACTTAGGGCAGCCATGGGAACTCACTCTCCTTCACGCGGACTCAGGTGATGTGGACTCACTGTCCTTCATGCTGACTCAGGTGATGGGGACTTGCTCTCCTCCATGCTGACTCGGGTGGGGCTCACTGTCCTCCATGCTGACTCGGGTGGGGACTCACTGTCTTCCATGCTGACTCGGGTGGGGACTCACTGTCCTCCATGCTGACTCGGGCGGGGACTCACTGTCCTCCATGCTGACTCGGGTGGGGACTCGCTCTCCTCCATGCTGACTCGGGTGGTGGGGACTCACTGTCCTCCATGCTGACTCGGGTGGGGACTCACTCTCCTCCATGCTGACTCGGGTGGGGACTCACTGTCCTCCATGCTGACTCGGGTGGGGACTCACTGTCCTCCATGCTGACTCGGGTGGGGACTCGCTCTCCTCCATGCTGACTCGGGTGGGGACTCACTCTCCTCCATGCTGACTCGGGTGGGGACTCACTGTCCTCCATGCTGACTCGGGTGGGGACTCACTGTCCTCCATGCTGACTCGGGTGGGGACTCGCTCTCCTCCATGCTGACTCGGGTGGGGACTCACTCTCCTCCATGCTGACTCGGGTGGGGACTCACTGTCCTCCATGCTGACTCGGGTGGGGACTCACTGTCCTCCATGCTGACTCGGGTGGGGACTCGCTCTCCTCCATGCTGACTCGGGTGGGGACTCACTGTCCTCCATGCTGACTCGGGTGGGGACTCACTGTCCTCCATGCTGACTCGGGTGGGGACTCGCTCTCCTCCATGCTGACTCGGGTGGGGACTCACTGTCCTCCATGCTGACTCGGGTGGGGACTCACTGTCCTCCATGCTGACTCGGGTGGGGACTCGCTCTCCTCCATGCTGACTCGGGTGGGGACTCACTGTCCTCCATGCTGACTCGGGTGGGGACTCACTGTCCTCCATGCTGACTCGGGTGGGGACTCGCTCTCCTCCATGCTGACTCGGGTGGGGACTCACTGTCCTCCATGCTGACTCGGGTGGGGACTCACTGTCCTCCATGCTGACTCGGGTGGGGACTCGCTCTCCTCCATGCTGACTCGGGTGGGGACTCACTGTCCTCCATGCTGACTCGGGTGGGGACTCACTGTCCTCCATGCTGACTCGGGTGGGGACTCGCTCTCCTCCATGCTGACTCGGGTGGGGACTCACTGTCCTCCATGCTGACTCGGGTGGGGACTCACTGTCCTCCATGCTGACTCGGGTGGGGACTCGCTCTCCTCCATGCTGACTCGGGTGGGGACTCACTGTCCTCCATGCTGACTCGGGTGGGGACTCACTGTCCTCCATGCTGACTCGGGTGGGGACTCGCTCTCCTCCATGCTGACTCGGGTGGGGACTCACTGTCCTCCATGCTGACTCGGGTGGGGACTCACTGTCCTCCATGCTGACTCGGGTGGGGACTCGCTCTCCTCCATGCTGACTCGGGTGGGGACTCACTGTCCTCCATGCTGACTCTGGTGGGGACTCGCTCTCCTCCATGCTGACTCGGGTGGGGACTCACTGTCCTCCATGCTGACTCGGGTCGGGACTCATTGTCCTCCATGCTGACTCGGGCGGGGACTCGATCTCCTCCATGCTGACTCGGGTGATGGGGACTCGCTCTCCTCCATGCTGACTCGGGTGATGGGGACTCGCTCTCCTTCATGCTGACTCAGGTGGTGGGGACTCGCTCTCCTCCATGCTGACTCGGGTGGGGACTCGCTCTCCTTCATGCTGACTCGGGTGGGGACTTGCTCTCCCTCATGCTGACTCGGGTGGGACTCCCTCTCCTTCATGCTGACTCGGGTGATGGGGACTCGCTCTCCTTCATGTGGACTCGGGTTAGGTGGTGGCACCGGGTGTTGGTCAGTGCCATCAACACCCATCCTCCTTGGCTGGGATGGCTACCCCAGTCCCCGCCACTGGGAGCTCAAGTCAGGGGATAAGCGCCCCTGCCCCGGTCGCTGTGGAATCGCTGGTGTCCAGGGTCCGCACTTGGTGCTTGGTTCTGCAGTGTCCTGCTCTGACCGGCACTCGCCCTGTTCTCCAGCCTCACATCATAGTTTTCTGCAGGCTGGGCCATGCAGGGATGTCTCTGATCCTACAGAGCCCTCGTTTTTAGAGAAAGCACGGCCTGCCCAGCCCCCCACCCCCAGCCTCATTTCCGGGCAGTTGAGAAGCCCCCCAGTCACTTCCTCAGCTGCCCTCCCCGCGCCACCCCACCTGCCAGGCGTTACCTCCACGGCGGCCCTGACTTCAGAGGCGGCTTCAGGGTCCAGTGGCGTGTGGAGCGGGTTGGAGCGGGCCTGCTTCCTGGCCTTCTCCGGCACCAGGGCTGGGATCCAGTGGATAATCAGGCCTCGCGCAAGCGTGCTGCACAGCATCGCCAGCAGCAGCGAGTCCCTGCAAGACAAGCACGTCCAGGCCAGGCCGCCCCAGGGGGAGCTGCCGGCCACAGGGTGACCTCTGTGCTGCGTGGGCGGGACCCCCAGGGAGTCCGCGGGGACTAGACGCATGCCCACCACTGGGCTGTCCAGCAGGCCCTCCATCGGGTGCCAGGTAAGCAGACTTGGCCCAGAACCTCCCTGCTTCTCTTTGAAACGTCTCAGTGCCAGAACTGTCAGAACCGGCAAACATGTCTGATCCGCATGAGCACAGATGCGGACGACCGCCTGAGAAGGAGAGGAACGCCGCTCCCCAGCACCCGCGTCCCGGGGACCCTGCTGGGTCTGGTGCCCAGAGGAGAGCGGAGGGCACCAGGCAGACCCCTGTCCAGTGGCCCACTCCAGCTGGGTGCTCATGTGCAGACATCTCTGGGTCCTGATTCATTCCAGCCTTCCTACTTCAGGGTCTGTCGAAAATCTTTAAATCTGAGTGTTTAGGCTAAAAGCCAAACCAACAAAAAACACAAGGCTTCAAAAGCTCATCGTGAGGGAAAGCTTTGACCTGACGATACTTTCACGTTTCTTCCCTGGGTAAGGAAACACAGGGACCCAGGTCAGTTTCCTGTCTCTGTTGCCTCTGCCAACCTTTCCCAGAATCCCTCTGCTTGGAACAGATTGGGACAGGCTGGGAATCTGCGTGTGGGCATGAGGGCGCCCAAGCGATCCCCCATGCTGCCCTGTGGCTCAGAGAGGGTGCGTGTCCTGCCTGGGGTACACAGCCTGTAAGACAGAAGCCCCATCCCTGCTGGGTGCTGGTGGCCCCTCATGCCCCTCCCCTGAGGGGACACACGCCTTGCCCCCCAGCTCACAGCCTGAAGCCCAGGGCCTCTGGCAGGGGCAGGACAGAGCCTGGGCAGCCTCACGCACCCACTGTGGCCCACAGCCTTCATTATGCCCAGCAGGTGGTACAAGGCGTCCAGGAGCTCCCGCTGCCGCCCGGCCTTGATGAGGTGGTGGTTGTGGTTCAGCACATAGACCACGGCGTTCTGCACGATCCACGGCTCCTGGATCTCCTGCCCGATGTCGGCGGAGCGCAGCCAGCAGTTCATGGCGTACTGCGAGAGGCCCTCTACCCAGCTCCTGTGGGAGGCATGCATCAGGCTCTCTGGGAGTCAGACTCTGCCTGAGCCGGCACTCAGACACCAGACAGAAGCCGTCCCTGGAGCCGGGGCTCAGAAGGCTGCCCTGTCAGGGGCTGCCCGTCGTTCTCACTGAAGGACAGGACCTGCCTGGTTCCCCTGGCCCTCCTATCTCCCTGCCCATCCCTATCTGAGGCTGGACCCCCGGCCAAGGCCTGCAAGCTGCCCGTCCACCTCTGCACCTGCCTGCCGGCCTCCCTGGTCTCCCCGGCCTTCCAAGGCCCGCGGCCCTGGTCACACACAGGCCGCCCTGTTCAGCCCACGTGGACACGGGACCTGCTCTCCTCAGACCAAGGCTTGGCAGACCTTTATTGTAAAGGGCCAGGCAGCAGGCACCCTGGGGTTTGACAGCTACACAGTCCCTTCTCTGTTGTGTCTTTTTTGCTATTGAGATTCACAAACTAAAAAATGTCAAAACCACTGTGAGTTGGCGGGCTATACAAAAGCTGGGGGTCAGATGCGGCCTGGCCCTCTTCCAGGCGTGCAGAGCCCGGCCCTAGCCCCAGGCTGTGCTCTGAAACCTCCAGACAAACACCGTCTGCACAAAGTCAGGGTCCTTCCCTGAGCCCTTCCTGGGCAATGGGCATGCAGGCCCCCACAGTGGGCACGTATGAGGGCCCAGCCACCAGGGCAGCCAGCAGAGCAGGCCCGTCTCTGCGGTCAGTGGGCAGCTAGGGCCTCAGCTCCTGCGATGGCCCCACGGATGGCCACTCTCTGCCACGGTCCCTCTGCACTCACTCCAGATGAGAACAGCAGCACGCCGTCACTACCACAGCGCCTCGCTCTCCTGATTGAGGCACTTGCCTCGCACGTGGACGAGGCCTCTGCGGGTGTCCTGGGGACCGCCCCTAGCCCCGCGGGCAGCGCCCCCAGCCCTCAGCTCACGCCCCAGTCCCCACCGGTACATGATCCACTCGGCGTTGTCCTCCGGGCACTCGGACATGTAGCCCATCGGGTGCTGGCTCATGTCCTCGGGGGGCGCGGGCTGGTCATTCAGCTGCACGCCTTCCGACTGCAGCAGGTGGACGGTGGCCTGCGGAGGCCGGAGGCGCCTGAGCAGGGGCCGGCACGGTGTCCGCAGGCCTTCCCAACCCCGGGCCCTCCCTGCCCCAGGTGATGTCTCCTCTCCCACACACCTGCGTCTCAGAGATGCAGCCCCCAGGACAAACGTGGCCCTCAAGCCGCAGGGGCCACTGAGCCCCAGCCCCTGTCCTCTGCAGCCACGCACGAACGCCCCGAAGGTGGCCGAGGCCACTGGGCAGGGTGATGGGACAGAGGCGGGACTGAGGATGGGGGTGGGTGCCTTGCCTGGCGCCCCGGCCCTGCTCACCTGCCCCTACTCGCAGCTCTGGCCCGGCCCTCAGGAGGTGCCCGGCAGACCCTCACTGAACAAGCCCGGGAGCGTTCTGTCTGGGTTATGGTGGGTTGCTCCCTCGACCCCTAAAACAAACCACCCCAAGCGGCCTCACCGCTGTGTGCAGCTGCAGGCCCCCGCTCCACCACCTGGCTGGCCTGGGGTCTCTGCTTGCTCATGGAGGGGGCCGGGCTCGCTGTGGGGGCTGGGCCCCAGCAGCCTCAGCAGCCTCCGAGATGACATCAGAAGCCAGGTTTCTCTCTCACACCTGGCTCAGAGTGCTACTGAAGCTACTCGCGGGCCAGGACAGAACCAGGTCCAGTACCAACCAGCCCCTGGGACCCACATCACTGGGGACTCAGTGCAGACACTCCTTCAAAGTACAATTAACATCAACACTCCTCACAATACATTTTGACATATTTTTCTTCCAGAAAACCTCCTAAGAATTCAGGAAAATCTTCGTAAGCGACAGGCCACTTGGGGAGCAGGGCTGGATGCTGAGGGTCACGTCTGTGCACATACGGGGGACGCACCTCCGCGCTGATGAAGCCCACCTCCGCGAACTTGCGCAGCAGGGTGGGGGACGCCTGCTTCTGCAAGGCGGCTTCGGAGTGGCCCCAGGAGTCCTGCCCCGGGCCGTCCCAGCCCTTTTTCTTCTTGCCTGCAACACCAGAGTGCTGCCCGTCAGAGCCTGAAGTGCTTCTCAGGGATGGTACGGTCCCCAAGAAGGGGGCCAGGGTGAGGAGTGGCTTTTCTGGGAGGGTGACCTCCCAGGTGCAGGGTCCTGGGGGCGCCGAGGGCTTCCCAGCCAGCTTGGCCACAGCAAAACTCCAGCTGGTTCCCCAACAGACAGCGCAGCTCTTGGTTTTCCGTGTGCTGTTCTGCCCCTCAAGAAGCCCCCATTGCTCCTGCAACACCCGCGTCTCCGCCCCCTGGCTCCCCTGGCATGCCCCCACGTCCTCATCATCCCCAAGACCACCACTTCCAGAGACCTGCAGGCTGGACTCCGCCGGGTCCAGGGCTCACGGTGGAGGGCCACCCCCACCCAGCCTCTGCCTGCAGGCTGCAGCCCCAAGACCCCTTCCTGAGCTCTGGTGGACCCCACAGTGACTCCCACAGTGCCTGGGAAGAGGCTGCCAGCGCAGGTGCCCATATGTGGCTGGAGGGACTCACCTCGCTTGAACTTGGCCGGCTTCTTCACCTTGACGCTGTCGTACAGGAGGCAGAAGCGGCTGGCCGTCCGGCACACGTCCCACACGTTCTGCTTCCGGGCCACCTTGGCCAGCTCCGCCCAGATGTGTATCCTGCACAGGGGCACAGGCCACACCCTGCTCAGGGAGCCGGCCAGGGGCCACCCGGGTGGGGCAGGAGGGTGGGCTGGCGCTTCGCCCCCTCAGACCCGAGGCCCTGCACCCCCCAGGCTGCTCACCGCTCCTTGGCGTTCTGGGCCCCCAGGCGCCGAAGGTGGCCCACGGCCTTGTCCACGCTGAGCGTGTGGTGCCGGGCCTTGGCGAACAGGTAAGTGAAGCGGCCCCGGGTTTTCCCGATGGAAACTGCAGGGGCCGGCAGGACGGGCTGCTGACTCAGCAGGCCAGGGAACACTCCCGAAACCAGCCTGCGTGGGACTAGCGACAGGCTGGGGTGGAGCCTCCCGCAGGCGATTTTGATCTTTTCATGAAAGTTAGGTCTCCCTAAATGTGCCTTGTCCGGGAAGGGACTCCAGGCGCCAAGAGCAGCTGGTGGGCAGAATGACTGCCATCTGTAGCCACCAGGCTGGCCCCCAATGCCCGCCACCCATGCCCAGGTCTTCAGGAGCTGACTGGTGCAGACCCTGCTGAAGCCCCTTGCCCGTCAGCCTCCTTCTCCTGCCCGAGCCCTGGCTGGGTGCATTGCACCAAGCCCCGTGTGTCTGGGGCGCCTACCCTTCAGGGCCCGAGGCCCTCACACCTGGCAGGACAGGAAGGAAACAGGTGGCACTGCCTCCCGCTGGGCGGGGCCGTGCAGGCCCAGGAGACAGGCTTCCCCGCGCCCCGACTGGCTGCACAGGGGCACAGAGGCCCGTGTAGGCGGAGGTCTGGGTGGGCGGGCATAGACTCCTGTGGGCGGGGGTCTGCCCCGGGCGCTCCCACTGAGAGCACCCGCGCACCTTTGGCCTCGTTCTCGCCGTCGAGCACGATCTGGAAGGTGTCGGGGGCCAGGGCCAGCCCCGCGTTCACCAGCAGCGCCCGCTTCTTGCGCACGCTGTCCTTGGGCGTCGCTTTCTTCGCCTGCAGAGGGGAGGCGGTGCGGTGAGCGGCGCCCGCCCGCCCTCGGGGCCCGCCGGGCCGCCCGCCCTGGGGGCGGCGCCCGCCGCACCTGCTCGATGGCCATGGTGGCCCTGTCCTCGTCGCGCGCGGGCGCCTGGTACAGCGTGGCGCACAGCTGCAGGCGGTTGAGGGCCCTCCTGATCCTGTCCTGGTGGAGGCCCAGGCCGTCCAGCAGCGCGGCCCTCCTCAGGTGCTCCATGGCGGGCTCCAGCCGGTCCGCGTCCTCCTCAATGTGCGCCATCTCCACGTGTACCCGGCAGCGGAGCTGCGCCGCGAGGCTGCGGGCGGGCGGCGTCACGGCGGGCGGCGCCGCGGGCCTCCCGGCGCCCCCGCTTGCTGGCCCTGCCTGCCGCCTGCCTTGCTGCCAGGACCCACACGAGGGACGAAGAGGAGGGCCCTGCGGACCCCGGGAGGTCTCAGAGCCCACTGGCGCCGCGAGGCTGGGGGCGGACGGCGTCACGGCGGGCGGCGCCGCGGGCGCTCGCAGCGTCACCAGCAACTGGGCTAGCGCAGCCCGAGCCAAGGCTGTGTACCGCCACCCTGCTTGTTCAACTCGTGTGCAGAGCGCATCATGGGAAACACGTGCAGAGCGCATCATGGGAAACGCTGGGCTGGAGGAAGCACAAGCTGGAATCAAGATTGCCGGGAGAAATATCGTCGCGCCCCGACTGGCTGCACAGGGGCACAGAGGCCCGTGTAGGCGGAGGTCTGGGTGGGCGGGCATAGACTCCTGTGGGCGGGGGTCTGCCCCGGGCGCTCCCACTGAGAGCACCCGCGCACCTTTGGCCTCGTTCTCGCCGTCGAGCACGATCTGGAAGGTGTCGGGGGCCAGGGCCAGCCCCGCGTTCACCAGCAGCGCCCGCTTCTTGCGCACGCTGTCCTTGGGCGTCGCTTTCTTCGCCTGCAGAGGGGAGGCGGTGCGGTGAGCGGCGCCCGCCCGCCCTCGGGGCCCGCCGGGCCGCCCGCCCTGGGGGCGGCGCCCGCCGCACCTGCTCGATGGCCATGGTGGCCCTGTCCTCGTCGCGCGCGGGCGCCTGGTACAGCGTGGCGCACAGCTGCAGGCGGTTGAGGGCCCTCCTGATCCTGTCCTGGTGGAGGCCCAGGCCGTCCAGCAGCGCGGCCCTCCTCAGGTGCTCCATGGCGGGCTCCAGCCGGTCCGCGTCCTCCTCAATGTGCGCCATCTCCACGTGTACCCGGCAGCGGAGCTGCGCCGCGAGGCTGCGGGCGGGCGGCGTCACGGCGGGCGGCGCCGCGGGCCTCCCGGCGCCCCCGCTTGCTGGCCCTGCCTGCCGCCTGCCTTGCTGCCAGGACCCACACGAGGGACGAAGAGGAGGGCCCTGCGGACCCCGGGAGGTCTCAGAGCCCACTGGCGCCGCGAGGCTGGGGGCGGACGGCGTCACGGCGGGCGGCGCCGCGGGCGCTCGCAGCGTCACCAGCAACTGGGCTAGCGCAGCCCGAGCCAAGGCTGTGTACCGCCACCCTGCTTGTTCAACTCGTGTGCAGAGCGCATCATGGGAAACACGTGCAGAGCGCATCATGGGAAACGCTGGGCTGGAGGAAGCACAAGCTGGAATCAAGATTGCCGGGAGAAATATCGATAACCTCAGATATGCGGATGACACCACCCTTATGGCAGAAAGTGAAGAAGAACTAAAGAGCCTCTTGATGAAAGTGAAAGAGGAGAGTGAAAAAGTTGGCTTAAAAATCAACATTCAGAAAACGAAGATCAGGCATCTGGTCCCATCACTTCATGGCAAATAGATGGGCAAACAGTGGAAACAGTGTCAGACTTTATTTTGGGGGCTTCAAAATCACTGCAGATGGTGACTGCAGCCATGAAATTAAAAGACACTTGCTCCTTGGAAGAAAAGTTATGACCAACCTAGACAGCATATTCAAAAGCAGAGACATTAGTTTGCCAACAAATGTCCATCTAGTCAAAGCTATGGTTTTTCCAGTGGTCATGTATGGATGTGAAAGTTGGACTGTAAAGAAAGCTGAGTGCTGAAGAACTGATGCTTTGTTGGAGAAGACTCTTAAGAGTCCCTTGGACTGCAACGAGATCCAACCGGTCCATCCTAAAGGAGATCAGTCCTGGGTGTTCATTGGAAGGACTGATGCTGAAGCTGAAACTCTAATACTTTGGCCACCTGATGAGAAAAACTGACTCACTGGAAAAGACTCTGATGCTGGGAAAGATTGAAGACAGGAGGAGAAGGGGCCGACAGAGGATGAGATGGTTGGATAGCATCACCCACACAACGGACATGAGTTTGAGCAAGCTCTGGGAGTTGGTGATAGACAGGGAAGCCTGGCGTGCTGCAGTCCATAGGGTCGCAAAGAGTCAGACACGACTGAGCGACTGAACTAAACCGAGACCCAGGCTTTGGCTCGGAGGGCAGGCCCTCTCTGCTCTGCTCTGAATCTCTCCATCTCATCTGCCGTGGCACACACATCCCGGCTCAGAACAGCCATGCGTCCGCAGGCTGTGGGCCCTGCCTGGCCTTTGTTCCTGCCGTGTCCCGCCTGGAGCCGCCCGTGTCTAAAACAATAGCCACAGTCTCCCCGAAGCCTTTGCATCACCAGCACCTGCAGCCCCCGGCACAGCCTCTGTCCTGCACAGGAGCATCAACAAGGCCGATAACTTGGATTCGATGGGACCCACGTGCCGACCCTCCTCCAAAATGAGATGAGAGCATCACAGGCTCGGCCTGTAGCCTTGGGGATGAGGAGGCAGAGGTCATAGCACCTGGGAGTTGTGGGCAGGATAGGGCATCCAGTTGAGGCCAAGGGTGAGGTCTGAGCCATCAGGGAACTGGGTCCACAGTCTCTGCCTGGAAGCCTGGATGGTAGCCAGCGACAAGTCCCTTCCCTCTGGGGCAGGGAGAGAGGAGGCCTGCAGAAGGGAGCTGGCCCAGGGCCATGGGGTGTGCTCAGGGCAGCCTGACCCCGAATCCACAATGGGAGACTCGTCCCTGCCTGAACCACCTAAAGAGCCAGCTGAGGCAAGCCAACTGAGAGTCCCCTGGACAGCAAAGAGATCAAGCCAGTCAATCCTAAAGGAAATCAACTCTGATATTCACTGGAAGGACTGATGATGAAGCTGAAGCTCCAGTACTTTGGCCAGCTGATGTGAAGAGCTAACTTATTGGAAAAACTCTGATGCTGGGAAAGACTGAGGACAGGAGGAGAAGGGGACGACACAGGATGAGATGGTTGGATGGCATCATCGACTCAATGGACATGAGTTTGAGCAAGCTGTGGGAGATGCTGAAGGACAGAGAAGCCTGGCATGCTTTAGTCCATGGGGCCACAAGGAATCTGACAAGACGGTGACTCAACAGCAACACAGCAGGACAGTCCTTCCAGGAACACACTAGCCAGCCACTGGCTCAAGGAGAGTTTGAGGGTGAGCAGACAGCAGATTCAGACGTGAGAACCCGGCCCTGCCAAACCGGGATGGACGAGGTCAGACGAAGAGGGCTCGGAAGGAGTAGTTTTCAGAGTCGCTCAGCTTCCAGCGGTGATCGGGTCTCTGCCACGCATAAAGCTGGACCCAACAGCCCCAGGTCTGGGCAGCGCAAGCCTGGGGCCCTGGAGCAGGAAACTCGAGAAGGAGCCCATGCTTGCGTCCTCCTGGAGACAGTGTCTTGAGGCACCGTGGGCAGAGTGCGGCCCAGAGCCAGGGCGGAGTGGACCCATGGAGCTGGGGCAGAGGAGTCCAGAGGGGGGCCTCTGCTCTGGGCTGGAGAAGTAGATCTGGACCCGGAACCGGACCAGCCGCTGCCAGCCTGCCCGCCAGAGAGGAGAGAGCTGGGTGTTGCTCTCTCACCTGACGTCAGCCGAGACGGCATGGGGCTTCTCCCCAGGAGTGCGGGCCCAGGGAGAGCGCTCTTGACCCACCCAAAGAAAACGTACCATCAGAGCCTGCAGAGAACACGGTGCAGGCTGGAAGATACCATGACCTTCCAGAGACACAGCCGAGGAAACATGAGCCATGTCTCAGCCAGTAACTGAAGTGCCCACGAAAGCAAGCAAAAATCATCACTTTCCTACAAAGATCACAGAGTCCACAGACTCCACGGTGCAGCAACCACAACGTTCAGTACACAATAAAACGCCACAGGATATGCCAGGAAACAGGGGAAGGTGACCCAGTCAGGATGCAAGATGGGCCAGATGCTGGGTTTAGCAGTAAATCCTTAACGCAGACATTACAATACAAAAATAAACATGTTCAAAAAATTGAAGGAAAACATTGCTAATGAGAGAACAGATAGGGAATCTCAGAAGAGAATAAAAGGAAATATTACAGCAAAAAATCTGTAATAACTGAAATGAAAAAATTCCTGCTTGAGCCTAACAGCAGATTGGAGAGCAGAAAAAGTCAGTGAACCTAAAGTCAGATCAATAGAGATTATCCCAGAAGGAGAATGCGCTGCAACAGACTTTTTAAAAATGAACAGAGCCAAGACTTCCCAGGGAGGCCAGCGGCTAAGACTTCGCCTTCCAAAGTGGGAGGTGTGGGTTTGATCCCTGGTTGAGGAGCTAAGAATCCAACAAGCCTGACAGCGGAAAAGCCACAACATAAAACAGAAACAATTCTGTAACAAATTCACAAGGTTTCTAAAACTGGTCCACATAAAAAAAATTCTCAGAAGAAAATGAACAGAGCCTTAGAGACCAATTAAGACAGTGTTCAATGTTGGAACTCATACTCCCCCAAAAGAGCAAGAAAGAGGCAGAATTATACTTAAAAAAATAATGGCCAGTAATTTCCCAAATTTGATGAAAATATCACCTTACATATTTGAGTATATCATCAAACCCCAAGAAAGAATTTTTTTTTAAGTCTCAAGGAATCAGTTCCGTTCAGTCGCTCAGTCGTGTCCAACTCTTTGCAAATGACTCATGGGCTGCAGCACGCCAGGCCTCCCTGTCCATCACCAACTCCCGGAGCTTACTCAAACTCATGTCCATTGAGTCAGTGATGCCATCCAGCCATCTCATCCTCTGTCGTCCCCTTCTCCCACCTTCAATCTTTCCCAGCATCAGGGTTTTCAAATGAATCAGTTTTTCACATCAGGTGGCCAAAGTATTGGAGTTTCAGCTTCAGCATCAGTCTTTCCAATGAATATTCAGGACTGATCTCCTTCAGGATGGACTGGCTGGACCTCCTTGCCGTCCAGGGGCCTCTCGGGGTCTCCTCCACACCACAGTTCGGAAGCAGCAGCTCTTCGGCTCAGCCTTCCCCGCAGCCCAGCTCTGACACCCATACCTGCTGCTGCTGCGTCTCCTCAGCCGTGCCCAGCTCTCTGTGCCAGCCCACGGATGGCAGCCCACCAGGCTCCTCTGCCCATGGGATTTTCCAGGCAAGAGTACTGGACTGGGTTTCCATTGCCTTCTCTGCATCCATACATGACTACTGGAAAAACCATAGCTTTGACTAGACAGACCTTTGTCGGCAAAGTAATATGCAGAATGCAGAAAGCAAAAGCTAAGAGATACAGATCTGAGAACAGAAGCAGGGGGGACACCCAACATACAGGAGAGCCAGGCTTAAGATAACTCCTGGGTTTTTATCAGAAACCATGAAGCCCAGAAGAAAATAACACAACCTCTTCCAAGTATTTAAAAAGAAAAAGTCTGCAAACCCAGAACCCAACAACTGGTGAAAATAACCTTCAGAGGTGATGCTCAGGGAAAGCCATTTTCAGGTCCACAAAAGCCAAGAGAATTCCTCACCAGCTATGCGTTACAAAAAGAAATAAAGGAAGTTGCTCAGGCTGAAATACTCGCAGGCAGAAACCTGGATCTGAGCGTAAGCAGGAAGG
Organism: Litocranius walleri; assembly: GCA_006410535.1. NCBI lineage: Eukaryota > Metazoa > Chordata > Mammalia > Artiodactyla > Bovidae > Litocranius > Litocranius walleri. The sequence continues at coordinate 649,280 of SJYG01000250.1, read as the reverse complement.
GAGAACCTGCGGGATCGCAGAGGAAGTAGCAAATATAAGAAAAGACTGTTTTTTCTGTAATTTTCTTTAGAAACAACAACACCAGCTGCTAAGAGCAATACAGCACTGCAAGATGAACTTTTAACACATTTAGAAGTAAACGACAAGGCAACAGCCACACAGCGGGGTGGATGGGGGCGCGGGAAGCACCGGCCCCCACTGACCTGGCTAAGGGGGCCGTGAGCTGCTAGCCCTCCAGCTCGCCCCTCCCGCCCAGAGGTGCTGGGTACAAATGAGCCAACCAAAGAAGCAAACAGCGGCAGAAACTCAAGGAGCCTCAGAGAAGGCGGGAGACAGCAGCAGCGGAGCACGAGGGGCAGGCGGAGACAAACGATGGGGCTGGAGATCGGTTGGAAGCTACACTGAGCCCAAAGCGACTCAACAACCCAGCTACAAGGCAGAGACCACCAAACCCGACTTAAGAAGAAGCCCGAGCTACACGCTATTGACAAGAATGTTAAGAGCTGTGTTCCACACTTTAAGTTGAAAGGTCCACAGAATGAGAGTCCAAAGGATGGAAACAGAAACACCTCAGATGGGCCCAGACAGTCTCACTGGATTCTGCCCACCATTTAAGGAAGAAAACACCAATATTGCACAAACCCCTTCAGAAAGCAAAGCAGAAAGAATCCTTCCCACTTTCCCAAATCATTTAATGAAGTCAGCATGACCTTCATGTCAAATCCTGGCAAGGGCGTTACAAAACAAGAAAATCACAGGCCAACATCCTCATGAATATACACGCAAAAACCCTTAAGCACACTAAAGGAACATCAAACCTGGCAATACAGAAAAAAGCACGTATTCGAGACCAGGAGGAGAAGGCAAGGTTGGTTCACTACTCAAAACCCAATCAGCATAATTCACCACATTAAAGAACAAAAGAGAAAAGTCAGAGCTCCTTTCAATAGTTAAAGAAGCGTTCAACAGCACTCCACACCCATCCGTGGTTAAGAAACAACACAGCAAGTGATCATTTACAATGTGTTCCTTCTGTTGTATCCAATTATATCGCAATAAAGTTAATCAGAAAAAACTGTCAGAGGAAAAAAAGGAGGGCAACTAGACGTTATTAAACAAATGTGAAAATAAAAAGATATTTTTGGAAGAAGACGTCATTAAAATTTTAAAATACAGGTGAAAGAAAGGAAGAAAAATTAGAGAATTTGCAAAATAAAAGAGAACTAACAGGCTGCATGAAATCTTCAGAATTTGGTGTGAGTCACGTGAGGGGGTGGGGCTGCGAACGCGGAAGTTTCGCAGGGAGACAGGGAGCCTGAACAGCTGTCATACAGCCCCGTGGGATTCCAGAAGGAGAAACTATTTTTAAATGAGTAAAAATCTCAGATTTGAAGAGATGTAACTCTTCACAGACGAGATCCCCAAGTGCCTGCAGGAAGTGAATGGTGCTGGTACTGAGGGCCACTGGCCCCAACCTCGCCAGACCACAGGCTGATGACCAGGTCCCTGGCTCCCCTGCTGGGAACCTGCTCCAAGGGAGGGCTCACAATGGGGACAAAATTCACCCCTGATTAATCTCAGGGCTTCCCTGGTGCTTCCACCTGCAATGTGGGAGACCTGAGTTTGATCCCTGGGTCGGGAAGATCCCCTGGAGGAGGGGATAGCAACCCACTCCAGTATTCTTGCCTGAAGAATCCCCACGGACAGAGGAGCCTGGCAGGCTGCAGTCTACGGGGTTGCACAGAGTCGGATATGACTGAGCAACTCAGCACACAGCACAGTTAATCTCCTAAGCAGACGGGAGCGGGGCAGCCCCCCACGGCCCTTCCCCGCGGCTGGATGCCCTCCCACATGGCCCTCCACGCCTCTCCCCTGCTGAGTCCCCATCTCGCAGCCCCGTGTCCACCAGGGACCATCCTGCAGCACAGCCGCCCCCTGGGGGCCCCCGCCCCGGGGTGGAGAGAAACACCAAGGCCCTCCCTGCTCTCCCCTCCCAACCCTCCCCTCCCCGGCCTGCGCCCACAGCCCCTGTGCCCACTGCCGTCGCCCGCCCCGCAGCCCAGCCCTTTCCCCTCGGCCCCTCTTGAGCTCAGGTGGGCGCCACCTTGGTGTCTCTATCTGCCCCGTGGGGCCCTGCCCCTGAGCCCCAGGCGCCTCCCCCATGGCCTGCGGTCTAGAGCCGCCATCTCTGGGGGACGCCGTGGGCTCCTGCCCTCTTTCTGGGAAGATGAGTTGGGTTCTGTCCCTGTCCCGAGCCTCTGCCCCCCATGCCCCCCAGGGGGGCAGCCCAGGCCGCCACCTGTCCGCCTTCTCCAGGGCGTCCGCGACGCGGGCCAGCGGCTTCCGCAGGTGCTGGCGTAGGCGGTGCTGCAGCAGCGGGAGGCACGTGTTCCACTGGGTGGCGCACACCGTGTGGACGAGCCGGGGCTCGCCCAGGCGCACGGCCCGCTGCAGCGTGACGTCCAGTCTCCACACTATGTCCAGCTGGGCCTGCACACAGCACAGCGGCCCAGTGAGGCTGGGCCAGCCCAGGCAGCCTCCGCCCACCCCCGAGCCCCGGTGGCGCAGGCGGGCAGGGCCCCGGTCTGAGCGTGCTGGTGGAGGTTGCCTGTGTGATCTCTCGGAGAGGGCCCTGGCTCCGCTGGATCTGCCCCTGCATAGGCACTGCGTGCTGTGGCAGCGTCTGCTCTGTGAGCCCCTCTGGGCGAGGCTGCTCGCCTCCCAGTCCCCTGTATTCTCGGAGCCCGCGGCCCTGCCCAGCAGACAGGGGCCGGCCGGCCTCAGCCTGTGCAACAGCCTCAGCAGCTCCAGCCCTCCCTCAGCGCCCGCCGGGGCTGCCCGGGCTCCTGCACTCAGCCGTGTCCGGGGGCCTGGCTTCTGGCTCCACAGGGCCTGTCCTGTGCTGCTCCCAGATTATGGGGTTTAGAGCAGGCATGGGGTTCAGACCACGGGCCTCCTGGCTGCAAAGAAGCGTCCATCAGAGCCTTGTGCACCGGTCGGTGCACCTGAAGAGCCCTCGGCCAGCAGAGGCAGAAGACACAGCCTGCAGTCCCACCGCACCGCAGGCCGGCACCTGCAGGCAGCCAGCAGCCAGCCACGGCCTCCCTCGAGAAGGGCAGCACTGTGGGGACAGCCAGGCCCAGAGAGAGCATGCCAACTGGCCTGGAGCCCCCAAGCCCAGGTCCAGAGAGAGCCCCCTGCTGGGCTGCTCGTCCACTGGCAGAGATCCTCCCGGGCCAGGCCGGGTGGGGCCGGGGCAGGGGTCACGGGAGCCGGTCCAGGGAGTGGGCACCGGGCCCCAGAGCAGTGCCTGCCGCCTCATCCTGTTTGAATGCATTTTGGTTCCCTTTCTCGACGGCAGGATTCTATCAGACACAGCGATCGCTGGGTGCCTTCTCTGCGGCGGCGGCTGGACCACACCCCACTGCACTGGGCAGACAGGCTGCGGAGCTCACGCTGTCACGCTGCCATCGTGCTCACCGGCTCCCCGCCTCACAAGCCCCAGTGGAACATTCTAGACAAGCCCACGGCCTCCAAGGTGGGCACCAAGGGGGCAACGCACACTAGGGTCCTCTGAACCTGCTGCTGCCAGGCCTTGGGGCCCCCTCTTCTCCTCCCTTCCCACCCTCCCGCCACCCTCCCAGGGGTCTCCCCTTACTAACCGCAGGGGGCCCCACCCCCCACGCCTGAGATGGCCTCACCACCTCCCCGGAGCCCCTCAGGCCCTGCGCCAGGGCAGGGGCACGCCTGTTTGCCTGGGCTGAGTCAGGACGGCAAAAGCCCTGGGAGACTCGGCGCCCACCGAGGGCATATGTTCTCGCGCGCTGGGGGCGGGCCACGCCACACAGGCCACACGAGGGCCTGCTGGAGGCCCACCTCATCCAGCCCCCAGCCCCAGCCCCGGGAACAGGCTGTATGGACCCACAGGCCCGCCGGGCCAGGCGGGAGGATGTCAGCTGGCCTCGGCAGGGAGGGGCCGCCCGGCCCCCGGACTTCCTCCCAGAGAGGCCACGCTCACAGGGGAGACTGGGGCACAGGAGGCCGGCCCATGCCCATCAGGGCTCCTCCTCAGACCTGGTGCCAAGTCCATGGACAAGGTCCAGGGACCTGCTCAAGGGCTCAGCGTCTGCTCCAGCTCCTGGTCCACAACTCACCTCCACAGCCTCTCGAGTGTAGGTTTTAATTTTATTTTCCAGTCTTACAGCTTCCAGCTCATACTCCAGGCACTCAGCTTCAATCAGCCTCGCTGGGTCCTGCGGGCAGAGCAGTTGTTGTGTGGGAGGAGAGTTCCAGTGAAAGCAATCACACTCACTAATGTCAGAAACACTTCAGAGTATAATTCACGGGCTCGGTAGAAACTCAACAAAAAAAATTAGGTAATATAAATACATATATATATGAAAAACTTAAAATGGTTCCAAAAGACGCAAAGATTTAAATGAGAAAGCTAGAAAAAATTTTTTTGTTTTTACTTTTCACAGTTAATTTCACTGGACATAGAACTTTTAAATAACTACACCGACTTCAGACAAATGCTCTGTTATGAAATCTGGACAATGATTCCTTTCACTTAACCCCTGCTGGGGTCAGGACAGGGGTCATGCTGCAGGAGGGGGGCAGCATGGGCCTGGGATTTCCTGGGTGAGTGGGCAGACAGGTACACACAGCTTTCACAGAACTGCTGACCTGTTTCCAAAGGGGTCCTTCCCACCCCTCCCTGGCCCATGTGGGCTGGTCAGCCTCCGGGTGAGCCACCCACCGGGTGAGCGGTTGTGAGCTAACAGGTCACAGGGGTTCCTCTTGTTTTTTTCCTCTGGTTTTGTTTTTTTTTCCCCCAGAAGTTTTATCATTTGAGCTTTCACATTTTTGGTTTAGGGTGCATGCTGAGTTGATTCCTGTCCATGGGATGAAGGGCGGCCGGTGCTCACTCTCCCTCATGTGGTTGCTCCCCTGTCCAGCGCTGCTTTCTGGACGAGATGCTTTGTCCCCAGCGGAGGCCTCTGCACCTGGTCCAGGCCGAGGGCCCGAGTGCTCAGGTCTCTTTCTGGACCCCGTCCTGGCCGTCCGCCCGTGTGCGTCTCCATGTCCAGGCCACACCAGGCCTGCACGCGAGGTCGTGCACGCCTGCTGACGCTGCTCTGGGCTATTCTAGGGCCTCTGCATTTCCTATCAGTTTTAAGCTCACTCCGTCAATTTCTGAAACACTCCCATCAAGACTTTGATTGACTCACAGTGAGTCTACTGCTCCGTCTGGGGAGAGCTGCCATCACGATAGTGCTGAGTCTTCTGACCCACATGTTGTCTCTGCTTTGAACAGCAAGCACTGTTCCAACCACTTTACCCATCCTTCAGTCTCTCTCTGACTCACGTGGCCCCCTTCACTGTTTGTGTGGATCCAAACTTCTGCTGGAATCATCTACCTCCTGCTTGAAAAAGCTCTTGAAACTTTCTTGGAGTGAAAGTCAGACTCTTTCAGAGTTTGTATATTTTAATGAATATTTACTTTGCTTCTGATTTTCGAAGATATTTTCTCCGAATGCGAATTTTTTAGGTTGACAATTTTTTTTTTGGCTGCACCATGAGGCATGTGGGATCTTAGTTCCCAGCCGAGGACTGAACCTGCCCCCTCTGCACTGCAAGTGAAGTCTTCATGTCTGAACCGGCAGGGAAGTCCCAGCAGTTCTGCTTTCCCATTGCATTATTTGGATGTTGATATTTTAGCTCATACTGTTTCCAACAAAAAGTCTGCTGCATTCTTTTGACAAACTTTATTTCTGTCCACTTTGCTCCTAGCTGCTGCATGGGAACTCTTGGCCGTGGCGTGTGGGCTCTGGCTCCGTCAGGGAGCGGACCTGCCCCGGCTTTAGGAGAGGGGACTCTCAGCCCCGGGGCCACCAGGGCGGCCCCCGCTGCCCTTCTCTGTTCCTCAGTACACTCTCTCCCTCTTCACACTCCTTCAAACTTAGAACTCTCAGCCTTTATTCCTTAACGTTTTTCCTGCTCCCCACTTAGTCTCTGCTCCTTCAGGGACCCCGATCACACGCACATCGGTGTGCTTGATGCTCATGGCCAAATAGCACTGCTCACACACTCGCATCTTCTCTGTCCCTTCAGGCAGGGACAGACACTCGGGCCGTTCCCACACCTGGCCTTTGAGAATGACGCTGCAGTGAGCACGGGGTCAGACGCCGCTTCAAGATCTGAGCTCAGTCCCTTTGGACTCACAGCAGTGGGGGTGCTGGCCCGCGTAGCGGCTTTTAAGAGACATTTTAAGGAAGCCTGCTGTCTCCATAGAGGCCGCACCAGTTTACGTTTCGACCAACAGAGCGCCAGGGCTCCCTTCTCTTCCCATCCTCACCAGCACTTGCTGTCTCTTGTCTCTGGACAGCAGCCGTCCCAGCAGGTGTGGGGTGAGGCTCACTGAGGCTCTGACTTTATCTCCTTGCTGATTAGTGCTGCTGAACACCTCTTCGTGCACCACTTGAATACTTTCTTTAGAAAAGTGTCTCTTAGGCCCTTAGCCCGTTGTTTCCCATTGGAGAACGGTGGTGATGGTGATAATGGTGACTTCCTGCCGAGGCGTGAGCTCCTCTTTAGCCTTATCAGATGTATGGTTTGCATCGGCTTCTCTCCTAGGTCACAGGCCGCCCTCTCGCTGCGTCGCTGCCTCCTTTGCTGTGCAGACGGCTCTTGGAGTGATGCCACCCCACCTGTTCACTTTGGCTTTGCTGTCATACTCAAACAATCATGGCCCAGACCAAAGTCGACAGGTCGTTTCCCCTGTAAGTTCTTAAAGTTTTACAGTCTCGGGTCATAAAATCTGTAAGCCCTTTCAAGCTGCCGCTTGTGGCAGGCGAGATGCAGGAGCCCGGCTCCGCCCATCCCCACGGGGCCCTGCAGCTTCCCCGGCGCCGCCCACTGCAGAGGCCACGCGCCCGCGGCGTCTTAGGCGGCTCGTCTCCGGCTCTCGGCGCCGCTGCGCTGGTCTCTGCGTCGGTTCCCACGCCAGGACCGTGCTGCCCGCTCACTGCGGCTTAGGCTGCAGCTCACGGCGCCTCCAGTGTCGTCCTTTCTCGAGAATGCTGCGGCTCTTCTGCGATTCCATGCAAATCGCCCTTGTTTTCTATTCCCATGAGACTCGCCGTTGGAACACATATGCACTTCACTGAATCTGTAGCTAGTTTGGGGTAGTGTAGACATTTTAATAATTTTCGTTCTTCCAGTCCAAGAACAGGGGATATGTTTCCATTCTCCGTGTCTTCATTCGTTTATTTGATTAATGTCTTCCAGTTTTCAGTGTTCAGCTCAGTTCAGTCGCTCAGTCGTGTCCGACTCTTTGCGACCCCATGAATCGCAGCACGCCAGGCCTCCCTGTCCATCACCATCTCTCAGAGTTCACTCAGACTCAGGTCCATCGAGTCCCTGATGCCATCCAGCCATCTCATCCTCGGTCGTCCCCTTCTCCTCCTGCCCCCAATCCCTCCCAGCATCAGAGTCTTTTCCAGTGAGTCACCGCTTCGCATGAGGTGGCCAAAGTACTCGAGTTTCAGCTTTAGCATCATTCCTTCCAAAGAAATCCCAGGGCTGATCTCCTTCAGAATGGACTGGTTGGATCTCCTTGCAGTCCAAGGGACTCTCAAGAGCCTTCTCCAACACCACAGTTCAAAAGCATCAATTCTTCGGCGCTCAGCCTTCTTCACAGTCCAACTCTCATATCCATACATGACCACAGGAAAAACCATAGCCTTGACTAGACAGACCATAGTCAGCAAAGTAACGTCTCTGCTTTTGAATATGCTGTCTAGGTTGGTCATAACTTTTCTTTCAAGGAGTAAGCGTCTTTTAATTTCATGGCTGCAGTCACCATCTGCAGTGATTTTGGAACCCCCAAAAATAAAGTCTGACACTGTTTCCACTGTTTCCCCATCTATTTCCCATGAAGTGATGGGACCGGCTGCCATGAGCTTCGTTTTCTGAATGTTGAGCTTTAAGCCAACTTTTTCGCTCTCCTCTTTCACTTTCATCAAGAGGCTTTTTAGTCCCTCTTCACTTTCTGCCATAAGGGTGGTGTCATCTGCATATCTGAGGTTATTGATATTTCTCCCAGCAATCTTGATTCCAGCTTGTGTTTCTTCCAGTCCAGCATTTCTCATGATGTACTCTGCACACAAGTTAAATAAGCAGGGTGACAATATACAGCCTTGACGTACCCCTTTTCCTATTTGGAACCAGTCTGTTGTTCCATGTCCAGTTCTAACTGTTGCTTCCTGACCTGCATATAGATTTCTCAAGAGGCAGGTTAGGTGGTCTGGTATGCCCATCTCTTTCAGAATTTTCCATAGTTTCTTGTGATCCACACAGTCAACGGCTTTGGCATAGTCAATAAAGCAGAAATAGATGTTTTTCTGGAACTCTCTTGCTTTTTCCATGATTCAGCGGATGTTGACAATTTGATCTCTGGTTCCTCTGCCTTTTCTAAAACCAGCTTGAACATCAGGAAGTTCACAGTTCACGTATTGCTG
>SJYG01000250.1:565358-609208 GCA_006410535.1 Litocranius walleri | reverse complement strand
GGGCAGCGTGTTCGATCCCTGGTCAGGGAACTAGATTGTGCACACCTCAGCTCAGAGCACACGCGCCGCAACTAAAACACCCGCCTGCCGCAACGAAGACCCTGTGCAGCCCAACAAATAAACATTTTTAAAAAGAATTAGTTGAATGGCCTGACAAGGACAATTATAATTTTTGTGGCTTTCTCTTCGGCATGCTGTCGGGTCTTTGGCGTTCAGGCCTCCAGATCTGCAGAATCTCTGTTTTTTCATCTGTAACTCACAGCAGCTTGGTAAAGCGTGCTTTTGTATAGAAAGAGATGGAGCGTTCCCCTGCCTCCCTGCCTGCGTGTCCAGCCTCTCAGTTGTGTCCAGTCTTTGCTGCCCCATGGACCGCAGATCGCCAGGCTCCGATGTCCATGAGGTTCTCCAGGCAAGAATACTGGAGCGGACTGTCATTTCCTCTTTCAGGGGACCTTCCCAACCCAGGGATGGATCCTGCGTTGGCAGGCAGATTCTCTACCACCGAGTCACCAGGAGAACCCCTCCCGGCCTGATCCCTCCAGAATTCAGAAACTCTTACTGAATATTATGTTCATGGCAATATAGGGATTTATATAAATTAAATAAAAATTTGTTCTACTTATAATAGGACACAGTTGGGTGAGTCCTTGGCTTGGCTTCCTAAGCCGGACGGGTGTTTATTTTTCTGGCTGCACCGCTCGACATGAAGGATCCTCAGTTCCCCACCCAGGGCTGGAACGGGCACCACCCACAGTGGAAGCGAGGAGCCTTAAGCCCTGCACTGCCAGGGAGGCCCTGCGGAGGCTTCTGACTGTCTGACCTGAGATTTCTCATCACTGCCTTCACACCAGTAAAGCTCCTTGGTGCTGCTGAAGCTCTTGTCGAGTCGAGGTTTTGCGAAGAACCACTGTTCTCACTGCACTTGTGCCAATAACTGGGCCAAGTTCAATGAGACGAGACCTATTTTGCAAACAAATTAGTCTCACTGTGAAGATGGGCTCTGGTTTTACTGAAAACTGTGTTTCAGTAGAAAACGATTGTATGCCCGTTATCAGACCCAGTCCACTGGCCGTCTCCGAGGTTTCGTCATCTCCCTGCAAACTGGACCGAACCCCAAATCCCAAATATTTCCCCAAATGTCTGCCCATGGCTCTCCAAACCAGTGTTCGCAGCTTCCCTTCCACGTTTCTGGCTTGGAGTCGCTGAGAACCTGACTGCCCCTCTCCACACGCGGGAGGTGACGCGCGGGAAGCCTCCCACCTGCTCTGGGCGGGCCTCTCAAGGCGCGAGGACCCCGTGATGCTGTCGGAGACGGCGCGCTGCAGCAGGAGGACCCGCCGGCAGCTGCGTCCACCCCGCCTGCGAGCGGGGCTTCGAGCGCAGACGCAGGAGGTCGGCCACCGCTGCTCGCAGGCCCGGGAACCGGGTTTGTGATCTGCTCCAGCGGCTGAGCTTTGCTCCATTTCCACAGAAGAAAAGAAAAGCTCTTGTCACTCTCTGACCCCTGACATCGGACAGAGGCGCCGCTTTCTCAGGAGCCCGGCCGCCTCCCTGCCTCCCAAGGGGGATGCCCCGCCGGACTTTGTCCTGAGTGATCACGACTTGGTCCAGCTGTCAGGCACCGACGCAGGATTCAAAGCCTCTTCCCCTCAGGGCCCCAAACCTCTGTGCCTCTACACCCTCCAGAAGACCAGGGGCCCCATAGAGCAGAATCCGGAGACTTCCTTTACTGGAGGAAACATCAAGAAAAACTGTACTTGAACTTTGTTGGAAGGGACTTGACTACTGCAAACTCTACAATTACAGTGAAACTCTATAAACTCTGCAGCCAAGGGGGCAGCCTCAGACGGTCCACCAGCCAAACAGGAAAGAGTATATGTTACTTCATCACATGCCTGTGTCAACAGCTCAGAAAATATAGAACTCCAGTTACTTGGCTTGGAAAAGTCAAACCTGAATCTTGGCATAATTTAGACAATTAGCATAATTAATTAATCGGTTGGTTGATTACAATAATTGGTTAATTTGGGGCCTATGGAGCATGGCCTTGGTATTACCCTGCTCGGTTTCTTGGGTTTGTAAATTTAATTTTTTCATCAAGTTTAAGAAATTTGGCCTTTGTGTCTTCAAATTTTTTATGCCTCAGTGTCTTTCTGCTCGACTTCTGAGGCTCCAATGAGCTGTATGTTAAGCCTCTTTATATTGTTATGCTCTGTTCATTTATGAAAATCTTTTTCTCTGTATTTTTAGGCTGAGTGATTTCTATTGCTCCAGTGACACGTGTTCTGGGGGAGCTGGGTACACAAGGCTGTGGGCTGGGCTGGACTCAGGGGCACCAGGTCTCGGAGGTGACCAAGCCCATCCTGTAGTGGGTTCGTGGCCCGTTTCGGCTGCCATCTGGGGCCAAGGCTCCGGCTGAAGCACCAGGCCATCCCCATCCGTCCCAGCCCTGAAGGGGCGCTGACCGAGACCTGGGGGCTGTGCCTGTGACACCTTCAGGCACAGCCGCTCGCTAGGCTCCAGCCACTGGACGCCCAGCTCCTCCATCAGGGACAGAGGCCCAGCCACCTGCAGGCCGTCGCCTCAGAGGGGCCGCACCAGCTGGGGTACCGATGACCAGAAGCCCACTCGAGCTGGAGGCTTTCCCCAACTTCAGATGGAGAAGCGGCCCCACGGAATCGCCCGGCCCCACCCACAGGCTCCCCCCGGGCCCAGGAGCAGCAGGGCGAGCCCAGCTGGCTGGGACAGAGCTCTCCCCATGAGGCAGGGCCGTCCCAGGCAGAGGTGACCCCACCCCCGGGCGACCCCGCCTATCGCCAGCAGGGCGACCCCACCCCCGGGGGACCCTGCCTGTCACCAGCTGGATGACCCCACACCCAGGCGACACTGTTGACAGATGGCCAAGGGCCTGTGCAGTCCCAGCCCTGGAGTCGCCTCCTCACTCCCTGTCTCTCCTTGTCTCTCTCTGTCTCTCCTTGTCTCTGTCTCTCTCTGTCTCTGCCTGTCTCTCCCTGTCTCTCTCTGTCTCTGCCTGTCTCTCCCTGTCTCTCTCTGTCTCTCCCTGTCTCTCTCTGTCTCTCCCTGTCTCTCCGTGTCTCTGTCTCTCTCTGTCTCTCCCTGTCTCTCTCTGTCTCTGTCTCTCCTGTCTCTCCGTGTCTCTGTCTCTCTCTGTCTCTCCCTGTCTCTCCCTGCCTCTCCTTGTCTCTGTCTCTCTCTGTCTCTCCCTGTCTCTCCGTGTCTCTGTCTCTCCCTGTCTCTCCGTGTCTCTGTCTCTCTCTGTCTCTCCCTGTCTCTCCGTGTCTCTGTCTCTCTCTGTCTCTCCCTGTCTCTGTCTCTCTCTGTCTCTCCCTGTCTCTCTCTGTCTCTGTCTCTCCCTGTCTCTCTCTGTCTCTCCCTGTCTGTCTCTCTCTGTCTCTCCCTGTCTCTCCCTGTCTCTCCTTGTCTCTGTCTCTCCCTGTCTCTCTGTCTCTCTCTGTCTCTCCCTGTCTCTCTCTGTCTCTCTCTGTCTCTCCCTGTCTCTGTCTCTCCCTGTCTCTCTGTCTCTCTCTGTCTCTCCCTGTCTGTCTCTCTCTGTCTCTCCCTGTCTCTGTCTCTCTCTGTCTCTCCCTGTCTCTCCCTGTCTCTCCCTTCCCCACCTTCCTCTCCTCTCTGAGGTTCACCATAATTTAGTAAGCACACTGGCCTGGGTTACATAAGGCCCTTTTGCAGCCTGAGTGGACACATTTAAAAATAAGACTTGTCAGGTGTTGTTACGCTCTGTGAGTTGTCTAGTCTCAGCCCCTTAAAGCCACCTGGGCTGTGACCGGGCTTCTCCGGGAAGGACAGGATCCCTGGCCACTGGCTCCCCCGCCTCCCTCTGTCCTCAGCTCAGGTGAAACCTCCTGCTGGAGATGCATTGAGTCGCGGCATCGGGGAAGGGGTGTGGGCACAAGACCCAGGCCGGAAAGGTCAGGGAGCCGGCGGGGTCCAGCAAGGCCCCGGATGCAGGTGAGGCCGATGCTCTAAGGGGGATCTCGGGGGCGGGGGGACTTGCAGAGCCTGTGTGTGCAGGAAGATGGGGCCCTCGTCCCGGCCCCGCTGCCCGCCCGCACTATGAGCGGGACAAGACGTGACGAGGCTCTGCGGGTGGACCCGGCCTGGCCCTGCAGCAGGGAAGGCCCCCACACCCCGGGGCTGCGCTGATCCTGTGCGGATGGGCCTCAGCGGAAGGGTCCCCTGGCCTCCCCAAGTGCCCCCCAGGCCCTGAGCAAGGCTGGGCCGCCCACAGAAGGAAACTATTGGCCTTTGTGAATGACTGGAATGTTCCACTCAAGACAGCACTCTGTCCTCATGGTCCCTAGGGTCCCGTGGCCTGGCGATCCTCCCACAGGACCCGCTGCAGGTTGACGCGGCAGGCTCTGCCTGACGAGGAGCCTGGGCCCTTCTCTCCACTGGGCGCCCGCACTGGCAGCTCTGGCTGCTGGCACCCCATGGAGGCCTGCCTGCCCTGCTGCCCTGCCCTGGGGAAGAGATGTGAACACCCAGCCTGTCTGTGGATCTCAGGACCCGTGACTCCAGATAGATGCCCCTCAAGTGCCCTCACTTCTCAGGCCTCCAAGGGTACCAGGCACGTTCCTTATCGGGCGTAGGCTCAAGGAGGAGCGGCTGTCACGGCCACGGCCAGCCCTGGGGTCTGAGGGCCCAGGCGGGGTTCCTAACCCCTGGGTCCTGATCACGCAGGATGGAGCACTCCCCTCGCTGGGGGAGCACTCCGCAGGGGGCCGGGCTCACGCCTAGGGTGGCTGGTGAGCTGGGGGCAGCCAGAGGCCCAGCGCGGGGGGGGCTTGGGGCTGAGCTGGTGGCTCTGCGGGGCTCGGAGCTCCGTGGTGGGAGCGCGTGACCCACAGTGCCACCACGGGCACTGGGCACACTGCGGGCTCCAGCCGGCTCTGGACGTGCTAGGACTTCACGAGGGCAGGAGCCGACTTTCTGCGGATTTCAGGGGTCACTGTGTTTGAGCCGCTGGGCCGTGCAGATTCCCAGCTCTGGCGGACACTGTCCTGGCTGCCTGCCAGCGTCCTCAGGCAGCCCTGGGACTGAGACACAGCCCCCGGGGCACGGTCTCCAAGGCACTGCCTTTGGGCACAGTGTCATCCTTCATCTCGCAGGCTCGCAACCTAATAAAAAGCTGTGCATGAATATTTTATTCTGCATATGGAATTCATTTTATTTCTGCAGGAAGGAGAAATTTGGAAAAAGTAACTCCATTACCCGTGGGTGTCAGTCCTGCGGAGTCTGTGAGGTGGCGTTGCTTTTGGACACCCCCTCGGACAGAAAACCAGCCCCTTCAAACCGGACGTCAGCTGCATGGGGGACCTGGAGCTGCACGGGATCAGGCCCCCTTTCCAGACTCAGGGGAGCTTGGAAGGGCCAGGTGGCCCGGGAGGGGGCAGCGGCTGGGAGGAGGAAGAGTCGGAGGTCACGCAGGTTCTTCTCTGAGCCTCTCCCCCAGCCGTGGGACAGGGTGTCACCTGCCCCAGGAGGGAACCTTCCCAGACCCCCCTCTTCAGAAAGACCCCCGGGGGCTGAGCCTGCTGAGCAGGGCTGGGTGAGGGCGCTGGCTCAGGAAGGCCACGAGTGGGCACTGGCTGAGCAGGAAGGGTGGGCGTCATGGGCCAGGATGCCCTGGGGACAGGGCTGGAAGGGCCAGTCCTTGGCCTCTGAACACGGCCTCACCCGCGTGCCCGTGGACAGGGCAGTGCCACGCGGGACCACATGGCTGTGAGTGAGGGTCCCGGCTGGAAGCCCCCATGCTGCCCGGCAGGCCCCGGGGCCGCCGTGGGGGGCAGAGCTGCAGGACCCCGCCTCTCCGCCCAGGCCGGGGCCAGCTGGTCAAACGCACCTTCTCAGGAGGTGGTGGTGAAAGGGTCTGGAGAAGCCGCCACGTCGCCCGCTGGCCAGAGAGCATCTGCAGAGCGCCCGTGGCCTCTGAAACTCGCCCACGGGCGCTTCGGGCTCAAAAGGCACAGTTCCCGCCAAGCCGGGCAGGAGCAGGGCCCAGTGGGGGCCTGGCGCCGGGTCACGGGTCGGCTTGGTCGACCGGAGGGGCTGGGACTGAGCTCCGGGCTAGACCCGGGATTCCTCTTCCTCTCCTTCCGGGAGGTCAGGGCCCGCTCTGCCGTCTCTGCAACCGCTCGCGGCGGCCCGGCCAAGGCGGTGAGGAGCCAGCGGCCGGCGCCTCGCGGGGCGCCACGGGGACGCCGAGCCCAGGGGGCCGGCGGGGCTGGGGGCCATGTGGACGGGAGCTTCTGTCTGTGCGTGTGCCCACACTCACACGTTACACACAGCTCACTTCACACACACACCATGCTCACAGCTTATACACAACCGCACACACTCATGCTTTGCACACTCATGTCACACCCACATCTCACACACTCGTGCCTTACACACCCACACACCATGGTTCACACCACGTTCACACCTTACACACTCAACCATACACATATGACTTACACCCACACACAACATACTTCACACAGCACACTCACACCTTACACACTCACACCTCACTTCACATTCACATGCCATGCTCACAGCTTACACACCCAGTCTTACACACACACCTCACACACCCTGCACTCATACATTACATACCCACATACCATGCTCACACCTTGCACACTCACACCTTACACACACACTATGCCCACACCTCACACACCCACACCTTACACACACACCACACCACAGTTACACCTTACACATCTCATAGGCACACTGTACACACCCAATCCTTACAGACTCAACTTTGCATGCTCACACCTCACACACTCACACCTCACACACACCACAAATTCATGCACCACACTCACATCTTACACATTCACACACCATGCTTCACACTCACAGAACATGCTCACACATTACACACACCTTACACACTCATGCCTTACACATGCCTTACACACTCATGCCTCACATACTCATGCCTCACACACATGCCTCATAGACTCACACCTTACACACCACACTCACACCATACACACCCATACCTTGCACACTCACACCACTTCACATTCACACCATGCACACCTTACACACTCACACACCACACACACTTCACTCCCAAATCTTACACTCACACACCATGTTTTACACTCACACACCATGCTCACACCTTACACAGCCACACCCTACACACCACACTCGTGCCTTGCACCTCACGCCTTGCACACTCACACACCACATTCCACATTCACACCCCACACTCACACCTTACACACTCACACCACACTCACTCCATACATGCCCATACTTTACACATACATCACATCTATGGCCTACACATACAACACACAGTTCACATTCACACACCACACTCACACTTTACACACTCATACACCACACATCACATACAACACACTCACATCCTACACAATCATACACCACATACCACACTCCCAGCTTACACACCACACACACAGAGCCCCACTGTCTAAATTCCTCCAAAGAGACTCAAGCCCCGCAGCGTTGTGGTGGGAATGGGAGGGGCCCAGGCACTGCGCAGGGCAGAGGGTACGGGGTCTGAGAGCAGCAGGAGCTCACCGAGGCTGAGGGTGGTTTGGGGTGGCTGGCGACGGTCAAAGGAAACAAGGACGGTGCCCAGAGCAACAGGTCAGACCCTCGACCTGCACATCGCGTGGGGTCTGCAGCCACGTGTGCACATGGCCGGAGCTGAGGCACCAGCTGGTGCCCCCCATGGTGACGGGTGGTCTGTACCACCTCCTGCAGAGGGAGCCGATGACTCACGGCTTTCAGGCAGAGCCCTGAAGTAAAGAACCCAAGAAGCTGGCATCAGCCAAAGTTGCCCCACGTCCCGAGTTCGCAGGCTCAGAGCTTCTCCCCGTGTCCCAGGCAGTCTGGGCACAATCAATTAGCCCCAACTGTATAGAACAACGTCCCACTTCCCACACCTGCCCCACGTGGGGCTGGAGACAGGGCTCTCCAGACACCTCCTCCCCGTCCGACGGCGAGCAGTGCAGACCAGGATCAGGGTGGACGTGGGTGGATGAGTCAGAGCAGACCAGGATCCGGGTGGACATGGGTGGATGAGGCAGTGTAGACCAGGATCTGGGTGGATGTGAGTGGATGAGGCAGTGTAGACCAGGATCCGGGTGGACATGGGTGGATGAGGCAGTATAGATCAGGATCAGGGTGGAAGTGGGTGGATGAGGCAGTGTAGACCAGGTTCTGGGTGGACATGGGTGAATGAGGCAGTGTAGACCAGGATCTGGGTGGAAGTGGGTGGATGAGGCAGTGTAGACTAGGATCCGGGTGGACATGGGTGGATGAGGCAATGTAGACCAGGATCCGGGTAGAAGTGGGTGGATGAGGCAGTATAGACCAGGATCTGGGTGGACATGGGTGGATGAGGCAGTGTAGACCAGGATCTGGGTGGAAGTGGGTGGATGAGGCAGTGTAGACCAGGATCCGGGTGGACATGGGTGGATGAGGCAGTGTAGACCAGGATCTGGGTGGAAGTGGGTGGATGAGGCAGTGTAGACCAGGATCCGGGTGGACATGGGTGGATGAGGCAGTGTAGACCAGGATCTGGGTGGAAGTGGGTGGATGAGGCAGTGTAGACCAGGATCCGGGTGGACATGGGTGGATGAGGCAGTGTAGACCAGGATCTGGGTGGAAGTGGGTGGATGAGGCAGTGTAGACCAGGATCCGGGTGGACATGGGTGGATGAGGCAGTGTAGACCAGGATCTGGGTGGAAGTGGGTGGATGAGGCAGTGTAGACCAGGATCCGGGTGGACATGGGTGGATGAGGCAGTGTAGACCAGGATCTGGGTGGAAGTGGGTGGATGAGGCAGTGTAGACCAGGATCCGGGTGGACATGGGTGGATGAGGCAGTGTAGACCAGGATCTGGGTGGAAGTGGGTGGATGAGGCAGTGTAGACCAGGATCCGGGTGGACATGGGTGGATGAGGCAGTGTAGACCAGGATCTGGGTGGAAGTGGGTGGATGAGGCAGTGTAGACCAGGATCCGGGTGGACATGGGTGGATGAGGCAGTGTAGACCAGGATCTGGGTGGAAGTGGGTGGATGAGGCAGTGTAGACCAGGATCCGGGTGGACATGGGTGGATGAGGCAGTGTAGACCAGGATCTGGGTGGAAGTGGGTGGATGAGGCAGTGTAGACCAGGATCCGGGTGGACATGGGTGGATGAGGCAATGTAGACCAGGATCCGGGTAGAAGTGGGTGGATGAGGCAGTATAGACCAGGATCTGGGTGGACATGGGTGGATGAGGCAGTGTAGACCAGGATCTGGGTGGAAGTGGGTGGATGAGGCAGTGTAGACCAGGATCCGGGTGGACTGGGTGGATGAGGCAATGTATACCAGGATCTGGGTGGACCTGGGGTGGATGAGGCAGTGTAGACCAGGATCTGGGTGGATGTGAGTGGATGAGGCAGTGTAGACCAGGATCCGGGTGGACATGGGTGGATGAGGCAGTATAGATCAGGATCAGGGTGGAAGTGGGTGGATGAGGCAGTGTAGACCAGGTTCTGGGTGGACATGGGTGAATGAGGCAGTGTAGACCAGGATCTGGGTGGAAGTGGGTGGATGAGGCAGTGTAGACTAGGATCCGGGTGGACATGGGTGGATGAGGCAATGTAGACCAGGATCCGGGTAGAAGTGGGTGGATGAGGCAGTATAGACCAGGATCTGGGTGGACATGGGTGGATGAGGCAGTGTAGACCAGGATCTGGGTGGAAGTGGGTGGATGAGGCAGTGTAGACCAGGATCCGGGTGGACTGGGTGGATGAGGCAATGTATACCAGGATCTGGGTGGACCTGGGGTGGATGAGGCAGTGTAGACCAGGATCTGGGTGGACTGGGTGGATGAGGCAGTGTAGACCAGATCTTGGTGGACTGGGTGGATGAGGCAGTGTATACCAAGATCTGGGTGGACCTGGGGTGGATGAAGCAGTGTAGACCAGGATCTCGGTGGACTGGGTGGATGAGGCAGTGTAGACCAGGATCCGGGTGGACTGGGTGGATGAGGCAGAACAGGGTGAGGGACAAGCACTGGTGTGGCTGGGGGCGCCTCTGGCGTGTGATCAGATGATGTGAATCCAAGTCTTAGCAGCTGTGGGCCCCTGGGGCCCAGCCTTCCAAAACAGAATCCGAAAAGGCTTCGTGATGAATCAAAAGTCACTGTAAATTGGCCTTTGTCCGCTTCAGGGTTCCTCTGTGGAAGGCTTCCCGCACCTCGGGAGCCAGACTCGGTCTCCAAGCGGCTGATGCTCCCCGTGGGGCGGAGTCGAGAGCTGGTCCACAGCCGTCCCCTGGGAAGGTCTCTTCCCTCGTCTTGTCGCTATCGTCCTGCGTCCTGCTGTCGACGTCTAAGGCCTCAGCACTTCAGTGAGGAGATGAACACCAGGCAGCTGGGGGCGCGGGGGCGGGGCTCCCTGAGCAGCCCCGGAGCAGCCCCGGGTCAGGCCCTCCCAGCTGCCTGCCGCGGGGGAGCGGGTTCCCCCTGCCTGGGAGGCCCAGGTGCCCATGCCGCGGGAGCCTCACTGTCGTCTCTTGGGATCGGACAGTCCCTCGCCCTCGCCCAGCCGGGCCCAGGTTCTCTTAAACAGCACGATCGTCTCCAGACCGTCCAGTCCTTCTTGCAGGATTCTGAAAAGCTGTTGTGGGACTGGGTATGGGGGTATAGGCCTTTCTTTCTGATGGTGCCTGTCACCCCTGTCAGGAGCAACTCCAGGGGGTTTCGGGAGGCCCTCACTCCTGTTGAACGGTGTGACTAAGATTTCTAGAAATAGCGGTCCATTGCTGGTCTCTGGCCAAGGGCGTGTGGGCTCGGCCAGCTCCCAGTGCCCGGCAGGGAGCCGGGGGACCGGAAGGGGCATTGGGGCCTCAGAGAACCGGCAGAAGAACGCTGAGCTGCGACCGCTGAGGAACAGGCCCCGGGCGTCCTGTGAGCCTGCAGGAGACCCCGCTGAGGACCCTGGGCCAGGGAGCCCTGCTGGGAGGGCGGGCAGGGAAGCAGGACTGCCCATCCCCAGCACCACCTGGACCCCCATGCCCGTAGGTGAGCATGCCCTTGTCCTGAGCTGCCCCGCAGCCCCGGAGGGCGCCAGGCTGATGACTGCCTCCTTCCCGCAAAAGTCCGTGTGTCCCCTGGGGGGGCGAGTGTGGCCATGAGCTGATTCTGGACCTGCCTCCCATCCATCGCCTGGCCTGCTGGTGCTGTCAGGCCAGGGGGATCGTCCAGGGGACCCCAGGGAGGGCAGGTAGCTGGAGACTGTCAGGGACCAGCCCAGCCTCCTGAGGAAGCCACTCCAGCGCTGGCCGGCCCCGCTCAGCACAAGTGCCCACAGAGCCCAAGGCCCGCGAGACCCCTCCCCGGGCCGCGAGACCCCTCCCCGGGCCGCGAGACCCCTCCCCGGGGCCGCGAGACCCCTCCCCGGGCCGCGAGACCCCTCCCCCGGGCCGCGAGACCCCGCCCCCGGGCCGCGAGACCCCTCTGGCCCTCGAGGTTGAATGCAGGCGCTGGAGTGCCCTCAGGGCTGCAGCAGCGCCTGAGTGACGCGTGTGGTTACAGCGAGCCCCACAGACAGCGGGTCCCAGGAGCGCCTGGTGCGTCCAGCCCGCGGGGTGAGAACATGGCCCCTTCCTGTGACGGGCGCCTCCTAAAGGCTACTGTGTAGATGGTAGCAAACCCAACCCGCCAGCCAGCTTCTGAACAGTTCCAACCCAGAAAGCTATAAATATGTAATCCACCACAGCTTTATTACTGAGTTTTATTAGATTTTTAAAAACAGATTTCACCATTAGGGGCAGAAACCATGGAGCAAGAGAAGAGTCACCCCCTGTTCCTTCTATAGAAAGTACCCGCCGTTCAGTTTAAAATAGCTGGGAACACGCCCTGCAGTGACCCCAACCCTCGGGCTGCGTACCCTCGGTCCCGAGCAGCCTGTGAAGGGTTCCTGGCCCCTGGAGGCCACGGCGCAGGGCGACTCAGAGAAGGTCCCGGCGCGGCTGAGACCACGGAGGGGGTGGCGGTGGGGGACGGTCTCTCATCGGGAGCCTTCCTGCTGTGGAGGGCGGAGGGGCGCCCGTGTCCTCATCAAAGGAAGGGATTTCTTCCCAGTTCATAATCCGCCCTCACGGACACGGGCTGGCTGTCTGTGTGGCTCTCGAGGGCCCACAGGGGAGCCGCATGGCTCTTGTGAGGGACGCCTGGGCCGAGTCTGAGGCCGGAAACCCGTCCTGTTGACGAGAGGACCACTCCCTGGTCACGGGGTCCCTGGCCTGGCTGGGCTGGGTTTGGCCGCAGCTCCGGATGGAGGTCGGGGGTGGGCCCCCAGAAGCCGGGGCTCTGTTGGTGGCTGTGGTCCCTCCTGCCGGCTTGTGCCCAGGCTCCCGAGGCATGGCTGGGACTCCCGGGCGGATGGCCTCCTGGGTCCCATGGGCGCCCAGGCTGCCCAAGGGGTCCTCACTGCTTCAGTGGTGCTGACGTGAGCCGGACTGGTCAGTGAAGCTGGTCGCAGGCAAGGCTGCTGGAGTCTGGTGACGGAGGCTCTCGGGTGCTGGAGTCTGGTGATGGAGGCTCTCGGGAACCTTCTTCATCTGCTGGGCGGTGACGGGGGTCCAGCTTGCAGAGCAGAATGAACAGCACAGGCCCCTCTGGAGCAGTCTGGGTGCAGACGGCGCTGCAGGCGGGCGCCTGGCCCTGGCGGGCTCTGCAGCCCGTGGCTCCTCTGGATCCCGGGATCGCCCTCGCCCACTGGGTCCCTCACTCACAGTTCCGGGGCCCAGGCCTGCCCCTCCCCTGACTCTGGGGAAAGCACAGCCCCCGCGGTGGGGCCTGGTGACCCCAGAGGATCTGGACAGGGTGCTAGTGTTCAGGTGTGAAGGGCCAAGTCCCCTGGGGTCTCAGCCGCCCTGCCCTCCTCCTCAGAGGTGAAGATCGTGCACGGAGCTGGAAGGGCTCAGTTCCAGGAGACGCATCTGGGCGGGGAACCCCACACCAGCTTCGTGTCCTGAGGAGCCGGCCAGGCTGGCCCTGCAGAGACTGGACGTGTCTTCAGCTCTGGGAGGAGCCGACAGGCAGAAAACAGGCTCTCACGGGTCCACGGGGAGCTCCAAGGCTCTGTTCAGAGTCGGCTGCGTCTCTGGACACAGCGCTGGGGAGGGTCCCGCCAGCCCCAGGGGCTCCAGGAGGAACAGGGTGGGGAGCTTGGAGGGGAGAGCCAGGGGTGTATTGGAGGCTGCCTGAGGCCTCCCAGGGGCTGGGCACACAGGGCTGGAGACAGCCAGTTGGGGCTGCGGACGCCGCAGGTAGGGGCACGTCCCAGACAAGGCTCAGGTCCTTGGGATCCCTGTGCCCTGCTGACGGCCGCCTGCCGCCAGGCTCCCTCCACTTAACTACTGCCCCGCTGGGCTCACAGGCCCCCTGTCCTCACTACGAGGCTCACGCATCCTCACCAGGGGCGTCGTGCAGCCCAGCTATCGGAACCAGCGGCCTGAACGACCCAAGGAGGCCCTCGCCAGGGCCGGAAACCAGAAGACTCGGGCCGTGTGGCCGGCATCTCCCTTTGCCCCGAGCAGTCACTGGGCACTGGGAGCCCAGGGCAGTCTTGGGCTCCGGGACCCTCCCCAGGCGCTCAGCCCCTGCAGTGCCCGTGGCCTGAGCGACAGGAAGGGCTCTGCCTGGGGTCCCTGGGGTCTGTTGGTCCACAGCCCTTGCTCCCACTAGGTCCCCCCGCAGCCCAGCACCTGCTCTTGAGGACCGTGGAGGGGGAGGGTCTCCCCTGGGGGCCTTGCCTGGCTCTGGGCGAGGGGCTGCCTGAGCCCTAGCCCTTGGCACTCCTGCCTGTCCAAGTCAGGGCTGAGGAGCGGGGGCTTTGAGCAGAAGAGCCGCAGCGTCGTTACCAGGTCGGCGCGTCCCTTGGGGAACAAGGCCGAGAGGTGGGCCCCGCCTGGCGGGGCACCTGCTTCCTCCCCCGGGGGGCATGCCCACTGCCAACGGCCATTGCATCTTTGTCTCTTTCCGTCAGAATCCAGGTGCCGTGTTAACTTTCAGTCCTTAAGGTAACCTCTGCAGTGAAATACCTGGGCTTCTCAAGGAGAGATTTGGGTACACCCAGCTGAAAGGATCGGATCATTCCTAGTTCTCCCGTCTCAGCTTCAGTGTGATGCGCTGGTTACAGGCAACCCTTGAAAGGAAGGCTGCCATCTCCTTTGTGCAGATGAGACAGGGAGCTCTCTGTGTTGTCCCTCGTGGTGTGGAAGGGCCCAGACAGCGCCTTGGTTGGAGGGAAGCGGCCTCCCCCGGCCCCTACCCACCACCCCTCCCCACCTTCCCCACCCCTTCAACAGGCTGCCCTGGAGAGGGCTTGCTCCTGAGTCCTGGTGGGAGGAGTTGGCTGGGGTGTCCCAGGGCTCACGCATAGCTGCTTTCCTGGCCTGTTCGGAGGCCTGCTGCCCAGGCAAGCCTCCCTCTGGGTTGGAGTGGAGTGCCCTGAAGACACCCCCTTTCCCTCTGGCCGATCTCCGGTTCTGGGGGCGGTTCCGGTCAGCGCTGCACGTCCACTGTGCGCGGTCGGCCTCCTGGACCGTCTGAGCCCTGGAGGTGGCCCCGGCCAGCGGCAGCTCCCCTCGCTGCTCCCCCAGCCCGATGACAGGAACCTGCTTTCTGTCTCTTTGGATTTACCGCTTCTGGACGCTCTGTGTAGCAAGGACTCTCATAATACATTGCCCTGGCTGGTCTCCTCCACGGGGCATGGTGTTTCCAGCGTCCTTCGGTGTCGTACGAGGCTCAGGGCTTCACTGCGCCTCACGGCTGAGTTCCATCCTGGGGTGGAGGGACCGCGTCTCGCCTGTTCCTTCTCATCCGTTAACGAGCATCAGTGCTCCTCCTGACTCTTGGCCCCTGTGGATCAAGCGGCCTGTCTGAACTCCTCTCTTCGCTTCTCTGGATGTGTGCTCGGGAGTGGCGTTGCTGGGCCGCATGGCAATTCTGGGTTTAATTTTTGAGGGAACCTCTCTTGCAATGGAGGGTGACTGCACACACCGAGGTGTCGACACGAGGCACAGAGCTTATAAACCTGCGGCCGACACAAGTCGAGGCGTGTGCTGCCTCGTGTTTAAAGCGAGCTTCCGAAGAGCTCAGCGTCAAACAGCCTGTGTTATCTGTTTATCAGCTGTCCTTCTGATGTGAAAATTCACAGCATTTGAAACTTTCTAAGCTGTGCTGAATTATGAGGCCAATCAGGGAAGCTGATTCTTTTTCATTTAAATACATCTGGGACTTGAGTGGTTTTGTATTTATAAAATAAATGAGTTGCATGCCTTTTTAAATTAAAAACCTTAAGAAATGTTATCACTGAGATGAACACTATTAGGTGAAATCTTCAAAACAATTAAACGTCCTCTTTCGGAGCACTTTTGGGTATAAAAATAAACCAGCACATCTTGGGGGAAGACTGTCATCTTTGCAGCAGAAATTGCCCAGGGGCTGTTGGAGTGGAAGCCGGGTGGAACCGAGGCTGCAGGTCCGGCCACGGCTTCTTCCAACTGGACGCGGCTCCTGGGGTCTTAATTAATAACGCTGGAGAAGGGAATTACACACTGTGCTTCTTCCATAGCTGGTTAAGCTTTTCCTGTGCCTATCTCCTCGGGAGAAGGAACTCAGACCCCCACAGAAACATGCTCTCTGACTGTGGCCTTGGACCTGAGCCCTGTGGGCAGTGTGCCTGTCTGCCTGGTGCATGGGGCCCGGGGCAGAAGAGTACAGTCCCAGGAGACCAGGGTGGAGCGTGTGGCCCGTCCAGCCGAGCCACCCAGGCCGGCAGCACCTGGAGTCCGCCCGCAGCTCTGGTGGCAGCTGATCCCACAGCCCCCAGGGGGGTCTCGCCCAGCCAGCAGGCAGCCCTTGGGGACCAATCCCTAAACTGGCCTGATGTGAGCTCGTGTCAGGAGGGGGCTTCCGGGCCAGGGCAGAGCACCGGTGGAGGAACGCAGTGTCCAGCCTGCGTGGATGGACTGGGGTGGGGTGGGGCTGGCTCCACTTTACTTGGGACCTCCCTCACCACACAGTGACGGCGCCGGAGGAGGGGATGGCAGTGATTTTACACTTGTGACCTGAGGCCGGGCCCACACGCTCTGGCCGCGCTGGGTTACGTTCTGTTAGGTGCTCACTTTCTGTATAATGAGCCATCTTTAGGAGCGTGTGCACCCAAGCGCTGTCAGAATTCCTGATTTTCCCGGGGATAGAAAGAAACCCCCGAGGCCTGGGAGAGGCCAGGCTCCTGCCCGTGCCCAAGGAGCTGGCTCCCGCCCGCTCGCCTGCGACCAGCTATGCAGGGAGGCATCCGACTCCGTGACTTGTGGGGCTTCTCCCACCATCCCAGCCTTGTCGGCCTGTCTCTGCAGTACATCTCTCCCCAGCTTCCTCAGCCCTTCAACAGGCTGCCCTGGAGAGGGCTTGCTCCTGAGTCCTGGTGGGAGGAGTTGGCTGGGGTGTCCCAGGGCTCACGCATAGCTGCTTTCCTGGCCTGTTCGGAGGCCTGCTGCCCAGGCAAGCCTCCCTCTGGGTTGGAGTGGAGTGCCCTGAAGACACCCCCTTTCCCTCTGGCCGATCTCCGGTTCTGGGGGCGGTTCCGGTCAGCGCTGCACGTCCACTGTGCGCGGTCGGCCTCCTGGACCGTCTGAGCCCTGGAGGTGGCCCCGGCCAGCGGCAGCTCCCCTCGCTGCTCCCCCAGCCCGATGACAGGAACCTGCTTTCTGTCTCTTTGGATTTACCGCTTCTGGACGCTCTGTGTAGCAAGGACTCTCATAATACATTGCCCTGGCTGGTCTCCTCCACGGGGCATGGTGTTTCCAGCGTCCTTCGGTGTCGTACGAGGCTCAGGGCTTCACTGCGCCTCACGGCTGAGTTCCATCCTGGGGTGGAGGGACCGCGTCTCGCCTGTTCCTTCTCATCCGTTAACGAGCATCAGTGCTCCTCCTGACTCTTGGCCCCTGTGGATCAAGCGGCCTGTCTGAACTCCTCTCTTCGCTTCTCTGGATGTGTGCTCGGGAGTGGCGTTGCTGGGCCGCATGGCAATTCTGGGTTTAATTTTTGAGGGAACCTCTCTTGCAATGGAGGGTGACTGCACACACCGAGGTGTCGACACGAGGCACAGAGCTTATAAACCTGCGGCCGACACAAGTCGAGGCGTGTGCTGCCTCGTGTTTAAAGCGAGCTTCCGAAGAGCTCAGCGTCAAACAGCCTGTGTTATCTGTTTATCAGCTGTCCTTCTGATGTGAAAATTCACAGCATTTGAAACTTTCTAAGCTGTGCTGAATTATGAGGCCAATCAGGGAAGCTGATTCTTTTTCATTTAAATACATCTGGGACTTGAGTGGTTTTGTATTTATAAAATAAATGAGTTGCATGCCTTTTTAAATTAAAAACCTTAAGAAATGTTATCACTGAGATGAACACTATTAGGTGAAATCTTCAAAACAATTAAACGTCCTCTTTCGGAGCACTTTTGGGTATAAAAATAAACCAGCACATCTTGGGGGAAGACTGTCATCTTTGCAGCAGAAATTGCCCAGGGGCTGTTGGAGTGGAAGCCGGGTGGAACCGAGGCTGCAGGTCCGGCCACGGCTTCTTCCAACTGGACGCGGCTCCTGGGGTCTTAATTAATAACGCTGGAGAAGGGAATTACACACTGTGCTTCTTCCATAGCTGGTTAAGCTTTTCCTGTGCCTATCTCCTCGGGAGAAGGAACTCAGACCCCCACAGAAACATGCTCTCTGACTGTGGCCTTGGACCTGAGCCCTGTGGGCAGTGTGCCTGTCTGCCTGGTGCATGGGGCCCGGGGCAGAAGAGTACAGTCCCAGGAGACCAGGGTGGAGCGTGTGGCCCGTCCAGCCGAGCCACCCAGGCCGGCAGCACCTGGAGTCCGCCCGCAGCTCTGGTGGCAGCTGATCCCACAGCCCCCAGGGGGGTCTCGCCCAGCCAGCAGGCAGCCCTTGGGGACCAATCCCTAAACTGGCCTGATGTGAGCTCGTGTCAGGAGGGGGCTTCCGGGCCAGGGCAGAGCACCGGTGGAGGAACGCAGTGTCCAGCCTGCGTGGATGGACTGGGGTGGGGTGGGGCTGGCTCCACTTTACTTGGGACCTCCCTCACCACACAGTGACGGCGCCGGAGGAGGGGATGGCAGTGATTTTACACTTGTGACCTGAGGCCGGGCCCACACGCTCTGGCCGCGCTGGGTTACGTTCTGTTAGGTGCTCACTTTCTGTATAATGAGCCATCTTTAGGAGCGTGTGCACCCAAGCGCTGTCAGAATTCCTGATTTTCCCGGGGATAGAAAGAAACCCCCGAGGCCTGGGAGAGGCCAGGCTCCTGCCCGTGCCCAAGGAGCTGGCTCCCGCCCGCTCGCCTGCGACCAGCTATGCAGGGAGGCATCCGACTCCGTGACTTGTGGGGCTTCTCCCACCATCCCAGCCTTGTCGGCCTGTCTCTGCAGGAAATTAGGCCAGGGCAACGTCTTTGCTGCGGAAAGAGTACAACAAATGTGAGCAACCATGACAGCTCATTACTTGGAACAGGTTTCTAGAAGTCCTGGCCCAGCTCCTAGCTGAGCCGTGCTCTGCGCAGTGATGTAACTTGTCGGTCAGCGTTGATGAAACCCGAGTAGCCGACCACCAGTTCTCCAGCTTCATCATGTGGATGAGAAATCAAGGATCGTGTCTGTCAGAATGCTGATGGAAACCCACTCCATACATACGAGTTCTCTTCACCCCTGGCCCTGCCCAGTGCCCACCTAGGCTGGGCAGGAGGCGAGGGTCAGTGGACAGTGGAGGGGACAAGCTCACATGAGCCAGCTTCCGTCCTCACGAGGAGTGACCACCTGCCCCCAGACCCAGGGGCCTGGCCCTGCCCTCTGTCTGTGCGGGAGCAGCGTGGACGCTTCTCCGGGACCCGCTCTGCAGGGCAGGTTCCCTCGGCACCACTGACGAGCCAGGCCAGGCCCACCCCCTGCTTCCCCAGGAGAGACCCCACCCCCGGAGAAGCCCCGCCTGCGCCAGCCGGG
The DNA here is from genome assembly GCA_006410535.1 of Litocranius walleri. Lineage (NCBI taxonomy): Eukaryota > Metazoa > Chordata > Mammalia > Artiodactyla > Bovidae > Litocranius > Litocranius walleri. The sequence goes on along the minus strand of SJYG01000250.1, from coordinate 590,119 downwards.
GGCAGGAGTGAGCCGCGGGCCTGTGCGCGCCGGTGCGCCAGCGCTGTGCTGGCCTGGCCTCTGGCCGAAGCCTGCAGAGCTTGCTCTGCGCCGCGTGCGTCGCTCTCAGGTTTTAAGCAGCACCCCCAGCTTTCCCTGAGAACCCTGGCCCTGTCCCTCCCACTCCGCTCGAGGCTGGCTGAGCCGAGGTCACCCGGATGCTGCCGCCAGCCGTCTCGTCGGTGTCAGCCCAGGGCCGGCTGGACCCCGGCAGCCAGGAGACACCCTCCCGCAGTGCAGGGCCCCCGTGGACCGCCCCAGCCACGCTTTCCCTGCAGGGGAGGTAGGTGTGGGATGTGGCTCCCGGCCTGTGTGGACACCGAGTGGACTTGGCACTGGGCACGGCCCCACTCAAAGTTCACCATGGACAACAGAGCGTGATGGGTGCTGCTGCCGACAGGCGCCCCCAAGGGCACCCGGGGACCCTCTGTGGGAAGGCCTGCTGGGTCTTCTTTGCCCGGGTTGACGTGAGTCGGCCTTCTGATTGTGAAGCGTGTGTCTCCACTGGTTTTCAGAAGCATGAAAGGGAGACTTGAGACAGTCCCGTTCTGACATGGTGGGTGGTGCCGTCCTTCCTACCCCCTCATTTCCAGAACACAGGTGGCAGCTTGTCCAGCAGACATGGGGCGCAGGGAGACTGGCTGTTTGAGCTGGTGACCGTGGGCTCTGCTCGGCTGATCACTGTTGTTCTGACAAGTCATACAAAACACAATTTTCAGTTAATTAAGGTATATTCTAAATACAGTGCACAGAAGAGTCCTCTTTTTAAAAGACACATACTGACCCTTGATGCAGGTGATGAGGCAGGAGCTGGTGCGGGAGGCGCGAGCTCACTGTGCGCTTCCTTAAATCCAGGAACAGGCTGCCACATGACTGACAAGGCCTCTACAGAGATGCCGTACAGAGTGAACACTCTCCAAGCTGCATCCACCGCCCTGCTCCCAGAGCCATTTCACACATGGTTTTTACCAGAAAGCACTTGGGCCCAGGAAACAGAGAGGTCACCCACCTTGGCCCAGGCAGCAGGAGTGGGGTGGACAGGTGGCACAGGGGTAAGTATCTGTGCCATTCTGTACACACACAGTGCATGCACACTCACACCTGGGCACACCTGTGTGTACACACATGCACTCAGACGCCCCCCCCCGCAGACAACTGTGCACACCTGTGCACACAAGGCACACTCACCTGCACACCTGCCCATATGCAGACATGTGCCCTCATTCCACACCTCCCAACCCTGGGAAATTCTAATCTCTTGTCCATTTCTGCAAGTTTTCCACTTCTGGAATGTTGGAGAAATGGACTCACACCATGTGCAACCCTGGACTGGGCTTCTCACTGAGCGTAGCCCCTGGGTGCTCACCAGGCAGTCCCCTCACTGCTGGGGCTGAGCAGTGGCCCGTGGTCTGGGCGTGTCTCAGCTGCCTTATTGTTGAAGCACATGTGAGGCTGCTCCTGCACTTCGGTCCTTATAAATAAATCTGTCATGCCATTCATGCGCGGGTTTGTGTGTGAAAAAAACTGTTCATTGCGCTGGGATAAATGCCCAGGAGTGCAGTTGCTGGGTCATATAGTAATTGCGCGTTTAGCTGTTGTTTTTCAGGCTGCCAAGTGGGGTCCAGAGGGCTCTCTGTTTTACTTTTCCCAGCTGCCACATCTGCAAATCCAATCTCTCTGCCTCCTGCTGGATTGTTGTTTTTTTTTTTTATTTTAGCCATTCTGAATAACGTGTAGTGACACCTCCCTGTGGTTTTAATCTGCATTTCCCTAATGGCTAATGATGCTGAGCGTCTTTCATGTGCTGATTTTTTTCATGTGCTGATTTGCCATCTGTAGACCCTCTCGATGGAATGCCCGTGGTGACTTTTGCTCGTTTTGTAATTGGATTATTTGTTCTGCTTTTAATGTGTAACTGTTGAGTTTTGAGAGTTCTTTCTATATTTTAGATACCAGTCCTTTATCAGATACAGGACTGATAGATTTTTTTCTACTGGGGTTTGTAGATTTTTTCTCCAAGTTCATAGCTTATCTTCTCATGCGCTCAACTAGGTCTTACACAGAACAAAAGTTTTTTATTTTGATAAAGTCAAATCTATCTGTTTATCCACTTATGAACTGTACCTTTGATGTCAAGACTGAGAACTCTGCCTGCAGGCTTGCATGCTGAGTCACTCAGTTGTACCCGACTCTTCATGACCCCATGGACTGTAGCCCACCGGGCTCCTCTGTCCGTGGGATTCTCCAGGCAAGAGTTCTGGAGTGGACTGGAGCGCCCTCCTCCAGGAAATCGTCCTGACTCAAGATCAACCCCTGTCTCTTATGCCCACCTGCACTGACAGGTGGATTCTTCACCACTCACTCCACCTGGGAAGCCCAAGAACTCTGCTTAGCCCCAGATAAAGACAGCAAGCATTCTCTCATACATTTTTTTGAAAGATTTCCTCTTTTATCTTTCACGTTGATGTCTATGGTCCATTTTGAGTTAATTTTCATTCAAGGTGTGAGGTTTCCGTCAAGCTGTATTTCTCTGTGTGGGTGTCCTCTTCCTCTGGCGCCATTTGTGGAAACAATCTGCGCCTCCTCCTCTGAACTGCTTGAGTCTTTGTTGTGAGTCAGCCGAGTGCGCTCGTGGGGGTTTGTGTCTGGGCTCCCTTTCTGTTCCACTGATCCGTGTGCGGTCCCTCTGCAGACCCCACCCAGTCTTCCTAAAAAGGCTTGAGCTGAGACAGATCCCTCCATTTTCTCTTTTCTTTGCTCTTCTTTTTTCTTCGCTTTTCCATATAAATTTTAGAATAGCCTTGCCTACGTGCATAAAACAAGCATAATCTTTGAATGCTAATGAGTGGTCTTGAGCCTGCTTATCAGTTTGGAGAGAATTAGTGCCTTTCGCTGGGGAGGCAATGGCACCCCACTCCAGCATTCTTGCCTGGAAAATCCCATGGATGGAGGAGTCTGATGGGCTGCAGTCCATGGGGTCGCAAAGAAAGAGTCAGACATGACTGAGCAACTCCACTTTCATTTTCATGGACTGGAGAAGGAAATGGCAACCCACTCCAGTGTTCCTGCCTGGAGAATCCCAGGGACGGCGGAGCCTGGTGGGGCTGCACAGAGTCGGACACGACTGAAGCGACCCAGCAGCTTAGCGGTGCCTTCCGCTGATTCTTTCATTATCATTTTGTAGTTTTTACATAAAAGTTCTGTTCATGTTTTGGTAGATTTACTACAAGTAAATCTTTCTCCCCTTCCCCTTCCTCTTCTTCATTTCTTCCTTCCTTTTGTGATTTGCCAGTCATTTATCTTTGATTTTTATTTCCACGTGTTTATTGCCACTGTATAGAAGCTTAACTGATTTCTGTTGATCTTGTATTCTGGAACTTTGCTATTGGTTCTAGGAGGTTTTTTTGTTTGTTTGTTTCCTTGCTTTTCTTTTTCTTTTTTTTCTTTTGTGTAGTTTTTTTTCTCTTTTTTTTTCAGTCATTGGAATTTTCCTACATGGACAGTCATGCCATCTGTTAACATGGGCAGTTTAATTTCTTCCTTTCTGGACTGTATGCCTTTGAATTCCTCTTCTTGTTTTTTAACGTTGAGTGGAACTCCCAGCACAATAAGAATAAGTTATGGAGTGGACATCCGAACCTTCTGCCTTTTTTGAGGAGGGAAATATTCAGCTTTTCTCCATTAAGTACAAAGTTAGAGCGGGTTCTTTTTATATTCCTCATCAAGTTGAAGGTTTTTCTCTATTCTGATATTTCTGAGAATTTTTATCATGAATATGTTTTGACTTTTTCAAACATTTTTTCTGCATCAATCAATATGAACACCTGATTTTCTTTCTTCTTTAACTTCCTCCTATGATAGGTTACACTGATACAGTTTCAAAAGCTGAACTAGCCTTTCATCCCTGGAAACTGTACTTTCATTCTTTCTAGGTGTTGCTGAACTCTATTTACTGATATTTTGTGTCCGTGTTTATGGAGGATGGGGGTCTGTGGTACTCGTTTCATACCATTTTGGCATCAGGGTAATACTAGCTTCATAGAAGGAATTAGGAAGTCTCCCTTCCTCTTAATTTCTGGAAGAGTTTGTATAGAATTGATGTTAATTTATGTTTAAATGGTCTCCAAGGAAACCATCAGGGCCTGGAGATTAATTTGGGGAGAATCTTTTAATTATAAATTCAACTTTATTCATAGTTATAGGGCTGTTTAAATGACTTGTTCATATTCAGTGTGTTTGTGGTAGTTTGTGCTATGTAAAACACTGGGCCATTTCACCTAAGCTGTCAAATTTATGTGTTTAATGTTATTTGTAGTATCTCCCCCTGTCAGTTCAGTTCAGTTCAGTTGCTCAGTCATGTACAACTCTTTGTGACTCCACGGACTGCAGCATGCCAGGCCTCCCTGTCCATCACCAACTGCCGGAGTTCACTCAAACTCATGACCATTGATTCAGTGATGCCATACAACCATCTCATCCTCTCTCATCCCCTTCTCCTCCTGCCCTCAATCTTTCCCAGCATCAGGGTCTTTTCAAATGAATTAGTTTTTCGCATAAGGTGGTCAAAGTATTAGAGTTCCAGCTTCAGCATCAGTCCTTCCAGTGAATACTCAAGACTGATTTCCTTTAAGATTGACGGCTTTGATCCCCTTGCTGTCCAAGGGACTCTCAAAAGTCTTCTCCAACACCACAGTTCAAAAGCATCAATTCTTTGGTGCTCAGCTTTCTTTATAGACTAATTCTCACATCCATACATGCCTATTGGAAAACCATAGTTTTGACTAGACGGACCTTTGTTGGAAAAGTAATGTCTCTGCTTTTTAATATGCTATCTATGTTGGTCATTATTTTCTTTCAAGGAGTAAGCATCTTTTAATTTCATGGCTGCAGTCACCATCTGCAGTGATTTTGGAGCCCAAGAAATAGTCTGTCACTGTTTCCACTGTTTCCCCATCTATTTGCCATGAAGTGATGGGACCAGATGCCATGATCTTAGTTTTCTGAATGTTGAGTTTTAAGCCAACTTTTTCACTCTCCTCTTTCACTTTCATCAAGAGGCTCTTGCATCTGCTTGTCTGAGGTTATTGGTATTTCTCCCGGCAGTCTTGATTCCAGCTTATGCTTCACCCACTCCAGCATTTTGCATGATGTGCTCTGCATATACGTTAAACAAGCAGGTGGCAATGCACAGCCCTGACGCCCCCTTTCCTGATTCTATGTCCAGTTCTAACTGTTACTTCTTGATCTGCATACCGATTTCTGCCCTTATTATCTTTTTAATAAGACATAAGGCTGCCTTGTGTCTGCACGTCGTTTGAATTTTCTCTTTTTAATCACTCTTGATAGAGAGATCAGTCTCATTCACATTCTCCAAGACCACCTCTCTTTCACTGTTTTACTCCATTGTGTGTGTGTGTGTGTGTGTGGTATGTGTATGTGATGTGTGTGTGAGGGGTGTGTATGTGATGTGTGTGTGTGTGAGGGGTGTGTATGTGATGTCTGTGTGTGTGATGTGTGTGTGTGGTGTGTGTGTATGTGATGTGTGTGTGTGTGAGGGGTGTGTATGTGATGTGTGTGTGTATGTGATATGATCTGTGTGTGTGTGTGGTGTGTATGTGATGTGTGTGTGTGTTAGCCACTCATTCGTGTCTGACTCTGCAACCCAGTGGACTATAGCTCGCCAGGGTCCTCTGCCCTTGGCGTTCTCAGGCAAGAATACTAGAGTGAGCTGCCGTTCCTGCTCCGGGGCATCTCCCCAGCCCAGGGACGGAGCCCAGGCCTCCTGCGCGGCGGGCAGACTCTCTGCCACCTGAGCCCCCAGGGAAGCCCTTCACTCCGCGCATTGCCGGCTCCACTGCATTTCCGGCTCCACTGCATTTCCGCTTTACTGACTCCTGCTCTGTAGTGCCCCCTTCTGTTTGCTTTAGATTTTTTCTGCTCTTCCACTTTCAGGTGTTCGCTGTGGGGTCTAGGGGAGCCGATGCCCCGTGCACTCTCCGAGGAGGCTGAGCCCCCCTGGGGGAAGGGCTGGAGGGGAGCCTGGCAGGAGTCCCGTTCCCGGGCCTCCTGCAGGTGAGCGCCTGCCGGGGCCTGAGGTCGCACCCAGAGCCCTGCGTTCAGGGGCGGGAAACAGGCTGCGAGAAAGACGGCTCCCCCAGCAGCAGACCACACCGCACTCTCACCTCCAGGAGAGAAACAAAGGGTCTTGCACGCCTGCAGGTTAAGCAGAGAGGCTGCAGGAAGATGGGTGCAGGCCCCGCCCTCAGTCTGCGGGGACCTCGGCTCTGGGAGGGGAAGTGGGGCAAGGGTGGCTGCGCGCACAGGGCCGGGTCCCAGGTCAGAGGGGTCGTGCTGGGAGGCTGGAGGGTGAGGCCCCCGTGGGGTCTTCCAGCCACTGCTGCAGGCCCAGACCTGTCCGCCCTCCCACCTCCTTCCCTCAGGGGATCAGATGGAGCGGGTGGGGTGACGGGCCCTCCCACAGGGGCCAGCGGGGCCCTCTCAAGGGGCTGGGGCTCCCGCCAGGCCCCAAGGTCAGCGGTTACATCGTCAAAGGTAAGCAGTTATTTCCTCAAAGGTCAGCTGACATCCTGGGGGTCACTGCTTATGTCCTTAAAGGTCAGTGGTTATTTTCAAAGGTCAGCCTGATGCCGTGAAGATCAGCAGTTCTGTCACTGGCCTCGGTCCTCGCTGGAGGAGGCAGGGACTTGCCACGAGGCCCCAGGACCTTCACCCCTGGAGAGGTCGTCTGCCCAGGCAGGACTCAGTGCCCCTCGCCCTGCAGGGGGCACAGCCAGGGACTCTCCCAGGGCCTTGCTCCTCGGGACAGAGCCGCAGCCCAGCACACAGGCTTCGGGGACCTGACTGGGCTTGACCTGGGGTCTGGATCTGTGGGCTGACAGAAGGTGGGACCTGCAGCCTCTGTCTAGCCCGGGGGAGGGTCTGGCCTGGCCTCGCTGGGGAAGGGTGGGCAGCAGTGGGCCGTCTGTGCAGGGCTGCCCCAGAGGGTGGGTCTGAGTGAAGTGCCATGGGCTCAGGGTGGCAGGAGCCTCGCTGCCTCTTGCTGATGCCCAGGTGAAGCACCCTGGGGCATGGCAGGTGGAGGGGGCCCGTGGGTGCTCCCAGGTGACTGAAGTGGGGGCACCTGTGCTCTGTCCTCCGTGTGCCCCCCAAGCTCAGGCGCTGGGACCACAGGTGGACAGGAGGGGAGCGTGATCGCGGAAGCCGCCATCAGCGGGGAAGGGGCGGGAGCACGAGGCCACCCTCCCTGCTTCTTCCTCTGGGAGGATGGACGCAGGACGCAGGCTTGGCTCCTGCAGATGGCCCGAGCCCTCTTCCGGGGCGTTTCTGGGACCCCAGGTGGCCCTCCCTGAGTCTGTGCCTGAGCAGAATGTGCCTATGCTGGGGCTGGGGCTGCAGAACTGGGAGGTGGGGCCTGCCCAGAGCAGACCCTCGGAGACTGAACCTCCATTCACTGGTCACCCCCGCCTCAGCCCTGACCTCCCACTGGAGCCCCAGCCGCCTTCCAGGGGACCTGCCCTGCTGGCCCCTTCCTAGGTGCTCGGATGCCGCAAAGTTCCTGGGTATAGTGGAATCCTCGGACACGAGGGCAAGCCGGTGGGGTGGCCCCACGCTCCACCCAGGCCCGGAAAGGGGGCAGGCATTAGCCCGCGAGTCCCCGCCAGTCTGGCTTCCCAACCCATATCTGGGTAACCTGCCATCGGCTTTGGACGAATTTTGAAAGATTGAGGTTCTGGATCAAGAAGCCGTGTTTATGATTAAAAAAAAAACTAGGGATACAGTTAATTACCCAGATAATAGGCCAACTCCAAACCTCAGAGGGAGGGTGAGCAGACCCATGGCACCCGCCGGGCATCGCAAAGGGCTCCACCCTTTGATGTCCCAGGTCTGCCTTCTAAACTCAGGAAGGATCTGAGCACACATGGCAAAACGCCACACGCTTCTGCAGGAAAGAGCCCTTCCCAGCTGATCGGGGTGGCCTGCCTAGAGGACGGGTGTGTGCGGAGGCGCTGAGCCCCGGTCCAGCGGAGCACACCTTTCTGAGACACAGCTGAGGGCACTCGTGGAAAGGTCGAGTATGCTGTGGGGGCCGGGGGGTTTCCAGTCACGGCCCCACATCCATTAGAACAGAGAGCCCCATGCAGCTGTCACCACCCACCCAGCTACACGGCCTGTCCTGGCAGAGAAGCCCTGGGGGAGCCCAGATGCCCTCAGAGTGGCTTCCCCAGGCTGGACTGTGAAGGGGAAGCAGAGTTCCAGCTTCAGGATGGGCTGGTTCCAGGTGAGGAGTTAGGAGGAAGAGTGACAAGGGCCCTCCCAAGAGGGTGGGCTCTGATCAGTGTCTTCAGAGGGCACAATGGGCTGAGTGTCTCCCGAGCCCCTCCTTAGAGATGCTGCTGGTCTAGAGGCTACTGAGCTCGCAGGGTGGCCCTGGGCCAAGAGCGAGGGGACCCTGCCCCTGCTGATCACAGCGCCAGCTTCATCAAGCACCACCCCAGGGCCCAGGCTCACCAGCCACAGGTGGCCGGGCTGGGGAGGCGCTTCCTGGCTTAGAGTTAGCACCTGTGGTTCCTTGTTAGCCTCCTGGGGCCCCAGGAAGCTGGCTCCATCTCTCCCTGTCCACCCCCTCCAGAGTGGGCATGCCTGCCGCTCAGAGACACAGTCCTGCAGACCCGCGGAGACAGATTTACAGCTGTGCTCGTTATAAACAGGGAGCCTCCCCTAGCCTCACAGTAAATCACTTAAAGCAATACTTAAATCGATCACTTGAACCTCCCAGCAGTACGATGAATCACCCCCGTCACCTGGTGGGGAGTCGCATCACGTTTGGAAAAGGCCTGAGGAGAGTGAGCCTGCGGCAGAGCCACAGAGGACCCTGGGAGATGGGCCGGGCGGCCGGTGGGGCACAGTTCAGTGGGGGTTAAGGTCGCCATCCAGGAAAGGACGCGGGCGGTGGGGTCGGTGTTGGCAGAGCCCTCGAGGCCTGTTGGGGTTTTATTGGTGACGTTATTAAGGCCGTAATTGAAAGAACAAGTTAGCATTCCTTAGACCAGAAAAATGACAGAATTTTTGTAATGAGAATGAGCAAATGCTTTTCACCCATTTGCATCTAAATATCTTCCAGGCCCACACCCGGGGAGGGGCCTCACGAATCCTGTGGCCATAACTCAGAGCCCGTGCAGTCTTGGGGCTTGGGTCCCGAGCCTGTGCCTCCACCATTTGGCCAGGCTCCACTCTGGGCCAGGGCTCTGGCGGGGGAGGCCCTGAGGGCAGCTCGGTGCTGGCCGCCTGTCCTGGGGGGTTTCTGGAGCTCTGAGTCTGAATCGCCCCTCTGTCCCTCCAGGATGGAAGGGGTGTCGTCCCGTCCCTTCTCCGCGATTCTCTTGCAGCTGCCTCAGGACTGCGCCGTGGCTCCCTGGGTCCCAAGGAGGCCGCGCCGCTTGGGGAGCATAGAGGCAGAAGGTCCAGGGAGGCCACCGGCCAGCACATCTGGTCTTCAGTCACAGAGCAGACCCAGACTCGGAGGCTCACTCCCTGGTTTCACGAGTCCCCGTCACTCTGCCGTGATCAAGACTGCTCACGAAAGGGCAGACACGTGTGTCAACAGAACAGATCAGAGCCCTGAAGTAGACCTGCGTGAATGAAGTCACTGATTCTGACAGACACACGAGCAATTCAGCAGAGAAAGGGCGAGCTTTCCAGAGCAGGAGCTGGGCCCACCCGACATGCAGAGAGTAAACTCGAGACTCACTCAAAATGGGTCACAGACCCGAATGTAAAATGAAAAATTGTAGAACTCCTAGAAAGGAAAATCTATATGACTTGGGGTTTGCCGATGAAGTTTTAGATATGACATGGTCTAAATTCATGATCCATTCAGAGAAAAGGATGAGTTGGACTTTATTAAAACTAAATATTCCCACTCTATGAAAGACATTGTTAGAATAAAAATACAAGCCAGTAACTAGGAGAAAATATTTGCAAAACCACAGCTGATCAAGGATTCAGCTCCAGAATACGCATACGATTCTAAAGGTCAATGACAAGAAAACAAACAGCATGACCTGAAACTGGGGAAGAGATCTGAACAGACGTCACCGAAATAGGTCTATGGGTGGCAAGAAAGCACAGGAAAAGAAGCTCCACATCATGGGATGTCAGGGAAACACAAATTAAAATGGGAATACGAGACCTCTGCACACTGATCAGAGTAGCTCACACGCAGACCTGCCAACACCAGGGTCTCGAGAGGAGTCAGAGCCACGGGAAGCCCTCTCCTGGTGGGAATCCAAGCGCTGCAGCTGCTGTGGGAGAGTCTGAACGCTTCTCTGTGAGTCTAACCACAGTCTGATTGCGTCTTCCAACAGTCACACTCTCAGGTATTCATACACCTGATTGACACTTCTTTGTCCACAAGAAACTCTGCACAGGAGTGAAAAGGTATAACCGAGCAGGATGTGGGGCCTCCCAGTACAGACCTTCCCTGTCCTCTGCCTGCGTCTTGTCTGTCGAAAAATCCAGCCTCCTCAGTTTTCCTCGAGTCCCAGAGAATAAGTTTAATCAGAGTGATGAGAAAACGCAGAAGCAAAGGGCAGCGGCCAGGCAGGACGGAGGACACGCGTTTAGCCATAAAACAAAGTCCTGGGCCTTTGCCTCTCCCACAAGGGCTACAGATAACTTTCTGAGCTGGGTCCTGTGAGCTGCTTTGCAGACACTGAAGCCCCCACACGTGGGAGACGCTGACTGCATGCTGCCCACCAGCTGGAAACCCCAGGCCAGCTGGAGCCAGAAGGTTGATGATGGTGGCTCCCGGTGACCTCGGCTCCAGCCAGTCAGAAGCGGGTCTATGAGCTGACCACACCCCAACCCCTCCTCCGTCACCGTCTTTAAAAGCCTCGCCCCTGAAGCCTGCAAGTTCAGGTCTTCCCAGCGTGAGCTGCCTGGACTCCCTGCTTTGCACCTGCGGTAAACATTGCACTTTCCTTCCCCACAATCCGGGCAGTAGGCTGGCTTTACGGTGGGCAGATCCAAGCTTGGCTCAGTAACGACTCCAGCGCCCCAGGAGGGACAGAAGTCCAGAGCGGGCTCCCGGCCTGAGGCCCGTGGGTTCCCCCGGCCGTGGCCTGGGCGCCTCTGTCTCTGGGGCAGGACAGGAGTCAGGACTGCCATCGACTGGGCGTCGCCGGCCTGTGCTGCCTTCATTGCTGTGGTGGAGGAAGCAGGCTCTGGGCCCGGTCTGCCGGGTCTGGTCTGCAGCGGGTGGCTGTGAGCAGTGGCCCTTCCAGCCTCTTGACCACTTTGTAGACTTTTCACTTAAAAGCATCTGCACTTATAGCACAGTAGCCCCTGTTCATTCTTGTAACAACTTAAGTGGGAGAAGAATGTGGAAAATAGAGACATGTGCGTGTGACTGAGCCACTCCGAGGTTCACCTGGAGCAACGCGACCCTGCTGCCAGCTAGCCGATGCTGCTCTTCCCTCACCAAGCCGTGTCCAGCAACTCGTCATGCGTGGGCTGCAGCACACCAGGCTTCCCTGCCCCTCACCATCTCCCGGAGTTTGTCCACATTTACATCCACTGAGTCGTGATGCCAACCATCTCATCCTCGGTCGTCCCCCTCTCCTCCTGCCATCAGTCTCTCCCAGCATCAGGGTCTTTTCCAATGAGTCAGTTTTTCTCATCAGGTGGCCAAAGTACCTGAGCTTCAGCTTCAGCATCAGTCCTCCCTATGTGTATTCAGGACTGGTCTCCTTTAGGATGGACTGGTTGGATCTCCTTGCTGTCCAACAGACTCTCAAGAGTCTTCTCCAACACCACAGCTCAAAAGCATCAATTCTTCTGTGCTCAGCTTTCTTTGTAGTCCGACTCTCACATCAATCCCTGACTACTGGGAAAACCACAGCTTTGACTAGACCTTTGTTGGCAAAGTAACATCTCTGTTTTTTAATATGCTGTCTAGGTTGGTCATAGTTTTCTTCCAAGGAGCAAGGGTCTTCATTTCATGGCTGCAGTCACCATCTGCAATGATATTGGAGCCAAAAAAAAATAAAGTCTCTCACTGTTTCCATCGTTTCCCCATCTATTTGCTATGAAGTGATGGGACCAGATGCCATGATCATAGTTTTCTGAATGTTGAGCTTTAAGCCAACTTTTTCACTCTCCTCTTTCACTTTCATCAAGAGGCTCTTTAGTTCTTCTTCACTTTCTGCCATAAGGGTGGTGTCTTCTGCATATCGGAGGTTATTGATATTTCTCCCAGCAATCTTGATTCCAGCTTTTGCTTCATCCAGCTCGGCATTTCACATGATGTACACTGCATATAAGTTAATAAACAGCCTTGACATACTCCTTTCCTGATTTAGAACCAGGTCTAACAAAGGCTAACAGAGTTTTGCAAGAGAACACAGTGGTCACAGCAAACACCTTCTTCCAGCAACACAAGAGAAGACTCTACACCTTGACATCACCAGACGGTCAACACCGAAATCAGATTGATTATATTCTTTGCAGCCAAAGATGGAGAAGCTCTATACAGTCAGCAAAAACAAGACCGGGAGGTGACTGTGGCTTGGATCATGAAGTCCTTATTGCAAAATTCAGCTTAAATTAAAGAAAGTAGGGAAAACCACTAGGCCATTCAGGTTTGACCTAAATCAAATCCCTTACAATTACATAGCATAAGCGATGAATAGATTCAAGGGACTAGATCTGACAGGCAGAGTGCCTGAAGAACTATGGACGAAGGAGGTTCATGACATTTTACAGGAGGTGGTGATCAAGACCATCCCCAAGAAAAAGCAATGCTAAAAGGCAAAATGGTTCTCTGAGGAGGCCTTACAAATAGCTACAAAAAGAAGAGGTCAAGGGAAAGGAGGAAAGGAAATCTGAATGCAGAGTTCCAAGGAGCAGCAAGGAGAGAGAGAAAGCCGTCCTTGGTGATCAGGGCGAAGGCTGCTCAGCATCTTCCCGAACTGCCCAGTGTCCCCTCCCCACCCCCCAACACCCAGTGTGGCCAGTCTTCCGAGGTTTAGCTGCTCTAAGAGGTGCTTTCTAATTGTGATGCTGGAGAAGACTCTAGAGAGTGACTTGGACAGCAGGGAGATGAAACCAGTCCATCCTAAAGGAAACCAACCCTGAACATTCACTGGAGGGACTGATGCTAAAGCTGAAGCTCTAACACTTGGGCCACCAACCTGAGGCGAAGAGCCGACTCATTGGAAAAGACCCTGATGCTGGAAATAAAGGCAGGAGGAGAAGCTGCGATGGAGGGTGAGATGTTGGACGGCATCCCAACTCAACAGACATGAATCTGAGCAAACTCTGAGAGATGGCGGTGGAGGACCAGGAAGCCTGGTGTGCTGCGGCTGATGGGGCCACAGAGTCAGACACGACTCAGCGACCGAGGGTCAGCAAATATGGGGGTGCAGCTGTCGCTGTAACCTCCGGTGGCTAACAGCACCGCTGCCTCGGCCACTGGCGTCTTGCTTCGTGAAGTCCCGGGTCAGCTGCTCTGCCCCCGCGTCCTTGGCTGCGGGCCTGTCTGTGAGCGGGCCTCAGCATCCTGCGAGCACTGCCCCTCTGCCCCAGCCTGGCCGGGTCGCTCCTGGCCTGTGACTTGCCTTTCTGTGTTCTCAGCAGTGTCTCTCAAATGGGGAGAACTTTTCTGTTTGGGTGAGGTCCAAATTCTCAAGTTTATTTTTTTTAATGATTTCTAACTGTTTAGGAAGTGTTACCTATTTCAAAGCCGTGGGGGTCTTTCTCCCGTGTTTTTGTCTGGAACGCTCACCGGGAGCAGTTTTTCAGGGGGGCCTCTGTCCCATCTGAGTTAATGTTTCTGCTTGGTGTGAGGTAGGGGTCAGAGTTCCTTTTTTCCGTCCGCAGAAACATCTGGTTGTTTCAGCAGCATTTGTTAAAAGAATTATTCCTTCCCCGGTGAATGATCTTGGCACCTTTCTGAAAAGTGAGTGGCCCATACAATCGCGGGAGGGTGTCTGGACTCCGCTGTCTCTCCTTGCGTGCAGCCCAGCCTGCCTGGAGACCGTGGCTTCACTGGAGGCGCCGGGCCGGGCCGCACAAGCCCGTCTTGGCTCTTTTATCCCCGACATTGTTTTCCTCGCCTCTAGTTTCGCCTTTTCACATCAGTGTTAGAATGGCTTTGTCGATTTCTCCAGATTAATAGGGCTGCACTGTATCTATGCTTCAGTTTGGAGGAAAATGATAGCAACACTGAGTCTCCTGAATCGTAAATGTGACCTTTGTCTCACATGAATATTCTTCCCTTTCCCTCAGGAATATGCGACGTTCAGTGTATGGGTCTTACACACGTTCTGCTGCCTTTTCCTACACACGTCCGTCATGCTTCGTTGCTATCGTACATTTTTCTAAATCGGTTTTATTTCATTAGAGCATTCTAAGGCTCATAGCGGAGCTGAGTGGAGGGTCCGGAGGGCTCCTGTCCACCTCACGCCCCACGTGCAGCCTCCCTTGGTGAACCCCACTTTTCAGAGGGGATTTTGTTACAAGTGACCCGCCCCTGCTGGCACGTGACCATCACCGCGTCCGGTGTTTCCACCACCATCCACTGCTGGTGCTTCTGTACACCCTGTGGGTTTGGACAAGTGTGTGGCGACACATGTCCATCCTCACAGTGTCACACAGGGTGATTTCACTGCCTTAAACGCCCGCTGGGCTCCACCCGTGAAACGCTCTCTGTGCCCCCCGGCAACCGCAGGCCCGTCTATCGTCTCCATGGTTTTACTTTCCCAGAGTGCCGCGGAGCTGCTCACACAGTGAGCAGCCTTTTCACTCTGTGGTAGGCACTCGAAGGCCTCCCCTGTCTTGCGTGGCTTGGTGGCTCATCTCTCTGTGCCCTGAGTAATACGTCCGGATGGATCACAGTTTATTAATCCGTTCACCTGCAGAAGCGCTTCGTGGCTGCTCCCAAGTTTGGGCAGTTATGACAAAGCTGCTATAAACATCTGTGTACAGGTTCCTCTGTGGATGCACGTTCTCAACTCCTTTGGGTAAACGTCAGGGAACACAATTGCTGGACTGATCGCCTGGGAAGAAGATCGTTACTTTTGTCAGAAACCGTCAGATTGTCTCCCAGAGCGCCGCGCTGTCTGCGTCCCCGCCAGAGAGAGGAGGGCTCCTGCTGCTTCTCCGGCCCCGGGGGCCAGTGCTCCGGGGCTCTGACCGTCTTGGCGGGCGCTCAGTTGTGTTGTGTGCTAATTCACCTTCTTCTGGTGACACGTGGAGCAGAGCCTCCTTCCGTTTGCCCCTTTCCCACCTGTGTGTCCTACCTGCTGAGGCGTCTGCTGAGGCTTCTGCCCGTTTCGCAACTGGCTGCTCTCTTGTTGAGGTTCAGTCCCTTTGCTTACTTGGAGCACAGTCTGATCAACTGTGCCCTTTGCAAATCTTTCCCCGCAGCCTGCAGCTTTTCTGTCTTTCACCTGGTCGTTGGCAGAGCTGAAGTCTTTAATTTTAATGAGGCCCAGCTTATCAATTATTTCTTTCTCGGACTCTGCTGTTGGTGCTGTACCTAAAAAGCTGTCACCAAACCTGAGGGCCTTCTCAGCCTGAGAGAGGGGAGGCGGAAAGGGCAGGGGCTGCAGGTCCGTGCAGAACAGAGCCCTGCTGCCTTCAGCAGGTCCGCGTGCAGCCCCAGGGCCCTGCAGAGGGGAGCCCCTCCAGCTCCCGGCCCCCCACCCGCACCTCCCACCACCATGCTCGTCTATGGCTTCTGAATTGTCCATCCGCCCATAGGTTAGCCCAGGCACACGAAAGCTGTGTGTGTGAGTCCGTGTGTGTGTGTGTGTGAGTCTGTGTGTGTGTGACTGTGTGTGCGCGTCTGTGAGTCTATGTGTGTGAGTCTGTGTCTGTGTATGTATGTGTGTCTGTGTCTGTGTGTGTGTGAGTCTGTGTATGTGTGTGTGTGTGTGAGTCTGTGTGTGTGTGAGTCTATGTATGCGGGTCTCCCATCCTTCTGTCCTGAAAAGCCTGCAAGCAGTACTTCCCAGGGTCTCAGTTTGGGGGAGAGTGGTGGGCAGACTCCAGGCACCGCCGTGACCCCCCCTCTCCACCACCTCCTGTGAGCCTCCCCCTCGGGTGTGTGTCTGGGAATTGGCTTGGTGCTGGCCCCACCCTGCCTGACCCCCCACAGATGGAGGGGTGCCGTGGACCCCCATCCGGGGCAGTGTCTCTCCAGATGCCCCCATCACAGCTCATGTTTCTGGCAAAGCCCGGCTGAACCAGGCAATTTCCAGCTGTTGGGGAGCCGAGCTGGCCCTCTGTGCTTCCTGGGGCTCTGCGGGCAGGGGACAGGGTCTCCCTTCTCTGGGGGCTCCATCCTGGCTCCCGGGAGCAGCCCTCTCGCTCGTGGGGTGACTCCCCCCAGGTGAGTGGCGGGGGCAGGAAGCCCCTCCCCAGGCCGGCGCCCGCCCTGTGAGTGTGCGGGGCACTGAGAGTCCCTAGGAGCCTGGGGCGCAGGCACCGTCTGGTCTAGGCCTCGAGGCGGGCTGACCACCGGCCTGTCTCGCTGCGGGAGCTGGCTCTGTGTGCTGGGACGGGAGGGCCGGCCATGAGCAGTCGAGGGGTCCCTGCTGTGCTGGGACAGGTCTCTGCAGGCCGGTGGCATCTCTGAGGGCCCGGAGTAAGGCGAGGGAGGTGGCGAGGGGCCTGCCAGCGCTGCCTGTGCGAGTCTCCCAGGCCTGTGTTCCCGGGCCGGCCTGGAGCCCCAGGGCCCCTCTCCCCTCAGGAGGCCCCTGGTGTCCCCGCACCTTGACCTTCGTGCTGAGGCCCAGGAGGCTGGTCTCAGAAGGCGCTTCGCTGTCGCTGGGAGAGCTGAGTGGGGCTCGGACCCTCTGCCGGGGTTCCGGTGACGACGGCTGATGGCGGCGGGGGTGGGGGGGGCGGCCCGGCTGGCCTTTCTCTGCTGAGCTCACTCTGGTGGGTGTTTCCAGAAGCGCCGGCACGCACACATATTCACCCTCCCTGTCCCGAGGCCCAGGACAAGCCCTGAGAACACCTCATTCCCCGACTACAAGCTGTGACTAAGATCGGCTTCAAAAAACATGAACTGGGCCACACGGCGGGGGTGGGGTCCGATCCCACAGAGCCCGGGGCCGTCAGCACACTCCCGAGGCTCAGCCTGTGCCCACTTGCCAACCTGCCCACAGTGCCTCGATTTAGCTCAGCCGCTGCACCCCAGACCTGGCCTTCAGCTGCAGCCACATGGCCGAATGAGGGCGCACACCCTCCCCGGCCCTGCAATGCCCCCGCCCCTGCACTGAGCTCCAACCCTGGCTGTCTCCTCCAGGCCCTCTCCCCTGCCCCCTTCACCCCTTCTGGTCACCGTCCAGACCTGGGGCTGCCCTCTCGCCCTCCCCCACCCATTTTCCAGGCCCCCGGAGGAAGAGAGCCTCTGCCCGTGGTCCTCACCCGGCCTGCTCCCTTATCCCCACACCTCGGGCCCCGAACAGGTTCCTGATGCCCAGAGCCAAGGGTGGATGCAGGCCAGGCACCGGGCGTGCAAAGGCTGGGTGATCCACCTTGCGGGAAGCGGAGCCCCTGGCGGGATGGCCAGCACCGTCAGGGGCCCAGGTCCACCCACAGGGCCCGGCCTCGCAGGCTCCAGGAGCGGGGTCCCGGGCGAGGGGCCCTGTGCGGCCGTGCTCACACACTGGGAAGGACTGGGAGTCTCCAGGCTCCTCCCACCCCCGCCCGAGAGTCCCTGGCCCTGCGGGGTCATGGCAGAGCACACGCCACCTCGCAGAGAAGGGCACCCATCCTCCCAGGGAGTCACCTCTGGCGATGCCTGGAGGCGAGGTCGTGAGGGCCGCCAGCTGCCCTTGCGCCCACCGCCTGCTCGGGCTGCGCCCTTGCCCTGGGTTTCCCTGCTGCTGGGCAGGCCTGCAATCTCCGAACCACCCAGGCTGTGGATTTTACGTCGGCAGGTGCTGGATATTTGTGTGATCCTGTGCAGATTCTGGGTTTTGTTCTAGGATTCTGTTAAATTTCTTAATCCTTGTGGATCGGGCTTCTTAAGATTTGTGCGGTGGAACCAGGGTCGTGGTTTTTCCAAGGTCCCTATTTTCCACCAGGGAAGCCTTCCAAGGATCTACCCAGGGCCCAGGGGTTGTGAGGTTCTCTAATCCAGCAGGAGGGAAGCTCGCTCTAAGCTTCTCTCTGGCCTGTCCCCAACCTTTGTGGTCTCTGCACACACGTGCTGGCCAGGATCCAGGAGGACGCACGTGGCCCCCGAAACCCTCCTGCCTCCTCTCCGTGTGTGGACATGGGCGATTCTCCGTCACAGGGGTCAGACCAGACGGCCCACCCCTAGAGCCTCCCCGCCCGCCACTCCCGCCCGGCCCACAGACGGGGACCCAGCCGGGCAGACTGTAATCAGGACAGATTGTTCGCAATCATGCAGCTGTGGGAAAGTTTCCCAAAATAAGGACCTGAGGAGAGAGATTGGCAACTTAGCCCTCAGCACCAGAGAACTGGGAAGAATGGAAAAACCCAGCAGGGTCGGGGTGCGGAGCCTCTCGCCTAGACGCTGCCCTTGAGCTGCGCTCCGCTGGGGACCCTCTGGTCTCTCCCACCACCCTCACGCGGACTTCCCAGCGCCCACAGGGCTGCACTAGCCTCTGCCCTGACCCGCAGGTGTGGAGCCCCCGCAGCTGCCGAGGCTCTATCCTCTCAACCCTGCTCGGATGACCGCAGCCTGGACAGCACGTCCCTGAGACCCCATCCTGAGGGCCATGGTCTGCCAGGCGTTGGGACCGAGCCCAGGACCGCTGCCACCTGGGGACACTCTCCACAGAGAGAACTCTCCACGGTGATGTGGAGGAAGGGGTGCCCCAGGGCTGTGGTGGGAGGGTGTCGCAGGTGGTGGGGGCCCCCACTTTGCAGCAGCCAGTTCAGCGTCAGGCCAGGCCCCCCCCTCCCGAGGCTCCAGAGGAGCCAGGGGGAAGTCACACCTTTGCGCTCAGGTTGGGCTCCAGAGCAGAAGCCCTGGTCTGCACACAGCCTGAGCCCCTCGATGGGCTGGACGGGAGCTGGCAGCTCCTCCCAGCCCAGCCTCTCAGAGGTAAGCAATGACCCTGGGCCCTGTCTAGATGCAGCCTGAGCCCCTCAATGGGCTGGGCATGAGAAGGCAGCTCCGTGAGCCCAGTGGGGCCAACACCCTGGACCTGATGGGGCTCCTTGCCAGGTGGGCGCTGAGGGGGCCCTGCCTTCAGGGGCCACGACACTCTGACTTCGAGGTGGACACTCTGCCCCGCTGAGCAGAGCTCTTCCTCAGACTCAGCTCTGCCAGCATCCACCCGGGATCCTGGGCTGTGGTTGTCCGTGGCCTCTAGTCTGGGCAGTGTGTCCCTGCTCGTGGCGCCCAGGACGTGGTTCTAGGCAGAAATCACATCTCCAAACCCACATCCCTGGACAACCCCTGTGTGCACGCCAGGCCCGGTGTGCACGGGGCCCCTACACCTCGTCTCCCAGGCTTGGCGTGGAGTGGGGGTGGGGGTGCCAACCTCACCAACACCAGTCGGTGCCTGTCTTCCCACCTTTCCCAGTCACTGTGGTTTTGACCCAATTTAGTGACCGACAATGCTGGGCACCTGTAGGGCACGTGTTGGCCATCTCTGTGCCTTCTCTAATGGGATATGTATTCAAACATTTTGCCTACTTTCTCTTTGGGTTATTACTGAGTTATAGGAGCTCTTTATATATTCTGGATACAAGTTCTTCGCCGGATACATGATTTCAATGATCCCCTTCACCCTGTGGCTTTTCATTTTCATGTTTGAAATCCAGTCTTTCAGTTTTTTTGAATTCTTGTGCTTTCCGTGCGTGTTGTACGCAAAAAATCTTTGCCTAACCCAAGGTCGCGAGGTCTTACTCCTGTTCTTGTGGAGAGTTTTATAATTTTAGTTTTTCATTTAGGTCTTTGGTTCATTTTGATCACATGCGTCTTTTTTTAAATCCTCCTTCCCGCCCATGGGTGCTGACTTCCCAGCATCGTCACGTGTGGAGAAGGCTGACCTTTCCCCAGAGAGTCCCGTCTGTGCCTTTGCGGGAAATCAGCTGATGGTGAGTGCGGCGGTTTATTTCTGGACTCTGGATTCCGTCCCACTGCTCCGAGCTCTGTCCTTGTGCCGAGCCAGTCTCGATGGCTGTGCCTTGCAGCCGTTTCTAAACTTACTTTGCTCCCTTTCAAGATGGCTTGTCCGCTCCGAGGTCTTTGCTGTCCATGCAGCGGGTCCGGGCTTCAGCCTCTGCCGCCGCTTCTTCCGGCTCTCAGTGTCAGAACGTTCCCGAGCCTCTCGCCGTCCCCCACCTGAGCCCCCATCAAGATCTGGGGGCCCAGGGCTGCGATGCTCAAGGTGTTGGCCCTGTGGTGAGAAAGAGGCTTCTGCAGGTCAACAGGCCGGGGTCCGGCTGCGTGCTTGGGGCTCGGTCATAGCGTCTGATGTCCCCCAGCAAGGGTGCTCGGGGAGCTGAACTTCCAGAGTCGGGCCACCCAGGTAACTGGCCGAGGGGCACGCCTGAGTCGTCTCACAGAAGGGCTGGGCAGGACAGGTGGGCTTGAATTTTCTCTGTAAACAACCTCAAACCACATGCTGCACGGAAGCCCCTGTGTGTGTGTGAAGTCGCTTCAGTCCTGTCCGACTCTTTCACAACCCCGCGGACTGGAGCCCACCAGGCTCCTCCATCCATGGGACTTTCCAGGCAAGAACACTGGGGTGGGTTGCCATGCCCTCCTCCAGTGGATCTTCCCCACCCAGGAATGGAACCCGCATCTCCTGTGTCTCTGGCACTGGCCGGCGGGCTGTTTACCACTAGTGCCCCCTGGCCTCCCCTTCCAGACTGAGGCCAGCTGGGGCTTGCCCCCCAGACAGAGCGACGTCCCTGCCGAGAGCCCTGGGCCAGGACCCAAGCAACGGCAGAGCGGAGCACCAGCCAGGCCCAGGGCAGGGACCCAGATGTCCTGGGCCCTTGGGGATGCACGTGGGCGCACCCTTATCAAAGCAGCCTGTGAGAGGGCATGCCGGCCACCAGCCTCTAACCCTCCAAACCGAAGCCGCAGGCGTGCGTCCAGCCTGGCTTGACGCGTGTCCAGGCTGATTTATGGAAAGGAATTTCCCCGCAGTGCTAAACACATATGAAGATACTTTACCCCACCTGTCCAGGGCTTTAAAGACTTCAGTGTGTCTCGTGGGTGAACCTCCAGTCTCAAGCCCTGAGATGGGTGGTGGGTGTTCCAGTGTGTCCCTGGGGAGGGGTCCCCTCAGTCACTCCTCTCGCCTCCAGCGATCGCAGGAATAACTGGGCCAGCCCGGGTCCCCGGGCCTCGCTGGGACTCGGGGCTGCAGCGTCTGTGAGGGCCAGTGCCGCTGGAACTGCGCCACGGCTGGGTCCCTGCTGACATCCTCCCCGGGGCTGGACCGTCACCGGCAGGGACAACGCAGGTTCTCCCGGAAGGGGGCAGGGTGCTGCTGGACCCCACCTCGCCTTTATTTCTGTCTTATTTGTGGTTTTCTCTGAATTCCCATTTTGTATACTCTACTTTCAAAACACTTTTAAGGGAGGCTTATAAAGGATCGTTTTTGCCTTGGAGAGAAAACAAAGAAACCTCCTGTTAAAAAGTGCCAATAAAACAGATGTCTGGCTGAACGCTGAGGATTTTCTGTGGCTAATGGATTTTAACAGCCTAGATGTAGGAAGCATTTTTGACAATTAGGTCTAAACTATTTATACGTGAAAAGCTGCCATGACAACCTGGACGTTTCCCAGAGCCAGCGGGTGAGGGAGGCAGCGGGCTGACGTGCACGGGCCCCCTCCCCCAGGCTCACGCGCCCTCCCTGGAGCCAGGACCCAGCTCTGCCTGTACCCAGGTCCAGCAGCAGTGTTCTAAGGCCCCCAGACAGCCAGTGGGAGGGCTCTGGCCCCCGTCCTGGGGTGGATATAGAGCGGAGCACCAGCCAGGCCCAGGGCAGGGACCCAGATGTCCTGGGCCCTTGGGGATGCACGTGGGCGCACCCTTATCAAAGCAGCCTGTGAGAGGGCATGCCGGCCACCAGCCTCTAACCCTCCAAACCGAAGCCGCAGGCGTGCGTCCAGCCTGGCTTGACGCGTGTCCAGGCTGATTTATGGAAAGGAATTTCCCCGCAGTGCTAAACACATATGAAGATACTTTACCCCACCTGTCCAGGGCTTTAAAGACTTCAGTGTGTCTCGTGGGTGAACCTCCAGTCTCAAGCCCTGAGATGGGTGGTGGGTGTTCCAGTGTGTCCCTGGGGAGGGGTCCCCTCAGTCACTCCTCTCGCCTCCAGCGATCGCAGGAATAACTGGGCCAGCCCGGGTCCCCGGGCCTCGCTGGGACTCGGGGCTGCAGCGTCTGTGAGGGCCAGTGCCGCTGGAACTGCGCCACGGCTGGGTCCCTGCTGACATCCTCCCCGGGGCTGGACCGTCACCGGCAGGGACAACGCAGGTTCTCCCGGAAGGGGGCAGGGTGCTGCTGGACCCCACCTCGCCTTTATTTCTGTCTTATTTGTGGTTTTCTCTGAATTCCCATTTTGTATACTCTACTTTCAAAACACTTTTAAGGGAGGCTTATAAAGGATCGTTTTTGCCTTGGAGAGAAAACAAAGAAACCTCCTGTTAAAAAGTGCCAATAAAACAGATGTCTGGCTGAACGCTGAGGATTTTCTGTGGCTAATGGATTTTAACAGCCTAGATGTAGGAAGCATTTTTGACAATTAGGTCTAAACTATTTATACGTGAAAAGCTGCCATGACAACCTGGACGTTTCCCAGAGCCAGCGGGTGAGGGAGGCAGCGGGCTGACGTGCACGGGCCCCCTCCCCCAGGCTCACGCGCCCTCCCTGGAGCCAGGACCCAGCTCTGCCTGTACCCAGGTCCAGCAGCAGTGTTCTAAGGCCCCCAGACAGCCAGTGGGAGGGCTCTGGCCCCCGTCCTGGGGTGGATAGACAGGCCACCCCTCCCCTGAGCCCCAGTCCACGGGTGGATGGACAGGGTGCCCCTCCCCTGAGCCCCAGTCCACGGGTAGATGGACAGGGTGCCCCTCCCCTGAGCCCCAGTCCACAGGTGGATGGACAGGGCGCCCCTCCCCTGAGCCCCAGTCCACGGGTGGATGGACAAGGCGCTCCCCTGAGCCCCAGTCCATGGGTGGACGGACAGGGCACCCCTCCCCTGAGCCCCAGTCCACGGGTGGACGGACAGGGCACCCCTCCCCTGAGCCCCAGTCCACGGGTGGATGGACAGGGCGCCCCTCCCCTGAGCCCCAGTCCACGGGTGGATGGACAGGGCGCCCCTCCCCTGAGCCCCAGTCCACGGGTGGATGGACAGGGCACCCCTCCCCTGAGCCCCAGGGGCTGTGAGAGTCCCTAGGGTGCTGGCTCTCGCCCTTCACCCTCACCCTGGGGGCAGGCACAGTCCACTGGATAGCCTGACCCAAATCCCCCGGGGGGCCACAACCCCCAGAGCTGGCCCTGCCCTCGAGGGCCCCAGAGGTAGCCTCTGATGTCAGCTGTGCCTGGAGCTCAGGGGCGCCTCCCCCCAACCCTTGGCCTTCGCACCCAGAGTCGGGGTGGGGCGGCTCCCACCAGCAGGGGGGTCACCAGCCTCTGACTGGCCCCGAGGTTCCCAGCGCTGGCAGCCCCCACGCAGGGGCAGCAGCCTGGAGGGGTCAGGGGTGCCTGTTGGCCCTTCCCCGTCACCTCTGCCGAGGCCGTCACCGTGGTTACCTCGACCAAGTTCCCTCACCTTTCCTGCAAGTCTTTGTCTCAAGACAGTGAATTATTTAGTAAACTAGAATTTTTCCATGCTCTGTTGAGTTTCAGGGACTCCCAGGGGTGAACCCTGAGGTTTCCTGTAAAACCCACTCCCTGCCCGCTGGAAGCACCCATGTGTGCTGAATGCCACCGAGGCCTCAGCAGGATAGCAGCCAGAAGATCGCCCGCGCCAGGCCTGCCTGGTGTCCCCAGACCAGCCGAGTTCTCTGCCTGGATGGGGAAATGAGCTGGCTGGGCCAGGATAGAGCGGAGGCTGCCCCGACCCGCACGGTCCCCCGCCCTCCTGGCCTTCTTTAAAGCTGAGACCGTGACGACAGGAGGGCTTGCGACTCAGCTTCCTAGTGTGTATTCGTCCATCCCAGCCGCTGTAACAAGCAGCCGGGTCCCAGCACAGTTTACTTCTCACTCACACCCTGCCCAGGCCAGTTGAGGGGCCTCGTCTCAGCGGTCACTCGGGGGGGCCAGGCTCCATCTGTGTATCAGCGCACATGTGTGCACACGGGCCAGGCCCACACTTGGGTACGGCAGACCACGGTCACTCCAGGCGGAGCCTGGCACTGCGCCCCGTCCCTGCGGCCCCCAGCCCTGCTGCCCCGCAGCCCCGCTGGCCCTGTGCTGCCCTCGCGCTGCCCCCACCAGCCTCCAGTGTTCAGTTCTCCGCAGCGTCGTCGCCGTGTTGCTGACACTGGCTTGCTGTGTTTAAAGAAATCTGACAGCTTACAAGAAGCGGGGGG
This sequence comes from Litocranius walleri, assembly GCA_006410535.1. Lineage (NCBI taxonomy): Eukaryota > Metazoa > Chordata > Mammalia > Artiodactyla > Bovidae > Litocranius > Litocranius walleri. The sequence continues at coordinate 565,513 of SJYG01000250.1, read as the reverse complement.
CATCTCTGCACGTGCCGCCGGGGGCCTCAGAGCGGCCTGGGCCCCACACAAGGGACCTCCCCACACAGCGGCTCGGTGAGCGCCTCCCCCCGGCCTCCCCCACCCTCCCCTGCCCTCCTCACCCCCCTCAGCCCCCTGCTCCCACCCTGTGAACC
>SJYG01000250.1:506376-526095 GCA_006410535.1 Litocranius walleri | reverse complement strand
CGGGGGCTCCAGCAGGGAGGGGGGCACGCCCCGGGGGTGGGTGAGGCGGGCGGGCCAGGCCAGACTGGCACCCAGGACGGCCCAGCTGCCACCCTGCCACATGCCCCTGCTAGTCCCCAGCCCCAGGATCAGAGGTTGCAGGGGAACAGCAGGGACATGACCTCCCTGAAGGGGTTTCCTCAAGACCCTCCCACCCTGCAGAGACCCCCAGGCGCCCCAGACACTGGCCCTAGCAGGAGGCCAAAGGTTCCCGTGAAACAGTAAGTGTGGTTGGTGACCAGGTGTGGTTGGTGACCGAGGTCTAGAAACTGGATGAGGCCTCAAGCATGAAGCTGTTTGACCACCGGTGGCTCTTGCATCTGTCCTGACCCCAGGTCTGAGATCAGCATGGGTGGCCCTGACGTCCTCCGGAGGAGGGGTGAGCAGAGGAGCCTGGATCCAGGTTCCTCTTGAGAGTGTGGCCTCTGCCCTGCTCCTCGTGCCTGCAGAGCTGGCTCAGGGCTGGGCTCAGCCATGCCCCCGGTGGGCCCTTGGCTGCCCTGCATGTGGTCAGCCCTGCCGGCCTCCATGGAAGGGGGGTCAGGATGCTGCCTTGCCCGAATGCGTGCTGGTGTCTGCTCCCCACCAGGCGTTGCAGGGGAGCCCCTGGATCTGTTGAACCCCAACCCCGTGTAGAGGGACCAAGTGTCTCCAGGGCCATTGTGTGGGTGTCCAGCCTGGGCCTCCGAGGTGACGGTGGACGCAGGCTGGTTTACAGCTCGGGGTCATGAGTCCCAGACTGCGTCTGGAAGGCAGAGGGCAAGTGTGTGTTCTTGCCTCCAGACTGTCTCTAGCAAATCTGTTTTCACTATTTGTAAGGGAAGCTCAAACAGCCTGGGGTGGAGCTGCGGGTCCCCGTGGCCTCTGGGGTGCACACAGGGGGTGGACCCTCCAGAGGGGCTTCCCACATGGCCGTGCTCCAGGAGCGCTCCCACACGCCTCACGGGTTGCTGAGAGCCTGCTCACCACGGCTGGCCCGCTGAAGGGCTAACCCAAGGCCTTGGGAAAAAGGCTGTGTCCTGGACGAGGAGGCTGTGGCCTCAGGAGGAAGCGGGGATCAGGAGAGGCAGACTGAGATGGGGAGGCTGACCCCAGGAGCCCCAGCGCAGTCGCAGTTCATCCAGCCTCATTGTGAAGCTAAGGGCAAGCCCGATCTGCCCGCTGCCTCCCCGACACCAGCCTGGACAACCCCCCAACCCACGTGCGGCAGAACCAGCAGGCTCTAGCTGCCTCCTGGCCCCCAGCGGCCTCTGAACTGTTCTTCCTCCAAGAACATCCTCCAGGCAAACAGTGCCTTGGGAGCCCCCAGCACAGCGGGGGCTGAGCTCACTCCCCACCCAGCACCCCACGGTGGCTCCAGGACCTGCTCCTGAAGGAGGGAGGGTCCGGGCTCCGGGAGGGTCTGAAGCTGTGAAGGAGGAAAGCAGATGTGATTTGAGAGGCGGAAGGAAATGAAAAATGGGGTGAGCTAGGATTGCCAGAAAGGAAAACAGAGACAGGCTGTCTGTGACACTGAAGCGCCGCCTGCTCCAAGGGTCCGCCACTTGCCCCTCTGCTCCCTTCAGGTGTCTTCTCAGGGACCCTTCTGATGGGCCTGAAGGATGCAGGCAGGTGAGGGGGCTGAGAGCTCGGGGGTGGGGAGGCCTGGCCCACTGCCAGCAGGGGGTGCTCAGAGAGGCGGGGCCTGCGCTGGACCGGCTCAGGCGGGGCGTGGGGGCCCTGTATCCCTGGCCGCACTGAAGCCTTGTAGGGGGGCCCTATATCCCTCGACACACCAAAGACCTGAAGGGGTCCCTATATCCCTGGACGCACTGAAGCCCTGAACGGGGCCCTGTTTCCCTCGACACACCAAAGCCCTGAAGGGGGGGTCCTGTATCCCTGGACGCACTGAAGCCCTGTCGGGGGGGNGTGGCCTCTGCCCTGCTCCTCGTGCCTGCAGAGCTGGCTCAGGGCTGGGCTCAGCCATGCCCCCGGTGGGCCCTTGGCTGCCCTGCATGTGGTCAGCCCTGCCGGCCTCCATGGAAGGGGGGTCAGGATGCTGCCTTGCCCGAATGCGTGCTGGTGTCTGCTCCCCACCAGGCGTTGCAGGGGAGCCCCTGGATCTGTTGAACCCCAACCCCGTGTAGAGGGACCAAGTGTCTCCAGGGCCATTGTGTGGGTGTCCAGCCTGGGCCTCCGAGGTGACGGTGGACGCAGGCTGGTTTACAGCTCGGGGTCATGAGTCCCAGACTGCGTCTGGAAGGCAGAGGGCAAGTGTGTGTTCTTGCCTCCAGACTGTCTCTAGCAAATCTGTTTTCACTATTTGTAAGGGAAGCTCAAACAGCCTGGGGTGGAGCTGCGGGTCCCCGTGGCCTCTGGGGTGCACACAGGGGGTGGACCCTCCAGAGGGGCTTCCCACATGGCCGTGCTCCAGGAGCGCTCCCACACGCCTCACGGGTTGCTGAGAGCCTGCTCACCACGGCTGGCCCGCTGAAGGGCTAACCCAAGGCCTTGGGAAAAAGGCTGTGTCCTGGACGAGGAGGCTGTGGCCTCAGGAGGAAGCGGGGATCAGGAGAGGCAGACTGAGATGGGGAGGCTGACCCCAGGAGCCCCAGCGCAGTCGCAGTTCATCCAGCCTCATTGTGAAGCTAAGGGCAAGCCCGATCTGCCCGCTGCCTCCCCGACACCAGCCTGGACAACCCCCCAACCCACGTGCGGCAGAACCAGCAGGCTCTAGCTGCCTCCTGGCCCCCAGCGGCCTCTGAACTGTTCTTCCTCCAAGAACATCCTCCAGGCAAACAGTGCCTTGGGAGCCCCCAGCACAGCGGGGGCTGAGCTCACTCCCCACCCAGCACCCCACGGTGGCTCCAGGACCTGCTCCTGAAGGAGGGAGGGTCCGGGCTCCGGGAGGGTCTGAAGCTGTGAAGGAGGAAAGCAGATGTGATTTGAGAGGCGGAAGGAAATGAAAAATGGGGTGAGCTAGGATTGCCAGAAAGGAAAACAGAGACAGGCTGTCTGTGACACTGAAGCGCCGCCTGCTCCAAGGGTCCGCCACTTGCCCCTCTGCTCCCTTCAGGTGTCTTCTCAGGGACCCTTCTGATGGGCCTGAAGGATGCAGGCAGGTGAGGGGGCTGAGAGCTCGGGGGTGGGGAGGCCTGGCCCACTGCCAGCAGGGGGTGCTCAGAGAGGCGGGGCCTGCGCTGGACCGGCTCAGGCGGGGCGTGGGGGCCCTGTATCCCTGGCCGCACTGAAGCCTTGTAGGGGGGCCCTATATCCCTCGACACACCAAAGACCTGAAGGGGTCCCTATATCCCTGGACGCACTGAAGCCCTGAACGGGGCCCTGTTTCCCTCGACACACCAAAGCCCTGAAGGGGGGGTCCTGTATCCCTGGACGCACTGAAGCCCTGTCGGGGGGGGGCCTGTACCCCTGGACGCACCAAAGCCCTGTAGGGTGTCCTTTATCCCTGGATGCACCGAAGGCCTGTGGGGGGGGGGGTCCTGTATCCTTGGACGCACTGAAGCCCTGTGGCGGGGGGGGCCTGTATCCCTGGACGCACGGAAGCCCTGTAGGGGTGTGCATGTGAACACAGACCCCACAAGGTTCTCAGCGTGAAACCCCCAAGGCTGCCCAGGGGTCACTGGGGCCAGCAGGAGGCTGCCCGGCGCGGCCTGGCCCTCGGGGCCTCTGAGGGCCTTCGGGAAGGGAAGCGCAGCCACAGGAACAGTGTGCAGTTGCTTTTATTCTCAGACTCAGCTTGACCTCAGGGCAGAATGAGTTTGTTGACGTAAATCTTTGTTAGAAATGTTCTGCACAAATTCAAACTGACGCTGTTGGGGGAGATAGCTGGTTGCCACGGCAACTGGAGCGCGGTTTTCACTCGGCTCAGTGGATTTGAGCACAGTCGGCCGTGCGTCCGGCCTCAGGGGCCAGCCCGGAAACACCACCAACGCCACCCCCGTCCCACACGTGGCCTCCACACCGCCGTGTCCAGGAAGCTGGCAGCCTGAGGCTCCCTGCAGCGCTCACCCCGGAGGCAGATCCAGCCTGAGACTCCTCAGCCCTAGGCCCAACTCGGACCCAGGGAGGTGGAGTGGGGTGCCGTCTCAAGCTGACCCCTACCCTGCTGACCTGTGACCCCGTCCATCCTGCGGCTGTCTGGAGCAGCAGCATCAGCAGGCTGTCTCCTGGCTTCACACAAGCAGGTTCCTGACGTCCTCTGGCCATGGGGGCCAGGGCCCCAGCCCTCCCACCTGCCTGCCCTCCACCTCGGTTCCCCTCCCTGCCTGCTCCCACCCCATCCTATCCCCCCATGGAGAGCTGTGGTCCCTCCTTCATCGAAAGTGACTTTCTCTCCAGTGGGGCCAGATAAACGGCTGAGGGGCTGCCAGAAGGAGGTCTGCGCTGCCCGCCCTGTTGGCAACTGGAAGATCTTCCTGCTGGGGAGTCCTGAGCTCACAGAATATGCCAGACACACACCTTCGCAAAGGGAGGCAAAGACGCAGTGCTGTGAGGTGGCCCAGAGCCCACCCTGCCAGAGACTCTTGCTTTCCTGCGAAGAAGCCACGCAGGTTTCAGGAGTGAGCTCTCAGTGCCTGCGGGAGGCCTGAGCAGGTGCGTGTCTGCTCAGAAGACAGTCTTGGTGCATTAGAAACTGGAAGGGCCCAAGAGTCCGCCAAACCTGGCGCAGGGTCAGCTACAAACTCCAGGAAGCCTCGGCTCTGCTCACGGACGGCAGAGACGCTCAGGGCACGGAGGGGGCCCGAGGCGGCCCTAGCCCAGCTGCCTGGGGTCCCGTCACAAAGCTCGTGCTCATGAGCATCATCAGGGGGCCTCTGGGTCCTCTGAGCAGAGGCCACCGTGTCAGGGAGAGGGCCTGAGGCTCCCGTGGCTGTGGCGGGCACGGCGCTGGCTCTCCTTCCGCTCTGACCTGGGCCAGCACAGAGCCTGGTCGCTGGGTTGGGGGGTCGCTGCCTCGTGACCCTCTGTGGGCAGATTGGGGGCCAGGGCACTGGTAGCCCAATCCCGAGGATTGGGGCACCAGTAGGGGGCCCAGCTCCCCGACCCTCACTAAGCCCGAAGCCTGCAGACGTGGCTCCCAGGGTGGCCTCCTCCAGATGAGCCCCTGGCCCTCACCCAGGCCAACGCTGGGGTTCAGAGCTGGCTGCAGTGTCCAGCCGCAGGTGCAGGGTCAGGATGTTAGCAGCCAGCTAGGCCCGTCTGCCCGAAGAGCCCCCAGAGCACTCCGTGCACCCTCCTGCACCCCTGGGGAGTCTGGGCTCGACCAGCCTTTGCCTTGAAGCCCACGAGCCCCAGAGTGGGGCTGAGGCCTGGGCTTGGAGGGGCTCCTCCAGGCTGGCCCCCGCCCTCTGTGTCCCTTCAGCATCGCCTGGAAGTGACCTCTGCGTCCGCCCCCCGTGCTCCGAGGCCGGGGTGGGTCTCCATGCTGTGGCCAGGGCCCAGGGACAGAGAGTCAGGCCCGGGCCTCCTCCTAGTGCCCTGGCAGCCTCCTGGGCGCCTGGACACGTGATCTTTCTGTCATCTTGGGGCTGGAGGCCCAGGGGCAGTAGTGAGCTGACCTGTGTCCACCAGCCCCTTCCCAGCAGTCTGTGGATGGAGCTGCAGGTGTACACATGCCCCATGGGGTCCACCTCAGCCCTGGGGAGTCTGAGCAGAAGATCCCCCCAGTCCAGGAGAGTGTTCCCACCACCCCCTGCCCCCCTTGTCCAGGACCATCACCCCTCGGGGGTCTCTGTCCCTCGGTTGAAGCTCAGGACCTGTTACGGAGGGGCAACAGGAACAGTGGGCACCCTGGGAACAGAAGCATTGGGGATGTTGGTGGGACGAAGGACAGGAGGGTAGGAGTTCCCGATTCAGAGACCCTCTGGCCAGTGGTGCCCCCTGATCCCCACGCCCTGCAGGCAGGACCCCTGTGATCCTCCCCCATCCGCTCATCTGGGAGCCTGTCACCAGCTCTAGCCCCGGGCAGGGTCCGAGACCCTGGACTGGGCAGGGGTCTGGGGTCGGGGGCGGGGGCTCTTTCTGCACAACTGAGGCCCATCGACAGGGCAGGACCACCTGCTGACTCCCGCTGGGATGCGCTGTGGGCTGACCTCACTGGCCATCTTTGGATTTGAGAATATTTTAAGACAAGAACTGTGAAAACTCCTCCGAAATCAATTTCCTTGTTCCTATTTGTGTTCCCAGAACCCTAGAGGGACAGGGGCTTCCTGCCAGAATAACACAGAGCTCCCACCCCGCTCCTCGCCTCCCCCAGGGGGTGTTTTGATGGGAGCTGTCCGCTTCTGTTGGCAACGAAGGCGAAACCGCCGGTTGTCTCTTTAAATCGGCTCTGCGGAGCCTGGGCCGGCGGGCTGGCTGGGAAGAACCATCGCCGCTGCCGCAGGGAGCCGCCGCGCGCGCGTCAGCGCCTCCCCCGTCCCCATGGTTACGGCTCTGCCTCCGACCGGCCCGTCCCCGGCCGTCGCCCGCCCGCGGGGGCAGGCGCAGCGGCCGCCGGCGATCCTCGCACTGAGTTTGGGAAGCCGCCCGCTGAGAACGGCGGCCAGCGTGCGCTCCTGGCTCCGGCTCACCCCCGGCAGGCCGGGCTGCGGTCTTGCAATCTGTTGATAACTCCACTCTCCAGCCGGCGCGCTGCCCCTGGGATGGACAACGGCTCCCCAGACCCGGGAACGCGCCCCACCTCTCCGCCAGCGGGAAGCACAGGACTGCGGCCACTCCAGCTCGTTTCGCCAAAATAGGTGAGAAGTTGGGCTGCGTTTCTCCAGGGTCTGCACGCAGGTGCCCCCGGCCCCGACCAAGGAGGCAGCAGGAAACGGCTGGGGAGCGGTGCAGGTCGGAGCCCTCCGGCCGCAGCGTCCACTCCCCAGGCCGCCCCCCGGGGCATCAGCGCCTGCCGGGGGCCGGCTGTGCCTGCTCTCGCAAATGCAGATTATGAACAACTTTGGGTTCTGCTGACGGAACCCATCCACCGGGGAAACCGAGCTGTGTGGGGAGAGGCCGGCCGTAAGGTCTGGCCGCATCCAGGCAGCTTCACCCGCCCGGGTCTGGCTGCTCGTGGGGGATCGTTGGAGCCTCTTGGCTGAGCTGACAGACATGCTGTGCGTGACTCCTGCAGCCTGAGAATGGGCTGAGTCCGGCGCTGGATGGCGAGCGGAGCCTGATTTTTAAATATGGAGAAGGAAGCGCTCCCGGGGCACCGTCCCTCCAAGGCCCCTGAGGCCCCGCGTCGTCCCCGAGCCTCTGCCTGACCCAGACGCCTGGAGCTGGACACTCCAACAGGCTGGCTGGGCGACAGCCCAGAGCGGGGCAGACTGTGCGGGGCGCTGCTGCTGCTGCGCGGGAGGCGGGGCTGCGGGGGGGGGTAGTGCCAGACGCGGGGAGGACCCCCACCACCTGGCCTTCCCTGCCTTCACAGATGGGGGCGGCCTCTCCCCGCTGCACCCACCCCGTCGCCGCGGTCGCCCAGGCCTCGACCCCGCGGCCCCTGCGGGATAGCTTGACCTTCCGGACGGACGGCCATGGAGGCTGGCGGGGAGCAGGGAGCGACATAGGCGGCCGGGCCGTTCCACCCCTGCTCGCACTTCAGTAACTTCGCTGTGCCCATGGTGAGTACACGGCGGCGGGCCCAGCCACCCCCTCCTCCAGCCCCACACGCAGGCACGCAGCTGCCGTGTGCCGCGCTGGGCGGGGGGCGCCGGCGGGTCCTGCAGCGAGGCGCCCGGGGGGCGGGGCCGCGCCGGGGCCGCGGGCTGCTGCTCCGCGGCGGCTCTTCGGCGGCGGCTCGCGGAGATCATACTAATTAGCGGCGTGCTGCAATGTTGAATCACTGAGTCGCGGGAGGCGGCGGCCTGCCCCAGCCTCGCCCTCCACCTGTGCACACCTCTTTGACCCCAGGCTTGGGGGCCCCCGGGGGCTGGGGTCCCGCCCTCTCCTGGCGCCAGGCCCTGCGCACGGCCCTCCCTCCCACTGCAGCCCTTCCCATCGGAAAGTTGGCGAACGCGAGGCAGGGGACGTTGGGTGGGCTTCAGCGGCACACGCAGCCGGCATGGAGTCCCCTCTCCAACACAGGGGGCATGCCGGGCGTGCGGGCACGCGGCTTGCAGGCCCGGGGCCCTTCCCTGCGTTCGCAGCCGGTTTGGATTCCAATAAAGGACACGCTGTGCCCGCTTGTGACGGGCAGCGGCCAGCACGTGTAGAGAATGTCGATGGCCGAAGATGAGGGCTCGGACCCCAAGTCTGGGCTGAAGGTGCAGACCCGAGCCTCCACAAGCAGGGGCCATCCAAGCTTCTTGTTGGTTCCCTTCCCGTTGGATCTGAAATATCCAAACAAGAGCGATGCCTTTTGCTGAAGGTCAACGTCATCTCGAGGGCTCAGAGGAAGGGAGCGGGCGGCACCTGCCTCTTGAGCGACTGGGGGTGAGCGCCCCGGGGCCCCCAGCCGGGCCTCCAGCTCAGAGCCAGTCACCTGTTGCCCCGTGGGTGCACCCCAACACGGCCAGGACTTCAGTCTGGCCGTGTTTGAAGCTCTGCCTCCTCGAGTTCAGATCCTCATTCACAATCTGGGTCCCGTTGTTGGCAAAGGCTGGACTGAGCCTCCTGGGGGTGGCCCTGCGGCCCCACAGCTGCCGGTCCAGGTGCCCCAGCGTCAGGCCCGTCTTCACCTCTCTCTGGCCCTCTCCGACCTGTCAAGCACCTTCCTTGCCGCGAGTTCATCCACATCCTGCCCCCAGCTCCCATCCATGTCACGTGGGCGTCTACGACGAGAGGAAAGAGCTGGGGCGCCCTTGTTGAGCGAGCTTGGACCTAGTGGCTCTCTGGTTCCAGTCCTAAGAAGGCACATGCACATTGGGGAGCGTTTCTGAAAGGAGCGGCTGCATCCAAGCCCAAGCCTGTGGGTCTGGCGCAAGCATGTTCCTGCACGTGTCTGGGAGCCCGCGGGGCAGCTGCTCGAGAGCCCTGGGGGCCGTGAGGAGGAAAGCCGGCCGGCCAGTGGCTCTGGCCCCACGCCCAGGCTGCCCCCTCCAGCCACCTGCTCGGCCCTGGCCCTGGCAGTTGGCTGCCCCGACTCCAGGCCTTGAGTGAGGCCATGGCCACGTCTGAACCTTGCTGAGCCCTGAGCATCTTCAGGCAGGCCTGCTGGAGCCCGAGGCGCCTTCTCAGCAAGCTTCCTGTGTGCCCTCGGGACGGCAGACACCCCTGGGGGCAGGGGCCCTGCACCCAGCAGCCCAGCCTCCTCGGGCCTCGTCGGGCCCCACCGCCAGCCCTTAGGGCCCTGAGCCTCGTGCTCAGGCTGCCAGCATCCCCTGCACCGCTGCGGCTGCGACGGCCCCGTCCACACTCCCCTTCGAGCTGCCCCATGACCCTCACCAAGACCGCAGAGAACCAGGTCTCCCAGCGAACACAGTGACAGGTCTGGGAGGGGAATGAAGACCGTCCTGGCCGGGTGCTCTGTCCTTCCTGCGCGCGGCGTCCGGCGGCCCCGTAGGCACGGCTCTCCGGCCACACCTGTCTCCGGGGACTGGCTGGGCGGCAGGGCTAGCACGTTGCTTCCCGCAGCCCCGCGGCCTCGAGCGTGGCCCGGAGGCTGAGCTCACTGACCCTGGGGCCTGAGCACCTCAGAGACCACTCAGTGGCGGCGCCTGGCCCAGCCTAGCCCAAGGAGAGCCCAGTGGAGCCCTGCTGGCTCTGAGCGGGGTTGACCTTTGCTGGGTCCCGCGGGGCCGGGACAGGGTGAGAGGCCCCCCAAGGCCGGACCCCACGCGGGGCCCCCGGTCCACACAGGAGCACCCACGTTCCCCCGAGAAGGATGGAAGTAAGACCCCAGAGAGACCAGCAGGGCAGGGGCCAGGAAGCCGGAGGCGAGGGGCAGTGGGAGGCAGGGGGCCCGTAGGGCATCCAGGGGCTCCATCCGGGCCGGGGAGGGGCTCAGGCCCTGGCTCAGCTGACCTGCCCCCACGTCTGCAGCTCCCCGGAGCACCAGCGGGTCCCTCCCGCCTGCCGCGTCCATCCCTGTCCCCTTCGGGCCAGTATCTCACCTTCCAACAGCTGAGGCACCTGCCTGCGTCTCTCAGAGCGTGTCGCCCCCTGCTGGTTCCCCTTGGTGGGGACCGTTTCACGCACGTGACCCTCGGTCCGGAAGGAAGCCCGTGGGAGTTCTCAGTGTATTTTCTTCAGAGTTCCCCGTCGTGCAGCCAGCCACACACCCTCAAAAGCTGACGCCGCACACCCCTGAGCATCCCCCCGTCAGGATGGCATGTGCCCCGATCGGGCAGACTCCTGCCTTTGTGTGCCTGCCCTCCCGGACTCCCTTGGGGAGGAGGGACAGGTCCGCAGACGAGGGGCCCACGGGAGCGTCTGGGTCGGGACGACCCCGGGCGGAAGGGCCTGTCCTGCCTGCCTCCAGCTGCCCACGGGCCCAGCCTGGATGTCTGAGAGCACAGGATGGACGCCCAGAGACAGTCTGAGCCACAGCCCAAGAGGCCACTTCACCTTGTGTGATCAGACAGGCGATGCCTGACCTGACAGCTTCCCCCTGTCTTCTTATCTTTCTCCACATCCTGATGTGACTGCAGAACATAGCAGAGAGGACACATCCAAGAAAATCACAATAAGATGCAAACGAAGGGGAAACGCGAGCCAGACCGCTGCCCCGGGACCGCCGCTCAGAGCCTGCGGGCACCACGGGGCAGCGGAGCCCAGGTCCTCAGGACAAGACACACCCCGCCATACGCACCCAGCCGCGGCCTCGACACACCCCGCTGTGGTCTCAACTGGCCGTCCTGTGAGTGAAGATGTGAGTGGGATCATTAGCCCTGGCCCCGGAGCTGGGGCAGGCCTGCGGCTCTCAGCAGTTGGTGGGCTGCCTCATTCACGAGAATGCCGGGGTTGCTTCACCTCCCTTCCTCCCTGGGTTCTCTGGATGCCTCTCGGTCCGGAGGCCCATGGTCCATCCGCAGACACTGGTCCCAGCGCACGGCTGGCCCCACAGCCTCCACGGGCCTTACCCATCAGGTGCCATCTGACCAGGTACTGGACCATCATAAGGGTTTTGCTGGCGGAATGCTTGCAGAGGGGATTCTTCTGAGAGGCACTTGAACATGTGTGAACTTTAAAATATAAAATGCATCGCCGTTTGCATTACCTAGTTTGAATTTTAAATGTCACCTCTAAAAATGTAGAAAGCGCTGTTGACAAGTCTGATCTGGAGAAGGAAGCGGAAACAGGAGGCCAAGTGGGATCCGATCTCTGTCTCTCCCGAAGCATGTACTGTGGGTGCTGCTGCTGGCAGTCGGAGACCTCACACCACCACACGAAGCCTCAAAAGTGGCCCCGTGGATGGAAAGGAGGGGGTGCGAAGGTGGGGTGGCCCCGTGCACTCCAAGGCCGCGTGGGCGTCATGCCCAGGAAATGCCTTTGTGTCCAGAACCGACACTCCCAGCCAGTTTCCTGCTGCGGGAGAGGCACTCCCGGCTCTTCCTAGGCTCAGCAGAAAGGGGTCTCCCCGCGTGGACAGAAGCTGGGAACTCGCGCGTGCTGGAGGGGAGCTCTCCGCCACGGGTCCAGGCCCTGCACAGGCTCCCCCGTCACAGCCCAGCTGGGCTGGCGTTCCACAGACGCAGTCGTCAGGCAGATGCTGCACCCCGAAGCACGGGCTTGCTTTGCTCAACCGCCCCCACCCCTGCGTCCCTGCCCCCCCAGACAAGAGTTGGAGGTCTGACCTGTCTTGAGGGGTAGTGACGGTGCCCGGAGAAGGTGGGGAAGAGACTTGTGAGCCCCCGAGGAGGCTGCCCTCCCCCTCGGCCCTTCAGCTCCGGGCGAGATGTGAGGGTGTGGGTCCCAACTGGGTCCCTGGGAGAATGGGCCGGTCCGGACCTGCAGCTGCTCTCGCGTGTGGATGTGAAACCAGAAACACAGGCCCCAGCGTGTCTCCATGGTGAGTCAGGCGGCCTCAGCCCGTGAGGATGTCACCGGAGGGGCAAACCATCGTCTCCCGTGAGAGGAACCTCACGCACAGGCCCGGGGACGCCCCCAGAGCCCCATCAGACCTGAGTCCAGACTGTCACAGCCGAGGACTCCGGGAAGAAAAGACTCTTTGGTATCAGGACTTGACCGAGAAGACCTGTCTCTCCTCGACGTTCGCAGTGAGCTGTGTCTGGCAGGAGGCCAGTGCCCGTGGAGCCTGGCAGGTGCAGAAACACCACGGGACTCCTGGGCACCAGACCCCTTCCCGCCCTCGCCCAGCAGAGACAGAGTTCCGGATGTGCGGGGCCCTGGGGGTGGGCTGCGGTAGCCCAACGGCCCCAAAGTGAGACCCCAGCACTGGCATCCGCCCCGCCGCCCCCTCGTGGGGCATCCGCTCTCCACCAGGAGCCTGTCCTGCCCTTGTCGGGAGGCCCTGTCGCCGGGGTGCAGACTCCTGGCCTCAGGACGGGCCCAACGGCCTCCATGCCTTCGGAAGGGGCTCCTTGGGGTGTCCTGCTGGGGTCTAACTGCAGCCCCTCAGGGCACCACCTTCCCGGTGCTGGAGCGGGGTCCCCGGGACACATAGCCAGCTCCCCAGTCATCCTGAGGCCCATGTCCCCTGTCTGCCTCTCCCCCGAGCCCATGCACATCAGACAGGGGCCCTTGGGGCCTGTGGATAGTTCAGGACTGGGGCTGGTGGACAGCGCGTGGCCGGCGTGGGGTCTGCAAGCAGCACAGCGCCTTCCTGGCCGCCCGCTCACTCTGGGACGGGCGCTGTTCCTGCCTGACTCGTCCGCTGGGCCCCTGGGCAGCCAGACGCTGAGGACCCCTTGGCGTCCAGGTCACGCAGTGCCTGTTCCCAGGGGACTGAATTCCATCCATCGTTGCCACGGTGACAGACACCTCACCCAAGTCCGCATCAGAGCAAAGTCAGGGAGCAGGGGCCAGGCCGGGCTCGGAGTGGCGTCTCTGAGCTCGCCCCTGGCCGGCCAGGCCTCGTGTCCTCTGGGCTGAGAAACGTCCATCAAGAGACAAGCAGCCTGAGCCTGAGGATAGCAGTTTCCTGCCTCCCACTGTGGACAGGCCCAGGCCTTCTCGGGGTGCCCCTCCGTCCCCCACCACTGCAGCCTGGAGGCGCCATCAGCCGCCTCCGCTGCCCGCTCGGCCAGGGGCAGGCGCCTCAGCATGGACACTCTGCGGTCTGGGGAGCAGGGCAGAGCCCAATCCTGAGCACCAGCCCTGCGGGCACAGCCAGGGCAGCTCAAGCGGTCTCACAGGGCAGCCGGACCATCCTCCACAGGCCCAGCCTGGCCCCCAGTGTGCCCTTCAGGGCCCAGCACATTCCCTGGGGCTGTGCCAGCAGAGCAGCGGGTTCAGAGCATGGAGCACGGACCCTGCCCTTGACCTGGGCAGTGGGCACCAGAGCGCCCTCTCCATGGGCAGAGGCTCTCCCTGGAGAGCTGTGGCAAAGCCCCAAGAGCAGGAGGCTCAAACCACAGCCCAGGAGGCTGGCGTCCTGGGGCCGCTCCTCACCATGTAGACAGCACCTCCTCCTCCTGCCCCAGGAGGCTGATGTCCCGGGGCCGCTACTTGCCCTGTAGACAGCGCCTCCTCCTCCCAGCCCAGGAGGCTGGCATCTCAGGGCCACTCCCTGCCGTGTAGACAACCCCCCCCACCCCCCGCCATTCCTCTGTGGGCTCTCCTGCTGATCCTCCTTCTCACAAAGGTTCTGGCCCCTTGGGGTCAGGGCCGCCCCGGGACCATGTCTGACCTGAGCCGGGTCCCTGAAGGCCAGCGCCCCTGGACTATGGGGCCGCTACTCGCGGCAGGGCTCTCGTGTGATGCGCAGTAGAGGCAGGACACCACGGGGTCTGGGGCGGCTTCACATCTGGCACGACCACTGAGACTGGGCATAGACTCTCCTGGGAGGTCTTCCCGGCAGCGTGTCAATGGGGTGTGCGGCCCACGGAGGGGCCTGGGGCAACCCGACAGGAGCCTCCTGGGATGGTGCCATCACACAGGCGCCTCTGACGGCAGCGGGCTCCAGGCGACCCACGCCCCTGGGACGGAGGGAGGCTGGCAGGCCGACCTCTGGCCCAGCAGGGTGCTGCCCCCAGGGAGCCGGCCGTCAGAGCCCACGGGGACACCGCGGCTGAGCCGCGTGCTGGGCACCTCTGCCCTGAGCGCTCCCTGGGTTGGGGGCCCTGCCCCTGCCCCAGGCATTCCCAGAGTCTCCTGGTGCAGGAATGGCCTCCGGGAGCTTGCAGGGCGGACGCTGGTCCTGGGAGAGCCCGGCCACGCCGGTGACGCGGTGCGCTCCGTGTCCTTTCCAGGATCTGAGGACGGTCCTCTCCCTGCCCCCATCCCCAGGGGAGCTCCTGCACCCCGTGGTGTATGCCTGCACGGCCGTCATGCTGCTGTGTCTGCTGGCCTCCGCCGCCACCTACGTCGTCCACCAAAGGTGAGCCCCCTCTCCGTCCTCGAGTAGAAAGGAGTCCCTGGCAGGTGCCTCATGGGCCCGGGAGGCCCTGGTGGCCGCAGGTAGCTGAGTGCTGGGGGACGGACGTCCCAGGCCTCACGTTCTCATCCTGTCAGGTGACACGCACTCTTCCTCCACGGGCCCCGACAGCCCACGCCCTGAGGAGATCCGAGTAGCCGCACAACCCTCAGAGCAGCCCTGCCCCGGGCCGGCCGGCCACAGGGGAGTCCAGTGGGTTCCCTACATCCCTCAAAGATGACCCGGGCAAAGCGAGGCGGGGTCCTGGCCACCGTCAGGGCCCAGACCATGGGCAGAGCCTAGACCACGGTCGTAACTGGTCAGGGAGAAGCCTGGGCATGTTGCGGGCGAGGGCCACGGGCAGAGGCCCGAGTGCAACGGAGGCCGCAAGAAGCTGTGCTGCAGGCACAGACTGAGAAGCCCAGCGTGGGCACCACCGGGCTTGCCCTGGGCATGGGCCCCACCCCAAGCAGTGTCCTCTGCGGCAGACATGGCTGCGGGGTCGTCAGCCAGCCACAGCCTTCTCCCAAGGTACAGACTCGAATGAGGAAGTCAGAGTGGCTTCCCCCCCTCCGCCCCGCCCCGCACCTTCCCCGGGGACCTTGGACAAGTTGTGAGGTCCCAGGGCCTCTAGGTCCTCGTTTATCTGACAACTGGAGACGTCCAGGCCCAGCATCCCAGGGTGACTTTACACCAAGCACCCGAGGCCACAAACTAGAGTGGACGGCAAGTCCATCCATCTGCCCCTGGCCTGGTCTCCCTGGCGTGTTGTTCCCAGCCAATCCTCGTCCACCCGAGGCCTCCAGCCCGGTCCCGGTCCTGGAAGGACAGAGCGCGGCCTGTGCAGCTGAAGGCACCCCGCCCCGCCTCGCCCATCCCCGGGAGACACCGCTAACCGCGGTCTCGCCCCACAGCGCCATCCGGATCAGCCGCTTGGGCCGGCACACCCTCCTGAACTTCTGTCTCCACGCGGCCCTGACCTTCTCTGCCTTCGCGGGCGGCATTAACCGCACCCGGTTCCCGACCCTGTGCCAGGCGGTGAGTGCTGGCTTCATTTGCTGCCGGGTCTGAAGCGTTCATCGACCCTCCAGCCAAGGGGGAGATGGGTGATGATCGTCCTGAGTGTGAACGACATGCGAGCGTTTGTCCAGGGGCTTCTCTTGCCGGGGACCCTAGCACCCAATGTGTCTGTATCACAGTTCCTCCTCTGTGTGAGTCCAACCGATCTGCTCAGCGCCTGATCACATTATTTAGTTTATTTTCCAATTGGACCAGTTTTCTCCAAGCCCCTGGTGACATGTTAACGAGACAGTCAATTTCCAACAAACTGGCTGATCTCAGAAGTAGGGACTTGACCTGCCTCTCCTGCAAATGGGTGGGCAGGAGTTCAGGGGCGGGGCCTGCTCCCTCGCCCAGGTAAGTCCTGGCCCAGAGGTCTCAGCTCCTCACCAGGGAGACAGCGCCCTCACTGCTGGGTCACCAGGGGTTGGGGGTGCCCAGCCCCACGTGGCACCCAGTGCTCTCACACTGACTGGAAGGTCAGGCCCTCTTGGGTGATAAGGGGCCTTTGGGAGCAGTCTTGGGGGTGATCTTCTTCCCAACCCATGGCCCCACCTGGCCTTTCTTAGAAGGAGGAGAAAGGGGTTTCCCTGGTGGTCCAGTGGGTGAGACCTCAAAGCTTCCACTGCGGAGGTTGTGGGTTTGATCCCTAGTTGGGAAATGATTCCACAAACCTCACAGCGAAGCCGAAAAAGGGGCATATGAGGTATCCTCTGGTCCTGACAGAGCCAGAAAGGCCTCTCCGTCAGCCGCAAGTCAGGACAAAGGCCCCGGGTCTGCACAGCTGGACATTGAGGCCCCTCTGCTCTCTCCCCCCAGCCTCTCAACAGCCCGCCTACACCTGGCCTCGGCTCAGCCTGGTGGACAGTCCCCTCCAGTGGGCAGACACCTCCAGGGGGACAGTCTCCTCTAGGTGGACAGTCCCCTCTAGGTGGACAGTCCCCCCCAGTAGGCAGACACCTCCAGGGGGACAGTCTCCTCCNAGCCCGCCTACACCTGGCCTCGGCTCAGCCTGGTGGACAGTCCCCTCCAGTGGGCAGACACCTCCAGGGGGACAGTCTCCTCTAGGTGGACAGTCCCCTCTAGGTGGACAGTCCCCCCCAGTAGGCAGACACCTCCAGGGGGACAGTCTCCTCCCGGCGGGCAGACACCTCCAGGGGGACAGTCTCCTCTAGGTGGACAGTCCTCTCTAGGTGGACAGTCCCCCCCAGTGGGCAGACACCTCCAGGGGGACAGTCCCCTCCCGGTGGGCAGACACCTCCAGCACTCATCAAGGGCCAGGTGGGGGCTTCCCCATGGACCACAGGGCATCTCACCAAGGACTCATTTGGTGGGTGTCCATCTGCCAGGACCACATGGAGAAAGTGTCCTCACCAGCACCCACCATGACCTCACAGGCTCCGCTCGTGGCCTTGGTGGTGTGAATTCAACAAGAGTATGTTGCCAGCCATGGGGGCTGCTTCAGCCCAGTTCCCTGGCTTCCGTGTGTGCCTGCTGGCCTCGGCTCCTCTGTCCACACGAACTGACCTGTCCTTCTGCACCAGTGGCAGCTGTTGGCAACTCCTGGGCGTCAGAGGGCAAGAGTCTGCTCCCTCTGGGCAGGGCTGCCTGGGGGGGAACTGGCTGTGAGCTCCTGCCCCCACACGCTCCCCCTGCAAACTAGGTGCCAGGCCCATGCGGCGGGATGTAACGGCCTGGTTTCCAGCGTCCCCAGGCTCCTGAGCACAGAAGAGAGGTCAGCTTTCCACAAACGCGTGTGGATGCCAACCGTCCCACTGGGAGGCCGACTCTACACCTGTTCCTGGTCCCTGGCCGAAAAGTCACCAGCACATCCCTGCACCACATGCGGGGCAGACACGCTCCTGGAGGTCTCTCGATACTGCAGAAACACCTCCGGCGGAGCCCCGGGAAATCCAATTTGCCATCGGCCTCTGAACACCTGCTGAGCGGAGCTGCCTGGAGGCAGTAAAATGAACTGTTCCCTTTAAGTCCACATTTCCCTTCGAGGAGCTCTGGGACCTGGGGCCGCCACCCCTCAGCACCTCTGGTCATCACGACCCCTACAGTCCCAGGAGCCCAGCCGGGAGCCCCCAACCCGGGAACTGTCCCTAAGCCTCCTGCCCAGACAGAGGCTAGGGGGCCAGGCATCCCTGTGGCAGCCAAGGCCAGGCCCCCTGAGGGGGCTGGACCCCTGAGTGTGCCATGGGCGGGGGCAGACATGCCTGGAGGGCCTCAGAAATCCCGCTGGTCACCTCGTGGTGACAACCTATCCTCAGCTCCAAGTCCACGCTTCCAGAAGGAACTGCGGCTTCACTCGCTCACTTGAAGACAAGCATTGGCCCGGGTGTAGGGCAGAGAGGACAAGATTCCAGCAGAGGGCCCGTGGCACACAGGCCAGGCTCACCGGGAGGAACAGGCAGGAGAGAACGAGTGCGGGGCCAGGAGGCCGTGACCGTAGACCCCACACTCGCCGGAGGAGAGGGACCCCGGGGCACAGCTCAGAGCCGGGTCAGTTGGAAGCTGTGAAGCTCACCGTCCAGTGTCAAGCTGACTGGCCCTGGTGCCCAGACATTCCGTTAGACATCCTTCTAGGGTGTCTGTGAGGGTGCTTCCGTGTGAAATGAATGTTCAAGAGGCAGCCCAAGGAGAGCAGACTGTCCTCCCAGCTTCGGCCTTGTCCGTCCCCGAGAGCCTGCACTGGACGGACAGACGTCTGAGCAGGGAGAGCCCTGAGTGTCCTGGGCCGGGACCACCCGCCTCTGGACCTGCTCAGACTGAACCCGCACAGCGGGCCGTCCTGCCGGCTGCAGACTCCGGGCGCCCGTCACAGGGGCCGATTCATCAGCGCCAGTGCGGTTTTGCCCTGGCCGGCAGCCAGCCTGGCCCTCGGGGCCCAACCCCAGCTCACCACCACCTGGGCTCAACAACAGCCCCCACAGCCAGCGGCGCCCCCACCCCACCCCGGCGGGCGTCGCAGGGAAACGCGCCCCAAGGCCGTGGTGGGCGCTCGGCAGGGCTGGCGGCTGGAGAGGAGAGGTTTTATGGGCCCAGAGCCCCGCGCGCGCCGCGCGGAGGCTGCGACACTGCGCGCAGCGGCGGCTCCACGGCCCCGTGAAGCCCGGCACGGCCGGGGCGGCTCCAGGGCCGTGTGGACGCCAGCGTGACGGCCCTGCGGCGGCCTCTGCCCGTGTCCACCTGAGGCTGGCTTCTGGGAGGTCCTGCTGTTTCGGCCTCCCCGTCACCCACAGGCTGGCACGGTCCGGGCGCTCGGTGCTCGCGGAAGACGGGCGGGGACGGGCCGGCCCAGGCCCCACCCCGAGGACGCGTCTCAGGTCCGCCCCCTCCTCTCGGCCAGAGGCAGGGGTCGCGGGCTCGGGCTCCCAGGCAAGAGGCCCAGGCCAGGCAGAGAGGCCTGGACGCTCCCGCGCGCGGGCAGCGACTGAAACGCAGTCCACCGTTTTCACAACAGTCCCACCCGTGCTTACGGGGCTTTCTCATAAGTTGAAGCTGAACTCTGCATGTGATAAATCCTTACAACGGTGCGATGTTACCTTTGTCTAGAGAATCTCTGTATTCCTTAAACACTGACGTCCTTACAATCACAACCACATTTTACCTGTCATCGCAAAACGTCAGGTCACTACTTCAAAGGTAGCCCCATTCTACAGAATTGGATGGCGATGGTGGGGTGTGGAATGAGCGCCCAATTAGCTAAAGTGGAGCCGCCACGGACGTCAGGGTTCTTTCCATAATAGCGAGCGACTCCGACAGGCAAGGAGTGAACTTCAGCTTCTGATCCCCGAGGCACAGCATCCCGGAGACCTCCGTGCCTCCGCCCCTCCCTTCTTGCGGGCTCCGCGGGAGCTGAGCCGCGCTGACCACATGGCTCCCCGTGCAGGAGGCGTGTCCCCGCTAGGACGGGGGGCGGGGCGGGCAGGAGGAGGGGCCGTGCCCACAGCTCCCTGCGGGAGGCCGAGCTGGCTCAGGGTCCCGGCCACCCACGCATCTTCCCTGAGCTCTGACTCCCTGTGAAGCACGGTGTCTGCCCCAAGGACCCCAGGGCCCCTGCCAGGCCCACTTCCTGGCGCTGTTGAGCTGTTTCCTGAGGGTGTGGGAGGGGGTAGCAGGACGTAGTGCGGGGCTCAGACTCGGGGAGGGGC
>SJYG01000250.1:484728-503462 GCA_006410535.1 Litocranius walleri | reverse complement strand
GGGGCGGGGTCGATGCCCAAGTGTGTTGTTTGTACCCTGTGGTGCTGCTGAGTCAGTGCAGGGAGGCCCGCGGCACCTGCCGTGTGTGGGCAGGTGGACACGGCTCTGTGCTGGGCCAGCGTCCTGGGCTCGGCTTCGGTTTATTCACTGGTCTTGGTGAACAGAGGGGAACCTGACCTCAAGGTGACTGCGCAGCCTGGACGCGGATTTGAATGAGACCCCTGCTCGGGGTCGACGTGGTGGGACCAGGCCTGGGGCCAGTGGGACCCCCAGACATCCTCCCAGAGCTCGGCCTGGGGCGCCCTGGGAGTGTCCGGTCTGGGCCGCAGCAGGAGTGCCTCTCAGGAGACTCCGCAGCGGCGCGGCCCCTTAGGGCAAGGGCGGCCCACCCCACCCAGGTAGCGGTTCATGGCAATCCAGGTTTTGCTGGCCTCTGCTCTTCGATTTCCTGAACCAAGACTGAATCCAAATCGGCCGTTGGCAGGAGCCAGGCCCAGATCGGCCTATGTGGCCGGACCCTGAGTGCCCGCTGCCCAGCGCCGTCACTTGGCCCGTCTCCAGGCCATCGCCTGAGCCTTGGATGCCCTGGTGACCGCCGTGAGGCGCTCAGCCTGCCAGGGGCTGCCTGAGCTCCTGAGCGGGATGGTACTCGGTGTCTGGGGCCCTGGCCTGGGATCCCGGGCATGGCCGCACCCAAGTGGTCCCGTGAGGGGCAGCGGCTCCTGGGGTCATGGCCTGTGCAGAGTGGGGGTGCGTGGTGTGTGGGGCCCAACCCCCCGGAGCGGGCTCCCCACCTGAGGGGCCACTGCCCTGTCCTCCTCACTGCAGAGGCGCCAGTGAGGCAGATAACAACGCTGTTGTTTGAGTGTCGTGACCCCAGCCCCACCCCCGCTCCCGACACTGTCTGGTGTTCACGGGGAGCAGACACGATGCCACGTGGCAACCAGGGCTGGCGGCTTCTGCTGCAGCCTGGGCCAGGGAGGCCAGGTTTCTTCATCTTATCTCCTGCCAGGGAGGCCCCCGGGTTTAAAAATCACTCTCAAAGTGTGTTTCCGTTTCCGGAGCTGAAACTGATTTCAGAGCTGCCTGGTGGTTTGAAGAATAGGGTGGAGCAAGCTGTGGTTTTATGCGGTGGCTTCAAATGCACGTAACCGGCTGGTCCTGTGGCTCTGTGTCCTGGGGAAAGGGGCCCAGCCCAGCTGCACCTCACACCCGCAGCTCACGCCCCCAGTGCCTCCTGAGGGCTGCTGCCGCCCACTCGCCTGCGTCTGCTGCCCCTGGGACCAGAAGCCTGGCGCTGAAGGCCACCCACCCAGTGCGGTGGCCCCGGGGGCCCTTCGGTCACCGGCACGCACCCCCACAGGTGTGGCTGTCAGAGGGGGGCATCTGCTTCAGACTTGCCTGCCCCCTGCCCAGCCGCTGTCTCTGGCCCAGCCTGGCCTAGGGCTGGCAGCAAGTGCCAGGAGCCTGGACCTTCTCCAGAGAGCAGAGGCTGAGGGGACCCCAGAGACCAGGAGGAACTGTCAGGGGCTGGAGACGTTCCCTCCAGGCCCGCTGGGGCTTGAACTCTGCCCTGGAGCCTCCACCCTCCTCTCCTCCACCCAGAAGCTTCCTTGTCAGAGGGCTTTCCCACCGGGCCGCCGGAGGCATCGATTCACTGCATCCTGAGCCCCCAGGACGGGAAAGTCAACTGTGCTTCACCAATTGCAGCAAGGATTTAGCTCCTGGGACCTCCTGGGAGGAGCGTGCTGCGGGGCCCTTTGCGGGCAGAGCGCGCCTCATCTGCTGGGCGGGGAAGGCCTCGCGCTGGGCAGAGCCCCGAGTTCTCCCAACTCGGCTCCGCAGCTTTCTGATGAGAACTAAAGCATCTGTGAAATCTTACACTAGCATTATGCTTCCCTAGTGGCTCAGACGGTAAAGCGTCTGCCTGCAATGCGGGAGACCTGGGTTCGATTCTAGGTTGGGAAGATCCCCTGGAGAAGGAAATGGCTATCCACTCCAGTATTCTGGCCTGGAAAATTCCATGGACAGAGCAGCCTGGGGGGCTACAGTCCATGGGATCCCAAAGACTTGGACACGACTGAGCGACTTCACTGGTTCACACTAACATTAAAATAGTTTTCTCCATTTCTGCACGAATGGCTGGAGAGCACGTTAAGAAGTGTTAGCATTTTAACATTATTCAGTTCAGTCGCTCAGTTGTGTCCAACTCTTTGTGACCCCACGGACTGCAGCACGCCAGGCCTCCCTGTCCATCACCAGCTCCCAGAGTTTACTCAAACTTATGTCCATCGAGTCAGTGATGCCATCCAACCATCTCATCCTCTGTCATCCCCTTCTCCTCCCGCCTTCAATCTCTCCCAGCATCAGCGTATTTTCCAGTGAGTCAGTTCTTTGCATCAGGTGGACAAAGGATTGGAGCTTCAGCTTCAGCATCAGTCCTTCCAATGAATATTCAGGACTGATTTCCTTTAGGATGGACTGGTTGGCTCTCCTTGCAGTCCAAGGGACTCTCAAGAGTCTTCTCCAAAGCCACAGTTCAAAACCATCAATTCTTTGGTGCTCAGCTTTCTTTATAGTCTAACTCTCACATCCGTACATGACTACTGGAAGAGCCATAGCCTTGACTAGATGGACCTTTGTTGGCAAAGTACTGTTTCTGCTTTTGAATGTGCTGTGACGGTTGATCATAGCTTTTCTTCCAAGGAGCAAGCATCTTTGAATTTCATGGCTGCAGTCACCATCTGCAGTGATTTTGGAGTCCCCCAAAATAAAGTCTGTCACTGTTTCCATTGTTTCCCCATCTATTTGCCATGAAATGATGGGACCAGATGCCATGATCTTAGTTTTTTGAATGTTGAGTTTTAAGTCAGATTTTTTCACTCTCCTCTTTCAGTTTCATCAAGAGGTTCTTTAGTTCTTCTTCACTTTCTGCCCTTAGGGTGGTATCATCTGTATATCTGAGGTTATTGATATTTTTCCCAGCACTCTTAATTCCAGATTGTGCTTCATCCAACTCAATATTTCACATGATGTACTCTGCATATAAGTTAAATAAGTGACAATATACAGCCTTGAGATAGTCCTTTCACTATTTGGAACCAGTCTGTTATTCCATATCCGGTTCTTACTGTTGCTTCTTGACCTTCATACAGATTTCTCAGGAGGCAGGTCAGGAGGTCTGGTATTCCCATCTCTTGAAGAATTTTCCATAGTTTGTTGTGATCTACACAGTCAAAAGCTTTGGCATAATCAATAAAGCAGAAGTAGAGGTTTTTCTGGAGTTCTTACCTTTTTCTGTGATCCAGCGGATTTTAACGTTACAGTCTTCAATCCATAAGCACAGGATGCCGCTCATTCATGAAGGTCTTTAATTCCTCCTGGGAATGTTTAGTTTTCAGCACGCACATCTTGTGCTTCGTGGTTACATTATTTCCTTAGTATTTTTATGCTGTTGTAAATGGGATTGTTTCTTTAATCTTGTATTCAGGCTGTTCATTGCTTATGTACGTGTGTTAGTTGCTCAGTTGCGTGTTAGTTGCTCAGTTGCATGTTAGTTGCTCAGTTGCGTCTGACTCTGTGCGACCCCGTGGACTGTACCCCACCAGATTCCTCTGTCCATGGGATTCTCCAGGCAAGAAGACTGGAGTGGGTTGCCATGCCCTCCCCCGGGGGACCTTCCTGACCAGGGATTGAACCTGGGTCTCCTGCACTGCAGACAGATTGTTTTACCCTCTGAGCCCCCAGGGAAGCCCCCTAGTGTACAGAAACGCAGCTGACCTTGCTTGCTGGTGTGTGTCCTGGAGGCAGCTCACGTTGCTTGCTAGCCCCAGGGCCCTTTGGGACCACACACACACACACACACACACACACACACACACACACGGTTTCCTCTCCACGTCGCGAGTTCCACTGCTTTGTGCTCAGCCTGGACGTTCCCCTTTCTCTTCTTGCCTCGTTGCCCTGGCGAGGACTTGCAGGACTGTGTTAGCCCTTTCTCTTTTTCTCTTAGTCTGGCCAACAGTTGGCCAATTCTGTTCAGCTTTTTAAAGGACTAACTTTGATTTCATTGACTTTCTCTGTTTTTTTTTTTTCTTTTTTGAAACCAGGGACTTATTGAGCACGAACTCTGTCAGGCTCTCTGGCCAAGGGCTGGTATGGGCTTTACAGCTATTTGGCAGTTTGTTTAGAACAGAAAATGTGTCTGACATAAATTAAGTTTAATAAGATCTCATAGTTTACAAAGTTCTTTCACACACTTCAGAGGAAAGATGACTTTCTGTTTTACAAAATAAGGACACGTGGGCACAAAGAGATTTCAAGGCTGTCCCAGTGCACACATCAGCAGCCAGTGTGCACAGTGCATACATCATCAGCAGCCAGTGTGTGCATCAGCAGCCAGTGGGCACAGTGCACACATCAGCAGCCAGTGTGTGCATCAGCAGCCAGTGTGCACAGTGCACACATCAGCAGCAGCCAGTGTGTGCATCAGCAGCCAGTGGGCACAGTGCACACATCAGCAGCCAGTGCCCACATCAGCAGCTGACTAATGGTCGTCTTGCTGCATTTATCTCTGCCATAGTCTCTATCAGTCCCCTCCTTCTGCTGATTTGACTTCAGTTCGCTCTTTTTTTTTTTTCCCGGTTCTTTACAGTATCAAGTCAGATTCCCAATTTGAGATCTGTCTGTTCTGACTGTAGAACCTGTGGCCTGACTTTCCACCTGGGCACTGCTGTTGCTGACCCAGAGGTCTGCGTGCTATGGGCTTACTTCACTCATCGTAGGTCTTTCCTTCCACCCGCTTATTATTTACAGTCGTGCTGTTTCCCCCAGATCATCAGGCTTTCGGCAGGAGACGGTGGAGGGAGGGGATGTCTGCTGTAGAGCCATGCTGAGAACCTTAGAGATAGGGAAGCTCTGCCTGAGTGGAGGGCCACGTGGCTGAGGGTGAGACCCTGATCCCAGGGGTGGGAATGAGCCACTTCATCCCTCCCGTGTCAGGCCGGGGCTCAACGAGGGTCCGGGCTGGGGCAGGCGGCCCTGCAGGCTCTGCTGTGGGCGCGGGACCGAGTCAGCATCTGCTTTCTCTGTGGGGGACGGGGCAGCAGGGTGGGTAGGCGTGGCCCTGGGGGGCCTCCAGGAAGCATCTCAGTTCAGGCCCCGGGCCTCCCAGGGGTCACCGGGCAGAGTCCAGGCCTTCGTGGGTCCCTGATGGCTGTGACCTGAGTCTGAGTTAGGTTCCTGGCCTGTCAGTCCCAGCCCAGGGCTTTCTTTTGGGGCATCACTGCCTGGGATGAAGGGGTGCCGCCCCTCAGCCTTGCAGATCAGGCCTTCCCTCTGCTCCTGCAGGAGGGGCTCCCTGCTCTCCCACCCGGGGGCCACTGTCAGCAGCCTCTGCACCTCATCCAAGGGAGGCTTCGCTGCATCCTCCCGCAGGACCTGGGGGGCTGCCCTGCCCATGTCCTCAGACCTGGACTCACAGCTCCTTCTCATTAAGCGTGGAAACCACGATCGAGAGATGACGGCAAGTCAGTAAATACTGTTTAACTGGGCCTGGTGTGCGCACCATCCATGCTGATCTGAGCTGCTGTTGGCGGAAAGCAGGCTGACTGACTCTGTGTTCTGACGTGAGGCCCAGAGGCTGAGCCGTCATCTTGGGCCCCCCGGGGGCCCCCATCCCCGTGCTCAGCACAGAGGCGGTAGTTGCACGGCTGTGGACCCGAGGCTGAGCCGTCATCTCGGGACCCCCGGGGCCCCCCCATCCCAGTGCTCAGCACAGAGATGATGGCTGTGTGGCTGTGGACCCAAGGCTCAGCTGTCATCACGAGATCCTCAGGGTCCCCCTCACCCCATCCCAGTGCTCAGCGTGGAGGTGGTGGCTGGCTCTGCAGGAGGACCTCCAGGGGCTGCAGGGGGTTGGAGACCCTCGGGCTGAATCTGGGACAGGCTGTGCAGGCTCGCAAGGAGGGGAGGGGTCCCAGGAGAGCAGACGCCGGGTGAGTGGTCACGAGGGGGCGGTGTGGGGACGCGGACACGGTCCAGGGCTCGGCCCACACGCAGGGGGCCTGGCGGGGCAGAGGCGCACTCAAGGGCATTGCGCAGGGGACTTTGGAAACTTGATCTGACAGCAACCGAGCAGCGGGAGCCAGCAGCAGACGGAGCCGGGACCAGCCTCCTGGGCCTTGCGGCCCGTCTCCCTCTGTGTCCTCACACAGCGCCAGGGGCGAGGAGGCTCTGCGCCGCCTCTGGAAAAGCGCTTCCCGAGGGCTCCACCCTACAACCAAGACCCCCTCCCGAGACCGCCATCTCTGCGGGGGGAGAGTTCAACAGGGGAACCCGGGCCCAGGGACTCCACCGAAACCTCAGCATCAAGCAGCTCTGGCTGTGGCCGCTGGTGTCTGGGCTGATTCAGCTGCGTGCAGCCACGTCCAGATTCTGCGGCCTGCGCTGCCTCCCGACAGAGCGGCCCCGAGCAGTTTCCTGTCTCAAGGCCTGAAAAGCCCACTTGGCGGCGCCCACAGCCTGGTTCACCCATGGTCCGCAGGCAGTCGGCTCCGACTCTGGACAGCCCTGCCCGGGGGAGGGAGGGGTTCTCGGGGCTCCCTCTGCTCAGGACTCCTTCTCAGGGCAGAGGCTGAAGCCGGCTGGGGGCTTGGGACGTGCTTGACCCAGCACTGGGCCGGGTGGAGCCACACGGCCGTGCGCGGCCTTGGGGGCAGAGGGCTCGGGGCTCAGGGCCGAGCAGGACCCTGTAAGGCCACATCTGGGACCCCGGCCCAGCTCACAGGCCTGGCCCAGGAACACGGGGCCTTTTGTCAGCTGAGCGCGAGCGGACAGCCTCGTGTGCTGGGACCTACCCCCGAGAATCAGGACACAGCGTGCTGCTGGGCTTCCATGCCCCCGGAGACCACTCCAGCGTTCACGCTCCGGTGTTCACACTCCAGTGTTCACGCTCCGCTGTTCATGCTCCGGTGTTCATGTTCCGGTCAGTGTTCACGCTCCGGTGTTCACGCTCTGGTGTTCACGCTCTGGTCAGTGTTTACGCTCCAGTGTTCACACTCCAGTCAGTGTTCACGCTCCGGTGTTCACACTCTTGTGTTCATGCTCCAGTGTTCATGCTCTAGTGTTCACACTCCGGTCAGTGTTCACGCTCCGGTGTTCACACTCTGGTCAGTGTTCACGCTCCAGTGTTCACGCTCCAGTGTTCACACTCCGGTCAGTGTTCACGCTCCAGTGTTCACACTCCGGTCAGTGTTCATGCTCCGGTGTTCACACTCCGGTCAGTGTTCACGCTCCGGTGTTCACGCTCTGGTGTTCACGCTCTGGTCAGTGTTTACGCTCCAGTGTTCACACTCCAGTCAGTGTTCACGCTCCGGTGTTCACACTCTTGTGTTCATGCTCCAGTGTTCATGCTCTAGTGTTCACACTCCGGTCAGTGTTCACGCTCCGGTGTTCACACTCTGGTCAGTGTTCACGCTCCAGTGTTCACGCTCCAGTGTTCACACTCCGGTCAGTGTTCACGCTCCAGTGTTCACACTCCGGTCAGTGTTCATGCTCCGGTGTTCACACTCCGGTCAGTGTTCACGCTCCGGTGTTCACGCTCTGGTGTTCACGCTCCGGTCAGTGTTTACGCTCCAGTGTTCACACTCCAGTCAGTGTTCACGCTCCGGTGTTCACACTCTTGTGTTCATGCTCCAGTGTTCATGCTCTAGTGTTCACACTCCGGTCAGTGTTCACGCTCCGGTGTTCACACTCTGGTCAGTGTTCACGCTCCAGTGTTCACGCTCCAGTGTTCACACTCCGGTCAGTGTTCACGCTCCAGTGTTCACACTCCGGTCAGTGTTCATGCTCCGGTGTTCACACTCCGGTCAGTGTTCACGCTCCGGTGTTCACGCTCCGGTGTTCACGCTCCGGTGTTCACGCTCCGGTGTTCATGCTCCGGTGTTCACGCTCCGGTGTTCATGCTCCGGTCAGTGTTCACGCTCCGGTGTTCATACTCCAGCGTTCACGCTCCGGTGTTCACACTCCAGTGTTCACGCTCCGCTGTTCATGCTCCGGTGTTCATGTTCCGGTCAGTGTTCACGCTCCGGTGTTCACGCTCTGGTGTTCACGCTCTGGTCAGTGTTTACGCTCCAGTGTTCACACTCCAGTCAGTGTTCACGCTCCGGTGTTCACACTCTTGTGTTCATGCTCCAGTGTTCATGCTCTAGTGTTCACACTCCGGTCAGTGTTCACGCTCCGGTGTTCACACTCTGGTCAGTGTTCACGCTCCAGTGTTCACGCTCCAGTGTTCACACTCCGGTCAGTGTTCACGCTCCAGTGTTCACACTCCGGTCAGTGTTCATGCTCCGGTGTTCACACTCCGGTCAGTGTTCACGCTCCGGTGTTCACGCTCCGGTGTTCACGCTCCGGTGTTCACGCTCCGGTGTTCATGCTCCGGTCAGTGTTCACGCTCCGGTGTTCATACTCCAGTGTTCACGCTCCGGTGTTCACACTCCAGTGTTCATGCTCTGGTGTTCATGCTCCGGTGTTCACACTCCAGTGTTCATGCTCCGGTGTTCATGCTCCGGTGTTCACACTCCAGTGTTCATGCTCCGGTGTTCACACTCCAGTGTTCACGCTCCGGTATTCACGCTCCGGTCAGTGTTCACGCTCCGGTGTTCACACTCCAGTGTTCACACTCCGGTGTTCACACTCCGGTCAGTGTTCATGCTCCGGTGTTCACACTCCAGTGTTCACGCTCCGGTATTCACGCTCCGGTCAGTGTTCACGCTCCAGTGTTCACACTCCAGTGTTCACGCTCCAGTGTTCTTGCCTGGGAAGTCCCACAGACAGAGCAGCCTGGTGGGCTACGTGCCCAAGAGTCAGTCGACACAACCGAGCGACTAAATCAGCACCACGTTCTGAACAGGAGCCTGTCCCGGAGCACCGTCACAGCCTCTCCCGGAGCACCGTCACGGCCTCTCCCGGAGCACCGTCACGGCCTCTCCCGGAGCACCGTCACGGCCTCTCCCGGAGCACCGTCATGGCATGGTCAGGGCTCGGGCAGGCGTCCTCTGTGCCCCACACGGCCCCGGGCCTTCGTCCACCAGCTCTTCTCCAGGCGTCAAGTTCCTGAGGGTTTCACCCTCCTCTGCCCACTGCCGGCCAGTGTGAGCTGGACGTGAGGGTCTGCATCTCAGAGGCATGTCGGTGGCTCTCAAAGCCGTACACTCGGGCGATGGACGTGGATGGCTCTTTCACCCGAGCTGAAATCACTGACCTGGTCTCTCGGATTTCGAAGTCCTGACTGACATCAGGAGCACTAACTGGGCCCGGAGGGGGAGTGCCTCTCCGACAGACTCCGGGGCTGAAGGCCTGCACCCGGGCAGGTTCAGAGCTCATCCTCATCTGGCCTCCAGCTGCTGCTGGCTGCCCTGGGCTGCTCCAGGTCTCCAGCCCACCCCTCCTCCAAGTGCAGCCCCCCTTCCTCGAGGATACGGGGGCCCAGGAGTAGCAACCCTTCCATTCACATCAGCGGATCTCATCCACAGAGACCCCGGCTCCTCAAGGGCATGGACCAGCCAGTGTCTGTCAGCTGATGGCAGCTCCTCAGGCCATCCTGGGGGTGGGCCTGCCTGGCCTGGACAGTGGACAGAGCGGCCAGCAGGCCCTCATCACAGCCTGACGTGGCTTCTCCTCCTGGGTCCTTGCTGTGGGCACCTTCCCCTGCTGGTCCCTTCTGGTCGCTGAGCCGTGGCAGGAGAATCTGGCCTCTGCGGTCCTTTGTTCTCTGCAGTCCTGTGGCCCCTCGGACAGTCAGGGAAGCGTGGGCTCCGTGACCTGGAAAGAGGGCCTGCCCAGCTCAGCTGACACAAGACAGGCACTGGGGGCGGTTGCTGGGATTTCAAAGTCAGGTTTCCCAGAGGCCCTAAACTCAGGACGCGGGGTCAGTAAACAGATGCCCCACTTGAACACTGAAGCTGGAGCAGACGGGGCCCGTGGGTCAGTGAGAAAACCCCAGCACCCTGAGGTTACTGTCTGTCGAACAGTCGCTAGAGCCCCTCTGTGAGGCCTCCAGGGCGGCTGGGGCTCGTAGAGCTGGCCGACACCCACAGGGACTCCCCGGCAGTCACCACGCGTGCCCACGAAGGGCCCAGGGGCTTCGGCAGGGACAACACCCTCCACCTGGGCCTTGCGCCCACCGACCAGGGCTCCCTGTCCTGGGAGTGGTGTATTGACTGCACGCGGGCTCCAGTCAGCAGCCAGGGGAGCGTGCAGAGCAGGTCCCAGGCCCTGAAGACAGAACAGAGGATGGGCAGGTGCCTGGGTGGGTGGGCAGGCAGCAGGGTCAGCTGGGGTCAGAGCTGCCGGAACCTTCACCCTCCAGCTCGGAGGCACCCCAGGCTCAGCGGGGAGGGCTGGTCCTTTCTCGTTTTTTAAAAAAACTTTTTTTTTTGAGAAATAGAACATTTATACCCCCCAAAAGCCTAAAACATCAATGCAGGTTTATGAAACAGTCCTGTGCCCTCAAAGGAAGAAACAGAAGCCGGCTCTGCAGGAAACTCGGCCATGCCCCACCCCCGTCCTGACTCATGACTTTTTTCACATTTTTTTATAGTTTTACCACCCAAATTTGTCTGCACTGATTTGGGCCGTATACACATGGACTCGCTCATTTTATATTTTTATCAGATTTGCTTCACTGCCCAGCGTGCTTTCCAGACCCGTGTCTGAAACTGTGTCACCATCTGGCTGCGGGATGCAGTTAAGCGGCCAGCCACTGTAGGCACACTGCTCCTGGTGGGGGTGAGGGTCTGTGACCCCACCATCCTCCCAGGTTTTGCTCATCTTTCCCAGGAGCAGGGGCTCTGGGGTCCCATCTGCGCTCCCGGCTGAGCACCCAGCCTCCTCCCGTCCCCCTCTGGGCCGTCTGTCCATCCGTCTGTCCTTCCGCTGCTGTAGGACTAGGTAGGCACGTCCCCGCATCACCTGTCACGGGTGTCTTTCCGACTCCCCCAGATGGAAGCAGGAGCCTGGGCACCCACACTGCACCCCTTACAAAACCACCCTTCTCGGTGACACGCCACGCAGGCTCCGCTCTGTGATTCCACTTACAGTTCTGTGCTTTCTGCTGGGACATGACTTTCTGGGTAGTGTGCGCTTGGGGACCAGGTTAGTTTCCTGCTCCTATTGGAACAAATTTAAACGACATGAATTTATCCTCGGGGCTTCCCAGGTGGCGCTGGTGGTTAAGAACCCCCCTTTCCAACACAGGAGAAGTAAGAGACCCATGGCTGACCCCTGGTCAGGAAGATCCCCTGGAGGAGGGCATGGCAACCCACCCCAGCATTCTTGCCTGGAAGAATCCCATGGAGAGAGCAGCCTGGCGGGCTGCAGTCGGTGGAGTCGCAAAGCGACTTCGCAGCAGGCAAATGTATCATACACAGTCCAGGCGCTGGAATCCGAAACCAGCCCGCGGGCGGACCCAGGCGCGTGGGGCGGGCCCTTCCGGAGCCCCCAGGGTTGACTCGGGCTTCCACGCTCCCGCTTCTTGCAGCGGCCGCCCCGGCCCTGGGATCACGACCTCGCTGGAGCGGCCGTGGCGGGGGTCCGCTGGGGGTGGGAGCTGAGGCGGAGCAGGAGGGTCCGCGGGGGCATTGGGGGCATTAGGGGCATTGGGGGCAGGGCCCGGCGCCCGGCGGCTGCCGCGAGGACAGCGCCCCGGGCCTCCAGCGCCCTCTGCCGGCCGCGGTCCCGCAGGTGCTGGACGCGGAGCCGAACGACCCGAGAAGGGCGAGGCTCCCCGCAGAGGGGCAGGCGGCGGGCTGCAGGGGCCCGACCAGGGGCGGCGGAGAGGCCTGAGAGCCCACCTGCGGGACCCCAGGGCGAGGGCGCAGTCTGGCCCAGGCGGCAGCCCCTCCCAGGGGGCTGGGGGAACTGTCCGCCTTGGGGGAAGGCGGGCCAAGCCTGCCCAGCGCTCTGGACCCCCGCTGGGTTGGGTCTCCTGGGCGAGCTGGGGGGGACCCATCTGGACCCATGGGCAGTGCCGGGGAAAGGAGAGGAGGGGTCACCGACCTGCCAAGGTGAGGCAGGCAGCGGGGTCTCCTGGTGAGCTGTCCCCGGGGGGCTGGGGTCCTCTGAGGGGCTCTGGGCCGTAATGTTTCCATATAAGTTATTTTTTTTTAATTTATTTTTTATTTTATCGTATTTTTGGCTCCAGTGGGTCTTCACCGATGTGCACACAGCTTTTCCCTAGCTGTGGCTGTCAGGGCTGCTCCCTAGGTGCGGTGCCATGGCCTCTTGTTGCGGGCCAGCAGGCTCAGCCACCGTGCGGGGGCTTCTCTGCTCTGCAGCACACGGGATCGTCCCAGACCAGGGACTGAACACGTGTCCCCTGCATTGACAGGCAGACTCTTACCCACTAGACCACCGGGGAAGCCCCCCATATAAATTTTCAATTTAGAAAAAAGAGCCTCCAGGGTTTTGACCTGATGTCACTGCAAACAGCACTTTTGCCACAGTGTAAGAAGCTGACTGCGGTAAGCCGGTGACTGATCTCTGATAAGCTGGTGACCGATCTCTGATAAGCTGGTGACTGATCTCTGATAAGCTGGTGACTGATCTCTGTGATAAGCTGGTGACTGATCTGTGATAAGCTGGTGATTGATCTCTGATAAGCTGGTGACTGATCTCTGTGCGATAAGCTGGCAGCCATCTAGACTTGCTCCTTATTCCCAGCAGTTGTCTTGGAGCTGCCACAGCGGTTCTCAGGGAACCTGTCGGGGCGCCTGCAGACGGAAGGGCATCGACTGCGTTCTCACTGGTACCTTTGTTCTTCTGCTGCCTCGTCACATGCCGGCATCCAGGAGATGCTCAGAGGGGCCAGAGGCATGGTCGCCTTGCCCCTGCCTGAACCTGGGGGGCCTTCACCACCTCACCATCCAGGGACACACTGGCTTCCTGTTGTTGTTCAGGCACTGAGTCACGTCTGGCTCTGTGACCCCATGGACTGTCCCCCGCCAGGCTCCTCTGTCCATGGGATTCTCCAGGCAAGAATACGGGAGTGGGTAGCTATGCCCTTCTCCAGGGGATCTTCCTGACCCAGGGATCGAACCTGGGTCTCCCTCATTGCAGACAGATTCTTCACCACCTGAGCCACCAGGAAAGCCCAGAGTTTGCTCAAACTCATGTCCATTGTCTGAGCAAACTCCAGGAGACAGTGAAGGACAGGTAAGCCTGGGATGCAGCAGTCCAAGAGGTTGCAGAGTCAGACAGGACTGAGTGACTGAACAGCGATGTGTCCATCGAGTTGGTGATGCCATCCAACCATCTCATCCTCTGTCGTCCCCTCTCCTCCTGCCTTCAGTCTTTCCCAGCATCAGGGTCTTTTCCAGTGAGTCAGTTCTGTGTATCAGGTGGCCAAAGTATTGGAGCTTCAGCTTTAGCACCAGTCCTTCCAATGAATATTCAGGGTTGATTTCCTTTGGGATTGACTGGTTTGATCTCCCTGCAGTCCAAGGGACTCTCAAGAGTCTTCTCCAGCACCACAGCTGGGACCGGATGCCATGATCTTAGTTTTTTGTGCTGAGCTTTAAGCCCACTTTTTCACCCTCTTCTCTCACCCTCAAGAGGCTCTTCCGCCCCTCTTCACTTCCTGCCATGGGCGTGGTGCCGCCTGCACGCTCAGGCTGTCCACGTTTCTCCCTGCAGTCTTGATTCCAGCTTGGGCCTCATCCAGCCCAGCATTTTGCATAATGTGTGCTGCATGTAAGTTAAATTAGCAAGGTGATGATGTGTAGCTTTGACATGCTGTTTTCAAAATTTTGAACGAGCGCTCTGTTCCCTATCCAGTACTAACTGTTGTTTCTTGACCGGCATATAGGTTCCTTTTCTAAATCTAGCTTGTACATCAGAAAGTTCTCAGCTCATGTACTGTTGAAGCCTAGCTCGAAGGATTTTGAGCGTAATCTTGCTAACGTATGGATGAGTGCAATTGTACAGTAGTCTGAACATCCTTTTGGAGAAGGGGATGGCAACTCACTGCAGTACTCTTGCCTAGAAAATTTCAGGGATGGAGGAGCCTCATAGGCTATAGGCCATGGGGTCGCAAAGAGTCGGACACGACTTAGCGACTTGACTTTCACTTTGAACATTCTTTCGCATTGCCTTTGTTTGGGACTGGGATGAAAATACCTTTTCCAGTCCTGTGGCCACTGCTGAGTTTTCCAAATTTGCTGGCATGTTGAATGCAGCACTTTAACAGCATCATCTTTTAGGGTTTGAAATAGCTCAGCTGGAATTCCATCACCTCCACTAGCTTTGCTTATAGTGATGCTTCCTAAGGACCACCTGACTTCACTCTCCAAGGTGTCTGGCTCTAGGTGAGTGATCACACCATTGCGGTTATCCGGGCCATTAAGACCTCTCTTGTACAGCTCTTCTGTGTATTCTTGCCACCTCTTCTTAGTATTTGCTGCTTCTGTTGGTCCATCCCATTACTGTCCTTTATTGAGCCCGTCTTTGCATGAAATGTTCCCTTGGCGTCTCTAATTTTCTTGAAGAGATCTCTAGTCTTTCCCATTCTGTTGTTTTCCTCTATTTCTTTGCATTGTTCACTTAAGAAGGCTTCCTGTCTCTCCTTGCTGCTCTCTGGGACTCTGCGTCCAGTTGGATGCATCTTCCCCTTCCCCCTTGCCTTCCGCTCCTCTTCTTGTCTCAGGCATTTGTAGGGCTCCTCAGCCACTCCACCTTCTTGAGTCTCCTTTTCTCTGGGTGGCTTTGGTCACTGTCTGCTGTGCAGTATCACAAGCCTCTGTCCACAGGTCCTCGGGCTCTCTGTCTACACCGGATCTAACCCCTTGAACCTATTTGTCACCTCACTGTATAAGCATGTATAATCATAAGGGATTTGATTTAGGTCACACCTGAATGGTCCAATGGTTTTCCCTACTTTCTTCAATATACGTCTGAATTTGGCAATAAAGAATTCACGATCTGAGCCACAGTCAGCTCCCAGTCTTGTTTCTACTGACTGTACAGAGCTTCTCCATCTTTGGCTGCAAAGAATATAATCTGATTTCAGTGTTGACCATCTGGTGATGTCCACTGTAGAGTCTTCTCTTGTGTTGTTGGAAGGGGGTGTTTGCTGTGACCAGTGCGTTCTCTTGGCAGAACTCTATTAGCCTTTGCCCTGCTTGTACTCCAAGGCCAAACTTGCTTGTTACTCCAGGTATCTCTTGACTTCCTACTTTTGCATTCCAACCTACTGTGATGAAAATGACTCTTTTTTGGTGTTAGCTCCAGGTCCTGTAGGCCTTCACAGAACCGCTCAGCTTCAGCTTCTTCTGCCTTAGTGCTTGGTGCATAGACTTGGATTACTGTGATGTTGGATGGTTTGCCTTGGAAATGAACAGAGATCATTCTACTGTTTTTGAGATTGCACCAGAGTATTGTATTTCGGACCTTTTGGTTGACCATGAGAGCCAGTCCATTTCTTCTAAGGGATTCTTGGCCACAGAGCCTGCTGAGTCACTTCTGTGTCTGACCTTTCTGACCCTATGGACTGTAGCCCCTAGGCTCCTCTGGCCATGAGATTCTCCAGGCAAGAATACTAGAGTGGGCTGCCCTTTCCTACCCCAGAAGACCTTCCCCACCCAGGGATGAAACCCACATCTCGGGCATCTCCTGCATCGGCAGGCAGGTTCTCTACCACTAGTGCCCCTGGGAGGCCCCACAGGAGTGGCCATCCGAGTTAAAGTCGCCCATTCTCATCCAGTTTAGCTCACTGATTCCTAAAAGGTAGGCATCACTCGTGCCATCTCCTGCTCGACCATGTCCAGCTGACCCTGATGTCTGACACTGGCTGCACACACATGTGTCCATTCTCCCCACACTCCTCCCCCGACCACATCCAGCTGACCCTGAGCTGACACTGGCTGCACACACACGTGTCCACTCTCCCCCACACTCCTCTCCCGCCCACGTCCAGCTGGCCCTGATTTCTGAGACTGGCTGCACACGCGTGGCCACTCTCCCATGCTCCCCCCGCCCAGGCTGCCGCATCACAGTGAGCGGGCTTCCCTGTGCTGTGCAGTAGGCTCTTGTTGGACTTTGGTTTTGTTTTCTTTTTTCATTTATTTCTGCCCCTTTTTTTGTCATCTCCTTCCTCCTGGTTACTCTGAGTTCACTTTGCTATTTTATTTTTCTGCCCTGTTGAGGTGGAATCTTTGGTCATTGAACTTTAAATCCTTCTTTTTCTCTCATGGAAGTATTCACAGCTATGAGTGTCCCTCTACACCCAGCTTTAGCTGCATCCCAGAAATATTATACTGAACTTTCTTTCTCACTTTGGTTAAAATATTTTCCAGATTTCCCTGTAATTTCTTCTTTCATCCATGAATTATTTAGCAGTATATCATCTCATTTTTCAGATATGTGTGGTTTTCCTAGTTACCTTATTGCTATTAATTTCTAATTTAGTCTCATTTTGATCTCAGAGAATATACTCTGTATGATTTAAATGCTTTTAAACTTATCAGCACTTGTTTTATGAAGCATCGTATCATCTGCAATGATTAATAGATGGTGTGCACTTGAAAAGAATTCGTGCTGTGCAATTATTGGGTATGATTTTCTGGAAAGAATGAACATTAAGGAAACATGATTAATGTTACTGTTCAGATCTTCTATTTATTAACTTTTTGCCTGCTTGTCCCATCAGTTGCTAAGAGAGGGGAGTTCAAAACACCAGCTGTGATTTTGGAATTATTTCTCCCTTTAATTTTTTCTGTCCATTTTTGCTTCACATATTTTGAATCTTCCCTCTGGCCTGCCACATTTACGGTTTAAATGTCTTCCTATGAGCTAACATGGGTGTCATTATGAAATGCCCTCCTTTCTGTCTTTTCTTACAGTTTGTTGTTTCCTGTATTAATGCAGCCACTCTGGCCTCTTAGACTCAGTTCGTGTGGACAGCTTTATCCATCCGTTAATTTTCAGCCACTCTACGTCTTTTTATTTAGAATGTCTTCTCCTATTGTGGACAGCATATAGCAGGCTCTTGCTTTTCCTCTGGTACTGACGTGTTCTGATGATCGCTGCCTCTGAACTGAAATGCTTAATCCATTAAGATTAGTGGCGTTTCAATTTTGTCTCCAATTCTCTGTTTTCTGTTTTCACGTGTTTTATTTTTTCTCTTCTGTTCCTCCTTTCCTGTTTTATTTTCTTCTTTTGAGTCATTTTTAATATTTCATTTTAATTTACCTATTAGGTTTTTGCTTATTCCTTTTCATGGCTGCTTTAGGGATGACCACAACCTTTTCACATCTCTGTAGTTTGAAAGTCACACTATTCCATGTAAAAACCATGAGAATTAGAAACTTTGCGACCCTGTGCCCCCAACTCTTTCCACTACAGATATCATCAACGTCGCCCCACATATATTGTAAACTCCACAAGTGAAAGTGAAAGTGAAGTTGCTCAGTCGTGTCCAACTCTTTGCCATCCCAGGGACTGTAGCCTGCCAGGCTCCTCTCCCCATGGGATTTTCCAGGCAAGACTACTGGAGTGGGTTGCCATTTCCTCCTCCAAGTGATCTTCCCCACCCAGGGATTGAACCCGTGTCTCTAGCGTTGCAGGCAGACACTTCACCCTCTGAGCCAGCAGGGAAGTCCTGCAAACTCCACAGGGCAGCATTAAACTCTTTCTTTAATCAGTAATATATATTTTAAAGAAACTAAGAGGAAACAGAATGTTTTCTCTTTACCCAAATATTCTGTGCTTCTTATGGTCTTCGTTCCTCCAAGTCTCTTATTGTGCAGAATGCCTTCAGCCTGAAAGCTGTCATCTGGCGTTTCCTGAAGTGTCGGTCAGCTGACAAGGACCCTTCCGGGCTTCGTCTTTGCCTGGGACGCATTTTCCTTTGCCCTTCCTTCCGGAGTAGACTTTCTGGGGGCGCAGAGGCCCCGGCCGTCACCAGGGTAACCACGTGCAGGTCTCCTGGCTCTCCCTCGTGGACCCGTGATCGTTCCTGTCGCTGGGGGCCCGGCGCCGTCTAAGTGACGTGGGTGCTTGTGGCACCCTGAGAATGACATCCTGCTGTGGGTGTCGTCCCGGGCTGTCCCCCGGGCTCCCCCAAGGCTGCCGCCTGCGTGTGTGTGACAGCCACGTGCTCGTGGCCAGGCACCCACGCTCACACCCCCAGGATCCCACGTGGGGCAGCACCCTTGGGTGGAGCTGTTGGCCGAGGCCCCGCAGATAGGAGAGTCAGCTCCGTCTGGGGGTCGAATCGACCCCCACCCGGATGAGTCCCTGCCCCTCCGGAAGGGTCAGATGCCACAACCTGCCCCAGGCCGCAGAAGACTCGACTGCCAGGCTCAAGCAACTGCGGCTCCCAGCGCCTCCCCGCGAGGCGTCCGGCCGGCCCACGCACTGGAGGGCGACGGCGGGCACCTGCAGAGAGCGTCCAGCGCCGCCCAGCGACACCTGCGCCCGAGGGGGGCGCCTGAGCAGGCACCCACCGCAGCGCCAGGCCGTCCCCCGGGGTGCGCGGCCCCGCGCCGTCCACCGCGGGCCCGCGCCCAGGGCCTTCACGGCCTTCTGTTCTTGCTGAACCAGGGCGCCGCCCGCCCGCCCCCAGACACGCGCTGGGCCCGGCCAGGGTCATCTCTGTGCTGGCAGAGGGGCGAGGGGAGGACAGGTGGACGGGGTGTGTGGGAGCAGAGGGGGCACGGGGGAGGCGACACGCGGGACGT
>SJYG01000250.1:451677-477390 GCA_006410535.1 Litocranius walleri | reverse complement strand
GAGGACTACGCGGCACGGGGCGGGGAGGATGGCGCGGTCCAGCGCACTGGGAGGCCAGGGGTGCAGAACGGCCACACGTGGGCGGTCACGTTGCTGAGAGGCGGCTGCACCACACAGCTGCTACACCAGACAGCCCAGGCCAAGGTCTGCACACAGGGGCGTGGGGGCCCTGCTCACACCCCCAGGAGGCCCGGTGCGGGCGGGACTCGCGGGGGAGCAGTGGGCTCCGTGTGGCCTGCCCACACAGTCACTGCTGGATCCTGGAGAGCACTGGGGGCCTGCACGCAGGAGAACCCGCACGGCTGGCCCGGTGCCAAGACCTCCCCTGGGGAGCATGCGGCAACGTCAGCAGGTGGCGGGGAGGCCTGGGGACCAAAGCAGCAGGCACAGGGCCCGAGGGGCCAGCAGGCCAGGAGCCCAGAGCCCCCGGGGCGAGGTGGGGACGCCGTGAGGGCGGGGCCAGAGAAGAGCGCAGGCCAGAAGCAGCCAGCTCCTGCGAGGCAACATTTCAGAGGCCCCCAAACTCAGCAATCAAGACGAGTAAGGCTGTGATTCAATATTTCAAAAACACAATGATGCAAAGATTCATGATGACCAGCATCAAAATCTTAAAGGAGCCAGAATCAGTGTTGCTGGTGGGCCCCGGGGGTCTCAGTGTGGGCGTCGGGGAAGCCTTGCTGACACGTGGCTCAGAGGACAGTCCACGCCGGCATCCACCAGGGCCTCCGAAGACAGTGACCGATGCAGCCACAGGGAGAGGGGCGGAACCACCCGGAGCCAAGAGAGGGACGGAACCACCCGGAGTCGACAGAGAGACAGAATCACCCCGAACCGAGAGAGACAGAAGCACCCGGAACCGACAGAGACGACCCGAGCCAGGAGCAGTGGACAGAATGTGATGGACACGCCAGAATCAACCTGCAGAGCAGAGGCCACCCATGGCTGGGTGAGGGGCGAGAAGTGTGCACTGCACTCCACAGTCTACAAAGGGCAGGGGGCGCCCAGGGGAGAAGGGGGCCCACGCGGGTGTGCAGCCCCTTCCAGCCCCTCAGCTCGGGGTCCCAGCAAGCCCCGTGCGCGCAGGAGACATGGGGTTCACGGGGGACAGTGGCCCTCCCACCCCACCCTCAGGATGGGTCAGGGACTCCCTTTCCTCCTTTCGTCCTCCCCCGCCTCCACTCAGGACCCACTGGAGAAAGCACGGCCCCAGGGTTCACACGGGACCACCTCCCACCTCCTCCAGGGCCCACCCCGTCTCCACCCACAGACTCCACAACCCACCTGTCCTCCCCCCTCTGCCAAACCCAACAAGTGGGCCAGGAGCCCTTCACGCGTCACCTGTCAAATGCCCGCATCAAGCCCAGGGAGCAGGCTGAGAAGTCAAGCGACTTCCAGCATCTCACCGCATCTGCCACCCACTCTCCCGGAGGCCCCAGAGTGTCAGCTCAGACAGCGCGCTTGCCTGCCCCACCTGCGGGCCGGGGTGGTCGATCCACCAGAGACCATCCGCCTTCACACGGCAAGCCCGCGGCAGGCTCGGCTCACTGCCTGCGGCCCAGGGTCCACGGCTGTTTCCTGCTTGGTTCATGTCCCCGGAGCTCCAGAGCGGGTGGGGGGCTCTGGGACCCCAGTGATCTCTGCGTGGGCTGGGAACCCGGAAGGGCAGGACAGGGGCCTGGGGGCCACGTTCGAGGGAGGATGTCACAGGGCGCCTCCTGGACAGGGAAGTGGCATCGATGGATAGGTGGGGACTTCCAAGTGAGGACTTCTTCAAGGCCTCAGACAGAGCTCCTGGGATGAAGCCGACAGACAGAAAGCAGTCCTTTTGTTTCCTACAAAGGCTCCGGAAACTGAGGCAGTGAGTACAAATGCCCGGAAGCTGCACCTTCTGGAATGTTCACTAACGTGGAATTCTCTCCAGGAGCTGCAAGAAAACATCCTGCACAGGAAGCCTCGGCCTCGGGCTCCAGCGGAGGGCGACCCCCAGCAGAGGTGCATCACGAGGAGGGCCAAGCCAGCAGGCGAGCGAGCCCCACCTGGGGAGGACCCAACCAGGGTTTGAGTGAAAATGATGGAATTGAATCCCCAGGAAAAAGGGGAAAGCCAGTCCACGAGCCGGATGGTGGGAAGCATTGACTAGTGGCGGGGACCCCTGAGATGGCCCAGGAGCCCGGCCTGGGTCCCCGGCTGCATGGGAACCTCCACAGCCACGCCCTGCGGAGACCCTGGGGAGGGGAAGCTGAGAGCAGACAGGGCGCCCCGAAAGACAGGAACGTGGGTGGAGTTTGGAGCAAAGGGGAGACAGACCCCAGGTGGTTCCTGGGCCCTGCTTCCCACCATGGCCCTGAGGCCGTGCAGAAACAGACAAAGGGGAGAAACATTCCTGTGAATCTGAGCCTTGCTTTGTTTTTTTTTTTTTTTTTTTGAGAAATGTACCACATTGAAGTGAATGAAATGGAGCCTCTGCTATTTTTCAAGAAACAGGAGACATCAACACCCATCCAGGAAAGATGGTGGTATTCCAGCGTCTTGCTCACAGGGACCCATGGCATAAAGTCAGTGCTGTGTCTCACGTGGGGAAAATAGCCAACAAGCTCCGTGTCTTGGCAACGTCTTGTTTAAACTGGGTTTAACTGAGTTTATTCTGTAATTTTGTTTTTCATGATCAACATTTGCTTATGATGGATCGCTGTTAGTCTAGGGGTGAAGAAAGTCTCAGCTGGGCCTGCCCATGGAGCCTGTGGGATGAAGGGACCCCCTTCCTGTTATTAACACAAAGGGGTTAGGCTTAGGCAAAGAAGCAGAAAGCCTGCAGAGAATCCAGAGCCCTGCGGGGTGAGCGTGGGGGGATGGAGGGGGTAGAGTGGGAAGATGCCCCACCCACGGGTGGCAGGCTGACTCTGCACTTGAAGGGTCCCGGTTCCAGCCCGAGAGAGGCCCTGGGCCACTGGCCCGCAGGGAAGCAGCAGAGCCCAACCCTGAGTGCCAGGCCTCTGCTGTCTTCGGCAGGAGCCAGTCACAGCCTGAAAGGAGGCACAGCAGGCCCCAGCCATTCAACCCTCAGTCAGGGCAGCAGCCGCCCAGTGTGGGGAGGGCTTGCAGGAAGGCGGGCTGGAGGCCCCCAACACCCAGGCCTCTCCCGTGAACCAGTGGGAAGATCTACCTGGCCACCCAGTGAGAACACCATCTCTGTCTAGCAGCGGCACAATCAGGACCCTCAAGAGCCCCCAGCCTGGGGGCACAGATGTCCCTGGGGCCGGGCCCTGCAGCAGGTGGTCACAACAGGGGGAAGGCTGCTTTCTGCAGCAGTGCCAACGGAAACACAGACACGCGGCCCACTCAGCAATCAAGAAGGCTGCACGTCAGGGAAGGCCTTGTCATTAGATCCTAAAAGTCCTCCCCAAAAGCTGTAACTATGTGAGGTGACAGACTTACTGTGGTGATCATTTTGCAACATTCAAATATGAAATAACCGTACTGCACACCCGAAACTCCCATGATGTTATAGGTAATTACCTCAGTTAAAACAATTTAAGCCTTGTCTTGCTAAAACTGTGTCTAGAGAAAAGTTATAGCTTTAAATAAATTATAGAAGAGGAAAAAGCTGGAGTTCCTGGTGCCTCAG
The DNA here is from genome assembly GCA_006410535.1 of Litocranius walleri. Classification (NCBI taxonomy): domain Eukaryota; kingdom Metazoa; phylum Chordata; class Mammalia; order Artiodactyla; family Bovidae; genus Litocranius; species Litocranius walleri. The sequence goes on along the minus strand of SJYG01000250.1, from coordinate 473,765 downwards.
TGGTGAAGAATCCGCCTGCCAGTGCAGGAGACACACGTTTGCTCCCTGGTCCGGGAAGCTTGCATGGCGCCCCCAGGAAGCTAAGCCTGGGCACCACAGCCACTGAGCCCGTGCTCTAAAGCCTGGAGCCTCAACTCCTGAAGCCCGTGCTCTGAAACAAGAGAAGCCCCCGCAGCGAGAACCCTTGGCACAACCAGAGAGGAGCCCCTGCTCACAGCAATAGAGGAAGCCCAGGCGGCAACAAGACCTGAACAGCCAAAGTAAATTTGATTTTCAAAACAGCACAGGAAAAGGTGGGAAACCGGTGAGTTACACGTCCAGCTCAAGAATTCTGAAAAGTATTCGTAATTAGAACTTTCCCCCAAGCAAACTAAGTGAGATAGTGAAGATGCAAAATGCTGATTAAATATTCATTCTTCAATAGACTTAGTGTGACCAGCACTGCCCTGGCAAAGCTAATCCAGACAAAGTAGAGCAGCAAATGCCAAGAACTGAGGGAGGCGTTACGACAGGTCCCAGAGACACTGAGAGAGAAAGGAGGAGATGCATGCGACGCGAAGCCGGTGGGTCTGAGACACGAGAGGAGACAGACAAAGCCCTAGGAGAGCACCGCTCACCAAGACTGGCCTGCGAACACACAGGAGCAGCTTTAAGACTTGTACAACCATCAAAGAAAAAGAAAGTCAAAGAAACGCAAAAAAGGTAAATGGCTGTCTGAGGAGGCCTTACAAATAGCTGTGAAAAGAAGAGAAGCGAAAAGCAAAGGACAAAAGGAAAGATATACCCATCTGAATGCAGAGTTCCAAAGAATAGTTGCAAAGTAAAGATAAGAAAGCCATCCCCAGTGATCAGTGCAAAGAAAGAGAAGAAAACATAGAATGGGAAAGACAGAGATCTCCTCAAGAAAATTAGAGACGCCAAGGGAACACTTCATGCCAAGTTGGGCTCAATAAGGGACGGTGATGGTCTGGACCTGATGAAGCAGAAGATGTTCAGAAGAGGTGGAAAAAATATACAGAAGAACTTTACAAAAAAGATCTTAAAGACCCAGATAACCACGATGGTGTGGTCACTCCCCTAGAGCCAGACATGCTGGAATGCGAAGTCAAGTGGGCCTTAGGAAGCATCACTATGAACAAAGCTAGTGGAGGTGATGGAATTCCAGCTGAGCTATTTCAAATCCTAAAAGATGATGCTGTGAAAGTGCTGCACTCAATATGCCAGCAAATTTGGAAAACTCAGCAGTGGCCACAGGACTGGAAAAGTCAGTGTTCAATCCAATCCCCCAAAAATGCAATGCCAAAGAATGCTCAGACTACCACACAATTGCACTCGTCTCACACGCTAGTAAAGTAGTGCTCAAAATTCTCCAAGCCAGGCTTCAACAAAATGTGAACCATGAACTTTCAGATGGACAAGCTGGAATTAGAAAAAGCAGAGGAACCAGAGATCGAATTGCCAACATCTGCTGGATCATTGAAAAAGCAGGAGAGTTCCAGAAAAACATCTATTTCTGCTTTATTGACTATGCCAAATCCTTTGACTGTGTGGATCACAATAAACTGTGAAGAGATGGGAATACCAGACCACCTGACCTGCCTCTTGAGAAATCTGGATGTAGGTCAGGAAGCAACAGTAAGAACTGGACATGGAACAACAGACTGGTTCTAAATAGGGAAAGGAGTTACATCAAGGCTGTATATTGTCACCTTGCTTATTTAACTTTTATGCAGGTACATCATGAGAAACACTGGGCTGGAAGAAACACAAGCTGGAATCAAGATTGCCGGGAGAAATATCAATAACCTCAGATATGCAGATGACACGACCCTTATGGCGGAAAGCGAAGAACTAAAGAGCCTGTTGATGAAAGTGAAAGAGGAGAGTGAACAAGTTGGCTTAAAGCTCAACATTCAGAAAACGAAGATCATGGCAGCCGGTCCCATCACTTCATGGCAAATAGATGGGGAAACAGTGGAAACAGTGGCTGACTTTATTTTGGGGGGCACCAAAATCACTGCAGATGGTGACTGCAGCCATGAAATTAAAAGCCACTTACTCCTTAGAAGAAAATTATGACCAACCTAGACAGCATATTCAGAAGCAGAGACACTTTGCCAACAAAAGTCCTTCTAGTCGAGGCCATGGTTTTTCCAGTGGTCATGTATGGATGTGAGAGTTGGACCATAAAGAAAGCTGAGCGCCGAAGAATTGATGCTTTTGAACTGTGGTGTTGGAGAAGACTCTTGAGAGTCCCTTGGACTGCAAAGATATACAACCAGTCCATCCTAAAGGAGGTCAGTCCTGGGTGTTCCTTGAAAGGACTGATGTTGAAGCTGAAACTCCAATATTTTGGCCACCTGATGTGGAGAGCTGACTCACTGGAAAAGACCCTGATGCTGGGAAAGATTGAAGGCAGCAGGAGAAGGGGATGACAGAGGATGAGATGGTTGGATGGCATCACTGACTTGATGGACAAGAGTTTGAGTACGCTCCGGGAGTTGGTGATGGACAAGGAAGCCTGGCGTGCTGCAGTCCAGTGGTTCACAAAGAATCAGACACGACTGAATGACTGAATTTACTGAACTGGGGACATTTCTTATGTGTGTCAATATACAGCTCTTCTGTCAAGGGAGCAAGATGAGAGTTTAATATGGTTCTTCATCAGAGTGGTTTTCAAACTACTACCTAATTATTACTTATATACTAGAAGAAACTTTTTTTTTCATCTGAAGCAATAAGTCAGAATAAGATAAAACAGACATTGAATAGTTTAATACTTACCCTATTTTGTCAAACCACTATTTCTCAATTACATATTAATCCAAAAATCAGTGACTCTCAAGTCATTTTTTTTTTCCTTTTAAGTTGAAAAACAGTATTTTACTGAGGTACAAAATACTTTTAATTTTACTTTCTAAAACTAAAACCTTTAGAGAAAAATATTAGGTACACCTTTATTTGGGCCAGAACATATCAAAAGTTTTATCACTTTTTCCTCACTTTCTTTCATTATAAGTGACAGAAATACATCAAAATAGAAGTACCAGAATGTTTCATTGAAAAGAAAGATATTTTAAGAACTTAGGGGAAATGAGGAAAAAAAATAAAAGTTTTTCTCAATCCTGTAGAAAGGGAAATGAAGCCCATAGTTTACTATTACAGTAAAAATAAGTTTTCCTTATTTATTTTTATTTTTTTTCTTTCTGAGTGAAATTTATACCTTATCCACAAAAACTATAAAGAACACTTTGAGAAATATTCTTCAGCTGCTTATATCCCAAATTATCTGTAAAAATCTTAATATTATTTTCTTCTTTGTGTGTGTGTGGGGGGGGTATTTATACATTAATTTCAAAAACATTATACTAATTTGTATAATACATTAATAACCAATTTAGGATTTCTTGTATAATATTAAAGCAGTAAAGTGATACCTCAGCACCAGGCCTTCATATCCTTTCTCAGTCACTATCCTTACTCCAACGGTAACCAGTATTCTGACTATTCTCACCACAGATTAGATTTGTCTGATTTCTTAGCTTTTTATAAACAAAATCATGCAACATGTACTTTTGTGTCTGTGTCTTTCACTCAATAGTTCACCCATGCTATGGTTATTTTCATTGCTATTTTATTCCATTGTATTATTATGCCATGATGGATCTACTCTACTGTTGATGGAAATGTGGATTCTACTGTGGGTTAAGAATAGTGCTGCTTTGAACACTGTTATTTATGTATTTTGGTGTATGTAGTGAACATTTATACAGCTATTGAGTAGCAAACGATAGAACTGATGTCATGTTATATACATACATTTAATGTTAGCAGATATTGCTAAATAAATACCCACTCTCACAATTTAAAACACCCAGTGCTACAGGCTTACCTCTTGACACATTTTTCTATTTCTCAAGATCATGGCCTCTTAGGTCTTGGGTGTCTTAGTTGCTTTCTGCTGCCTTCAAACAGCTATTTATTGATTAACCTAGTTTTTCTGCTTGTTCTTGGTTGAAGATTGATCTGATTGAATGTATTCTATTTATAGTCAGAAGTAGAAATTCCTCAGATTAGTTTGTATTCTTTTTGTTTCTGCCAATCCACAGTGATGGTAAAGTATTTGCACAGGAATCTGGAAGGCATATCTACTTCACATACCTCTACTTAACTCCTATTGTGGCTTGAACAATCTTCAAGCAAACAGTCTTCAAAACAAAGCCCCTAAGAGTCTCTTGGATTTGGTTTAATCGGAAACATGTGAGAAAAGACTCAAATGCCCACTTTTCAGAATCACTTTACTATATCTTGCTCCAGCCCAGGCAGAATGAATTTCTTCAGGAAGTAGGATGTTTATTGTCTCAGAATTCTAGCTCTTTCTTTCCCCATGTCTTCAGCAAAGCAAAGGACTTCAGTAATAATCTTTAATCTAAGGACATTTTATATTATATATATTCACTGGGTCTTCCTGGGTCAGCCCTAAATTATATGTGTTCCTCTGTGTTCATTAACTTTTTCCATTGAGGTGTTAGACCTCAGAAAGCAGGATGTAAGTTGGTGGTATTATATTTTGGTTACATTTAATCAGTTACTGTAGTCCTATCTACTGATTATACCACACTGTACTTCAAAAGTTGGGTAGGTATGTATGCTTGGCAGTAACAGTTCTGTAATTATTTTTACTAATGGCACAACAGTTCAACAAAAATGTCAAGTTCTCTTTATGCTAAACAAATTTGTAAATAGAAAGTATTCTTGAGCTGGCTTTATGTTTTGTTAGTCTATGACATATATAGTTACCATATTTCTATAAATATATGTCTATCAAAAATTCTATTAACATACCTGTAGCTGTTTATGAAATAATAAATATAAAATAATCCATTTATTTACAGGCTGAAGGTAAATAAGATACTAATCCCAAATTCTCTTCTTCGGAACATTTTTTTTTTCATTTTGTAAATTAGATCCCATTCTATAAATCTGTTTTGAAGCAAAACTTACGCTCTGACTTTAAAACTTTGTGAGGATCCTCTTGACCTAAACAATAAATGGCTAGAGATCAGTGTTGACGGTTTCCTAACAACAAGTTAAATGCTAGTAGATCCTTGATATGCACAAGGTCTCTTCACTTCAGAAAGCTGTTTATTAAGGTCAAGGTTAATTAATACTTCAAATAGTAACAGAGACCCCTAGTCACAGTGAAGAGTTATTCCTGTAAATGTCATCAGATCAGTCATAGGAAATGGGCTATTTTTATGATCTCACTCACAGCTACATCACACATGGAGTTGCCTGTGTATAATCATGGTGAATCATGGCAGTTTTTCTCAGAGTTATGCTTACAATTGCCAAGCACTAATATAATATTTGATGTAGTGCCAAAAACATCTATATCTGAAGCATTCCGTGGTGAAACCAAGTGTAATAAAATCTAATTTGAAAAAAGTACTTCAAAAAGAAAACCAGAAAGGCATATCCCATGGTAAAGTCTATTTGTGTGCTAAAGCATCTTTTGAGCACAGACTTCCTTTTGGGGTCTTTCTTGGCCAATTAATCCCCAGATTTCAATTCAGCTGAACAGCAGTTGTCTAAAGATAGCTTGCAATTTCCTGGGTCCCCAAAACAAAGTGAAATCAAACAACTCAATTTTGATAATGGAAAAACACTTTCTTGCTCCTAAGCAATGAGTCAAATGAAGTGTTACATGAAATCCATTGTGTCTGTCTAGTCTCCAATGAACCATTTATCGGAAAATATTTTTAATCAATCACCTTCACAGGCATTCAGACCCATTCTACTATAACTAATGTACTGTCCAAGAACTGCCAAAGGTAAAAATAATTTCTGACAATGCTTATCACAAATGAAAACTACATAAGTGTAACATCTTAAAGAATAAAACAGTACTAAACTTTAATATGGGGAAGATAGATAACATGTAATGCATACTGTTTTCATATCTAAAGTAAGCCCTAAAGGCAGTGAAAATAACAGCAAACTCATGCCTAACTTTTAACAATTAATTACACTTACTGAATTCAATGAAATGCTTCTAAATATAAACTCCTAGGAAATAGCAAATAAATAGTAACTTATGAGGATTTCATTTTGTTTATACTCAATTTTTTTTCAAATATTTTGAGCCTTTTTTCCATTAAAAATAGACATAAAAGGACATGATCCCCCCCCAAAGTCCTATAGATAACTTATATCTTACATCAAGTCATTAAAATTTCCTTCAACAACAACAATAATAAAAATAAAGTGGTCTCTAACAGGTGTAAGACCTAACATGTTGTTCTTTTTAAACAGTTCTTTCCTCTGTATACTAAGGTATATCTCAATGTTTAAAGGTCAATTACTAAATACAGTACTTTTCTAATAAGCCTGTTACAGGGAATGTCTTTTCTTATAATTCAAATCAAATATTTTCATACAAATATTAGTTACAGCAGCCAGTAATCTTTCTAAAATCATTTCTAGTTAAAATTATTAGTCTCATAGGGGAAAAATTCCTCTGTAACTTCTATATAAAAATTCCTATATAATTTATACATCTTACAGAAATAAAATCTCTGGGCACTGAAATAAAATCAAATGATACAAGTCAGAGATGAACTGCTATAAATAAATTATATACCATGTTTCCCTGAATCATAATGAGAAGGTTCTATTAAAAGTTTGACAAAAATAGCTATGTGGAGGCATCTGTAGGATAAACAGAATGTATAATTAATAGGTTCAGAGGAATAGACCTCAATTCAGAAAAATCAAAAATATGCCCCCAATGGGATATCTATCTTATATAGTGATGATATCCCTTTCTGAGTTTTAATCAGAAAAGTTATGAAAAACAAATGATGATGATACTTCTAGTCGAATATTTATGTTATTTAATGAAAGTTGTAATGCATATAACATTTTATGTTCATAAAAATGAAAACGAAAAATCCTCCCCCAAGAAAGACTTATGATTTGGTATGAAAGAAAGACATAGTACCTTTTATTTCATGTTGGCTTGCTTCTCGTCTTCTTTCTAGTTCTTTTCTATCATAATTCAACCTTTTTAAGCACATAATTCCATATTGTAAACTTGTTCTGTTATTTTTTTAAAAAAGGAAAACACAGTGAGTTTACTCAGCAGATAATTAAGCATAGTCAACACTATGTCTTACTTCTTTTGACAATACGTTAATGTTATATCTGTAATTAAATTATTTAGGATTATAGGGAAATAAAATTATAGTTATTTTAAGCACTCAGTGTTTCTAAAGAGTAAATAAAGTATTTTTGAAATAAATTAAGCATAGTCTTAAAATAATCTTGAATTTTGTTGTTCATCTACATTTTTGTTTTCTGTTAAGCTATTTTAGAATTGTTTGAAGACAAATGAACATCTTACTCATTTGAAAATAACTTAAAGAGAGTCACTAATATGGAGTCAAAAAGGAATTTATAGGAAATAGTTACCCTGTTTTTCATGATGAGAAAAATTATATACAAATATGAGTAAGTAAAGTATTAACATATAGAAGCAAATAAATAGCCACCAACTCTAAGTGATAGAGAAGTATGTGAAAGGAAAAAGTCAACAAACAGTGGAACTCCCTATGGAAAAGATATTGTGGGTGAACAAAACTGATCCTTAAAGATCAAGCAGAGAAACATTACGGGGCCCCATGAACATAGGATTGCTGATGAAATATTAAATATGTGGTAATAGTGAGACCCACTGTCCAGAGTTGAGAATCCATGTAAGGAAATAAGGAGGAATGTGATTTCACATAGAGAATGGGGTTACATTAAGAAAAGCGTGCATTCAGAATAATGTGGGACACATCAAGGTGACAGAAAATTACTGGACAATTTTCAAAGGAGAAAAACATGAAAGGTTTTGATTTAAGAAAGAATGAATCTGATAGCAAAACAGGAGTTGGGAAAAATAGGTAATTCTAGGTAACAGGGAAACGAGGAATCAAGGCTGTCAAAATAATGGTCACGATAAAGACAATGAAAAGCATGAAAAGAAAATCCAAAACCCAGGGATGTTTGAAGAGAAGAAAGAAGACTTAGTGATACTATATATAAAGATTATGAAAGAGTATAATAGGTAGAAAGACTCTCTAGGCCTCAGGAATGAAGAACACTGATTACTAGTGATTTCTTAAATGTTCAGAACTATAGACAAAGACATACACTGGAGAAGGAAATGGCAGCCCACTCTAGAATTCTTGCCTGGGAAATCCCATGGACAGAGGAGCCTGGTGGGCTGTAGTCCATGGGGTCACAAACAATTGGACATGACTTAGTGACTTTCACCTCACTTCACTTAGACACAACACACTGACCAGGCTACTCTTACGTGCTGGATGCACTTCTAAGCCCTGCATTTTTTCATAAAACAATGCTGAATTCAAATAGTTCAGAATCAGAGGAAAATGAAAAATAAAATCATTAATTGCTACTATTGGATAAACTGTATTCCCCCAAATTCTTGTGTTGAAGCCCTAACCCATCCTACTTCAGAATGTGATATAATTGTAGATTAGGTCTTAAAAGAGGTAATTAAGATAAAATAAGGACATCACAGTAGGCCTTAACCCAGTAAGACCAGTGCCTTACAGAAGAGAAAATTTGGAACACAGAGAAAACTGGGAAGTATTCACGCACAGGGAAGACCATGTGTGCACCCACTGAGAAAGCAGCTATCTGCAAGTCAAGGTGAAGAAACCAGCAATGCTGACACTTTGTTTTCTAGATTCCAGAACTTTAAGAAAGTAAATTTCTGTTGTTTAAGCCACCTGTCTATGGTATTTGGTTATGTTAGCCCAATTAAACTAATTCAGTGGATACCAGATAATACTGATGTGAAAATCATCATAGACATTAGCCAGCTTGAGGTTAAACCAGTGGCTCTTTGCCTAACTTCTGCCAAACTTTTATATGTCGTGTAAAATTGTGCTATAAAGGGGATATATATATTGTTATAACAATGTCTGACAGATGGCAAACTGAGCTATAAAGACAGTGGGTTGTCATATGCAGTCAAGTACTACCTGCTTAAATCAGAGCTCAGGACAAACAAGAACTCTGCCATTTGAGTAATTTTGATTTCTTTGAAATATTTTTTTAACACCCAAAACATTTTTTATTGGGCTATGGCCAATTAAAAATGTTGATTTAAAAAAAGAAAACCTGATCACTGGATTAACCATTTCTATTATAATAATAATAACTAAAATTGATCTACTAAAGAATACAAAACAGGCATAAGCATGTCAGCAGAAATTCTAGTATTCAAACATCTATTGCAGCTACACAAAACTGCCTCTTGAGAAACCTACATGCAGGTCAGGAAGCAACAGTTAGAACTGGACATGGAACAACAGACTGGTTCCAAATAGGAAAAGGAGTACATCAAGGCTGTAAAGAAGCACAAGCTGGAATCAAGATTGTCGGGAGAAATATCAGTAACCTCAGATATGCAGATGACACCACCCTTATGCCAGAAAGTGAAGAGGAACTAAAAAGCCTCTTGATGAAAGTGGAGAGTGAAAAAGTTGGCTTAAAGCTCAACATTCAGAAAATGAAGATCATGGCCTCTTCATGGGAAATAGATGGAGAAACAGTGGAAACAGTGTCAGACTTTATTTTGGGGGGCTTCAAAATCCCTGCAGATGGTGACTGCAGCCATGAAACAGAAAGACGCTTACTCCTTGGAAGGAAAGTTATGACCAACCTAGACAGCATATTGAAAAGAAGAGACATTACTTTGCCAACAAAGGTCCTTCTAGTCAAGGCTATGGTTTTTCCAGTGGTCATGTATGGATGTGAGAGTTGGACTGTGAAAAAGCTGAGCACCAAAGAATGGATGCTTTTGAACTGGTGTTGGAGAAGACTCTTGAGAGTCCCTTGGGGGGAGATCCAACCAGTCCATTCTGAAGGAGATCAACCCTGGGATTTCTTTTGAAGGAATGATGCTGAAGCTGAAGCTCCAGTACTTTGGCCACCTCACGCGAAGAGTTGACTCATTGGAAAAGACTTTGATGCTGGGAGGGATTGGAGGCAGGAGGAGAAGGGGACGACCGAGGATGAGATGACTGGATGGCATCAGGGACTCGATGGACGTGACTCTGAGTGAACTCCGGGAGTTGGTGATGGACAGGGAGGCCTGGTGTGCTGCGATTCATGGGGTCACAAAGAGTCGGACATGACTGAACGGCAGAACTGAACTGAACTGAAACATTCACCGACAGAGAACTCACTACCTCACAATGTGTGCTAGAGAGCCATAGTGATACAAAGTTTTTTTCTATTGGACACACATCACTCACTCTGTAATCTACACCTATTTGAAATAGGAAAGTGTTGGTGGCTCAGAGGGTAAAGTGCCTGTCTACAATGCGGAAGACCCAGGTTCTATCCCTGGGTTGGGAAGATCCCCTGGAGAATCCCATGGACAGAGGAGCCTGGTAGGCTGCAGTCCGTGGGGTCGCAAAGAGTCAGACACAACTGAGCGACTTCACTCACTCACTCATGTTCAAGAGAGCAAGTATTCTTCTATCACATATGTTAAAACATAAGTAAATTTATCTGAATTCTTCCCTATCCAAGCTAAATTTAATTCCTTCCTTTGCCCTGACTTCTACCACTCTATCACAGTTTAATATCCATAAATGAATACAGTTTCTTATCGTCATCTTACCACATAGTAGAACTTTTCTTGTGCCTGCCAATAAACAGTACAGATATGCCCTGTCAAGCCATTAACCAGAACTGAGACTTTTGTGTCAACTATAAATAACATCATATTTTTCACTTGAACTGCTTTTAAATAATGAATTCCCAATCCAGCATTTTAATGGTTTTTTAAAAATGGTATTATATTTATCTCTACTAAATTTAATCCAATAGTGTCAACAACTGTTAAAATTCCAAAGATTTTGATAAATTTGACTGAAGAATCTCAATTATTATCTCTTTATCCTAACTGTATGTCATTAACATAAATGATTTTTATACCATTTTAATTTCAGTCATTAATTAAATATTGGACAGGATGTGAGCAAATAGTTTGCCAAATTGTCTAGATTTACATTTATTGATTTACTATAATTAACTATATATAAAATGATCATAATACAACTGACAGTTTTGCAGATGACTTACAAAGAGATCAGGCTATAACAGAACATTTATGACATGGTATTATAAGAAGTGTTCTCTACCCCCTGGATAATAAACAACTTGAAAAAAGAATTTTCATATTTTTAATCACTCCAATTTACTTCTCTGTGTTCTTACCACTGTCTCATCTCCTATTCAGTGTTTTTCCCTGACAACTAATGCACAAATAAGCAAAAGCACTAAAAGATTTATATAATGTTTTTCAGAGGAGAATTCCTTCTCAAAATTTTTTCTAGCATAACCCTGTTATTTATAATTACATATATCATAGTTGAAACTGATGAATTTATTCTTAATAAATATTTTTCTACAATAAACACATAGATTCAAATTGCAAACATGAAATTTCCTAAATATTTAGGGGGGAGAAAAGATCCACACTGTATTAGAATTTAGTACTGTCTAATTCTGTACATTTTGGCCATGTAATATGCACCCAGCTCTATATTAGATAGTCCCAGCAATTTATTGCATGAATATATTTTTGCCAAGTAGATGTACACAGATGTTTCAGACTACATACTCTATATTTCTTAAATATCTCTCTATGTTCTAGTAATATATACATTAATTACTTTTTCACATATTATTTCAGAAAAAAACTAAAACCTACCGATGGAAACTATCCACCATTTTTAAATGGACGCGGAGATCTTTTTTTGTTAGGTGATCTAGCATTCTTGCATCTACCAAGCATTCCATAAAATAACTTCTGTACTGAGGTAACCCCAGGCTGGGAAGCCATTCGTTTCCAATCCACTCATGGTTCATATCTCCATATGCCAGGGTCTGTAGAAAAACCGGACACTAGAACTGTTTTATAGCAGTCAAGTTTCTTAACCAATAAAATGAGATGGTAATTGGAGGATATGGGCTATCATTTTAATTGATATTTAATTATTTTATAAATTGAAATGAAGCAGAAATAATATTTAGCCTCTAAATTTATTTTGTACAAAGTGGAAGTCTGGGTCCTTGCTTACAGTGCATGATTATGCTCACTTTGTTTTCTCAAAAGGAATTACATTTTATACAAAATACATTTTAAATTCAGAAGTTAAAATGAATGATATAAACAGATGCTGAGCTGAAAGATTCTTACTTTGTATAGACAGATTTAATGCAACTTTTTTTATCTTTATCTGTCAGCCAGTATGCCACCATTTCCTTCTCTTCAGTGCTACTATTATATTGCTGTGGTGTAATGGCAAACCTTGTTGTGAAAGCAGAAACCTCAGTAAATGAAGAGAGAAAGGAGCCACAAGGCTAGAGGGCAGAATGCTGAAGCTTTATGTGGCCTCTGCTGTGAAGTGAAGCATGCAACCAGTACTCTATAAAAACTGATGCAATCTTCTGTAGGTATCAGTCAATACAGACTTTGTATTTAAAGAATCAGAGCATGACCAAAAAGGTAAAATATAATCTAATTCTCTAATATAACAATATAAACTGATCTTACCAAACACTCTTCGTAAAAGTCCAAAGCAAAACCCAAATCAACCATCGCCACTAAAGCAATTTTTAAAAAGAATTGTTACTTACTATTAATTTGACAAGATTTTGCATTCAGATCCTTATCAAAGTCACAATTAGAACACGTATTTCTCATTCAAATTGAGGTGTTCCTCTTATTTTGTGTGTTCTTAAAAAATGGAATGCTTACCAAAATAAAAACCTAATGCAACCCTGTATACTAAATGTAGGTACTGGTAGTATCTGGGCTTCCCTGGTGGCTCAGTGGTAAAGGATGGGTCTGCAGCGCAAGAGACACAGGAGACGTGGGTTCAATCCCTGAGTCAGGCAGATGCCCTGGAGAAGGAAACGGCAACCTATTCCTGAGAAATCCCATGAACAGAGGAGCCTGGCCAGCTGCAGTCCATGAGGATACAAAAAAGTTGGACATGACTGAGTGACTTAACAGCAACAGCAGCAAGGTCCTAGTAATAACTACTGAAATTTTTTATACAGTCAAAGTTTGAATCACATTACCTATAACACATTAATTCTTTTAGTTTAGTAGTATAGTGCAGAAATGTTGAAAAAGGAATAAGTTCTCTACAAACATATATGTATGTTCACATTACAGATGTTTGGCTCATAACACCATCTCAATAAAGGGGAGTGACTTCTGAGGTGCAGTTGCGAAGCTAACCCATGTTCCTCCAACTCCATTCCTCACACACTTTCCATTATACTATAAAGCTTGCGTGTGCTCATTCAATCGTGTCCTACTGTGTGTGACCCCATGGACCATGGCCTTCCAGGCTCCTCTTCCGTGGGGTTTCTCAAGAATACTGGAGTGGGTTGCCATTTCCTCCTCAAAGGGATCTTCCTGACCCAGGGATTGAACCCATGTCTCTTGCATCTCCTGCATTGGCAGGTGGATTCTTTACTGCTAGTGTTACCTAAAGAATAGGGGATTCCAAACAACTTTTTTTGAAATCTCTCCTCTTCCCCTTACATCCAACATAAATGATTCCTCATTAAATATATGCAGAGGGCAATTTCCAAGAAGTTTAAGTTGTAGTTCTTTTAAAAGAGAAAGGAAATTTTCCTTTCAAAAGAGGCCAGGTGTAAAATGACAATCATCTTCTTGATTGTAAAATATGGTGATTTTAAAAGACCTATATAGTATTAAACATAATGAAGTTGAATACACAATTAAGCTAATCTTAAACTAAGTGAAGATTTATAATATATTATGACATACAGTTTTCTTACTTTATATATTCATAGCCTACTAAATGATACTGTTTTAAAGCATATGAATTTCCTACCTGGGCCCAGCTTCCTTCCTCAGATTCTTTCTGTGTTAGCAGCAGGAAATGATTAATAAAGCAGATAAATATAAATTAATCTCAGATTGATACAGTAAATTTTTTTCCAGTAGAAGTAAAAATTGTTTTGCTATTAAAATGTTAACTAGGACACAGGCAAATAAATACACAATCCTCATTGAGATCCACAGTAATCAACTGAGGAGTTCAAGGGTGACTACGAGGGTACCTATGTAATTTCTAATTTAGGCTAATTAAATACACACATGTGACATATGGAATTTTCATGATACGTTTGATCTGGTCATTCCAAATCTTTTTGATTCTTAAAACTGTAGGATTTTTCATAATAAGTTATAATTTAAAAATTTTTATTATATACATACAAATATACACTGCACAAATGTGTATATATACATATGATGGAGAAATCCTGTGCAAAGTAAATTAATGGAGTGGACAAAGGAACTGCATCCTTCCAACTAAGCTTTGTGGTAATGAAATGGGTCTCAATAACAAGCAGCAACAAACAGAACTCAATAAGAAAAGACCAAGTACAACAAGCTAAAGTAAAAATGTAATTAGTAAACAACATTGGCATTTTCATTCATCATAAGCTAAATAATCAATTTCAAATGAATGAAATGAAAAGGACATTAAATTAAAAATAAGTTGCTCATAATAAAATGCATGGCATGCCCAACTTTGCCACTTTAAATGAGAAATGACTATACATAATATTGTATTTTTAAAAGCTGACAATTATGAGTCACCATGAATTTCTTTAAGCATGTGCTTTTAATAATTTTTTAAAATGAACATTTTTTATGGGGGTGATGGGGGTAAAGCTCTGTATCTGAGATTGGGAAAGTACAAGAAGCTAAATGATTGCATTTGAAAAAAGGATATTCAAACTATACATTCTATTACAAATTCAATTGGGTTTGGTAACATGCATTACCTGGGAATATGCTGAATTTTAACTGATATTTGCTATAACACATTTCCAATGTTGTGAAATAGATAAATATTATTAAATTCTTGATTACTTGTAAGCAGAGGAACCAGAGATCGAATTGCCAACATCTGCTGGATCATTGAAAAAGCAGGAGAGTTCCAGAAAAACATCTATTTCTGCTTTATTGACTATGCCAAATCCTTTGACTGTGTGGATCACAATAAACTGTGAAGAGATGGGAATACCAGACCACCTGACCTGCCTCTTGAGAAATCTGGATGTAGGTCAGGAAGCAACAGTAAGAACTGGACATGGAACAACAGACTGGTTCTAAATAGGGAAAGGAGTTACATCAAGGCTGTATATTGTCACCTTGCTTATTTAACTTTTATGCAGGTACATCATGAGAAACACTGGGCTGGAAGAAACACAAGCTGGAATCAAGATTGCCGGGAGAAATATCAATAACCTCAGATATGCAGATGACACGACCCTTATGGCGGAAAGCGAAGAACTAAAGAGCCTGTTGATGAAAGTGAAAGAGGAGAGTGAACAAGTTGGCTTAAAGCTCAACATTCAGAAAACGAAGATCATGGCAGCCGGTCCCATCACTTCATGGCAAATAGATGGGGAAACAGTGGAAACAGTGGCTGACTTTATTTTGGGGGGCACCAAAATCACTGCAGATGGTGACTGCAGCCATGAAATTAAAAGCCACTTACTCCTTAGAAGAAAATTATGACCAACCTAGACAGCATATTCAGAAGCAGAGACACTTTGCCAACAAAAGTCCTTCTAGTCGAGGCCATGGTTTTTCCAGTGGTCATGTATGGATGTGAGAGTTGGACCATAAAGAAAGCTGAGCGCCGAAGAATTGATGCTTTTGAACTGTGGTGTTGGAGAAGACTCTTGAGAGTCCCTTGGACTGCAAAGATATACAACCAGTCCATCCTAAAGGAGGTCAGTCCTGGGTGTTCCTTGAAAGGACTGATGTTGAAGCTGAAACTCCAATATTTTGGCCACCTGATGTGGAGAGCTGACTCACTGGAAAAGACCCTGATGCTGGGAAAGATTGAAGGCAGCAGGAGAAGGGGATGACAGAGGATGAGATGGTTGGATGGCATCACCGACTCAATGGGCATGAGTTTGAGTGAACCCCAGGTGTTAGTGATGGACAGGGAACTCTGGCGTGCTGCCATCCATGGGGTCGCAAAGAGTCAGACACAACTGAGCTGCTGAACTGAACTGAACTGAGCTATTAAAGAACTGAATCTGTCATTTGAAACTTTCCCATTAAAGAAAAGCCTCAGGTCCAGACGGTCGGATGGCTTCACAGAGAATTCCACTAAACATTTAAAGAAGAAATCATGTGAATTTTTCAGAAACCTTCCAGAAAATAGAAAAAGAAGAAGCACATCCCAATTGTTTCATCAGGTGAGCATAACCTTAATGTAAGGGCATCATGGGAAAAACAAATCTATGGCCAGTGAAAATAAATGCAAAAATCCCCACAAAAAATATCAGCCACAGAGATGAAGGACATCTGCAAGACAGGATGTGTCAGAGGTGGGCGGGTCTGCTCCCCGAGCACAGAACTCGTCTGACTGAGACACGAGCCCAGTAACAGGATAAAGGGGGTTAAACCGTCACCTCCACAGACGCAGAACACACTCTTGACAAAATTCAACATCCGTTTGTGATTTTAAGAGTTGGCAGGGACTTGCCTGGTGGTTTAGTGGTTAGGAATCCGGCTTCTAACGCAGGGGACGTAGGTTCAGTCCCTGGTGAGGGAACTAAGATCCCACCTGCTGCCAGACAATGAAGCCTCGAGCTGCCCTGAGAAGCCCCCCGGCTGCAGTGGAGACCCAGCCCAGCAGAAAAATGTCTTCCTTAAAGAAAATAATGAGTGCGTCTGCTTACTCGCTTCAGTCCTGTCTGGCTCTTTGCAGCCCCATGGACTGTAGCCTGCCGGCTCTTCTGTCTGGGAGTCTCCAGGCGAGAATCCTGGGGTGGGCTGCCATGTCCCCCTCCAGGGTCTCCCACACCCAGGGTCCATGCCCGCGCCTTCTTCATTGGCAGGAGGGTTTTTACCACTAGGGCCACCTCGGGAGCCCCTTTTAAACAAACAAACAAAAAAGAGCTTTTGCCAAATTAGCAATAAAAGCGAACGTCATTAACCTATAAAAATCAACAGGAAAAGTATCCTTGACTGTGATGAAGTGAAGCCCCACTGCTCACCTTGGGAGTTCAGCTCAGGGGACCATCTCACCAAGCCTGCTCGATGCTGTGCTGGGTCCCATGATCCTTGGGTGGAAAGCGTGGTGAGGATGGGAAACTGAGGCTGAGCTGACTCCCAGGGAGGGTGATCGCCACAGGAAGCCCAGGTTGGTTCCAATCAGAGCTACTCAGTAGGGTTAGCACACTGCTAGACACAAGGTCATGGGCAAGAGCCAATCTGACCCCTGTAGGCCAGCGCTAAACAGGAAATGGAATTTTTACAAAGATAACAATTTACAGCAGAACCAGAATACATCCAATATTCATGATAAATCCAGTAGAAGAAACGCCAGTCCTCCCATTGAAAACTACAAAATATAAATGAGAGCCGAGAAGGGAGCCTGATTCTACAAGGAGGTGCTCACGTCGGAGGCTGGGACATCTGTTGCCCCCCAGGCCTGGGGGTGTACAGACTGCCGCCAGACCCCACAAGGACGGCTCCCTGTGAGCCACTCTCACGGGCCAGGACGCTGAGACGCTCAGGAGGAAAAGGAGGGGTGGGGACAGAGTCAGAGCGTGGGGACTTCCCACGGGCGCTTCTGCCAGGCTGACCACAGACCGCTGGACACAGATTCACACACGTGCATGCTCAGAGTCTTTCCCGCAGAAGGAGGCTGGGCACGTGCATGGACTCGAACACCAGTGTCACGGCTGAGCCGGCCAGAACACGTGCACGCTGCTTGCACAGTTCAAGCAGCGTGTGTCCCAGCTGACACCCTAGACCTAGGACGGCCCAGATGTCCGTCAGTGGTAGCATCATGTACTTGACACGATTCAGTAACAACGAGATTCCTGCTCCCAGAATAGCTCTAAGGGAGAGAATCCAGACAGAAAAAGAAAGTGTGCAGTGTGATTCCACTTATACAAATTACCAAAAAAGAAAAAAAATGAGCAAAACTAAATCATGTGTTTAACAACATATGCTTACTGGTGAAACTATGAAAAAAAGAGAGCGGGAAACTCCTCTGCAAGGCGGGACGGCGGCTGCCATCGCAGCTCAGGGGTGGGCAGGGGTGAGGGCCGTCACTGCTGTTCCTCCTGATAGGCCACGGGGGACCCCCTCAGCCTGCGACCGTGCGTTTTCCTGCAGCCCCTTCTCCAGTGCCCCGGGACATGCCCCCGTGGGCTGTGGCTCCCTCTCGCATGGGACCTGCTCCCCACAGCATGCTGGCAGCTTCGTCTGTGTTCCAGTGGAAGGCAGGCTCGCTGCCGACACCTCGTGTGGGGCACGTGTGCACGCCGGAACCAGGGGCTCCGAGGTGGGCCGCCAGCACTCCAGCCCAGCTCTGAGCTCTGGGGCCAAGACTTCCCCTGGATGTTCACAGAGCAGCAAAGACCCACAGCGGGAGGGCCAGGGGTCACCTGTGGCCAGAGTTAAAGGGACGGCTGATTTAGCGTCAGAAGCGCACAGCTTTGGGGAGGAAAGAGTGTGTTCGAGACACGGTTTTCTGACCAGGACTCCCTGTCAGTCTGCCCAGCTCTAGCAGGCATCCTGCCAGCTCCATCCATAAGGGGACCCCAGGCTCCCGCAAGCTCCCCAGCTGTGAGAAATCGCATCTGGGGCCTTCGAATGCTCCCAGTCTGGAATGTTCCAGCTTGGCTCAGTTAGACAGGGAACTTTGTGGACAGAGACCGCACCCTGTCCCCCAGCACTGGCACGTGGCCTCTGGGAAGGCAAGGCGCCCAGCTGCAGGGCACGGGCAGTGCAGGCCCTGAGGTGCGAGCCCTCAAGCCTGGCCGCGCCGTCTCCTGGGAAGCGTGATGCTCGCTATGTGACTGCAAGGGCGCGCGCCATCCGTGAGGGAAAAGAAGTGGTGTGGGTCCCTGAGGGGTCAGCCACGCCGGCAACGCCAACAGAGGCCACGTGCAGGGAACCAGGGCTGGAAGGAGCCGGGCACAGGTCCCCGTGGACAGAACCTGCAGGAGGGGCTTCCCCGCCGGGGGAGGAGGGGCGCGGGGGGCGCAGAGCCCTGAGGAGGGTGCCGTGGGGCTGGAGTCCTGGGGAAGCTGGAATCAGGACCAGCCCTGCCCCAGGGAAGAGCAGTGGAGGGGGCCTCCTCCTGCTGGCCAGGCCCTCACCCGCTCCATGGAGGCCAGCAGCACAGGGACGGAGCGACGGCCACCGACCGCAGCGCAGCTCAGGCTCCCCGAGCAGAGCCCGTCGGCTGTCTGGGTCCTCAGTGCACGTCTCTCTCGGGAGGCGTGTCGTCAGAATTTTGAGACCATAAAAGGAGTCTTACGGTCACTGAAAACAAAAATGTTTAAAAATTTTTTATCTAAGAAGTATTCAATTTAACAAAACATGCATTTTGTTGCAACGTATTATGGAGAATCTACAGAAATTTTCAAGCATAAAAATATACCACAGTGGGATAAAATTCTGGCCAAAGTTAGATGACTGTAATGAATCTGAGGAAACTGTTATGGCGGAGACGCCTATTGAAGAAAAACATGCTTATGTGGTTTTTACGTTTTTTTTCTGATTGATAGTCGGCATGAAAGCCACTCTGGTTTTTAGCTCCTTGGGTGCATTTGCAGGAATGACTAACAGCTTTATTGCAAAATGTCAATATTTATACCACAACAGAAATTACATTCTTTGCAATGATTTACATTTATTTTTTCAAAGCCATGGATGTCAATTTCAAAATGTACCAGCGGTGTGACAGCTTTTCAAGATTCTTTCTGGGAAAACAGGAGCCAAGGCTTTGAAAACCTATCCTCAGTGCCTCCTCCCAACCCCACCCCTGCACTCAGAGGAACCACACTCGGAAGCCAGGAGAGACAGGCCGAAGAACAGGTGGGGTCCACGCATGATGAGGGCCAAGCCTCACGTGGAGCACAGTCCTTCTAGTCACTGAGCTGGAGGGAGCTGGGGGAGGCCCAAGGCTGGGCACCTGGGGAGGGCGCTCAGTCCAGGGACTGCTTGGAGGCCAGCAGAGGGTCCTGGAGGAGATGGGGTGCAGCAGAGAGAGTCTGGGGGTCAGAGGGACGAGGAGGCAGGACTCTCCAGGTCGTGGCCTCAGCCATGGAGCTGGCGGTGCAGCTGGAAGCCTCTGCAGAATTCTGGTGGCACCAAGGGCCCCCAGGAAGCGGGCTAGCTCGCCAGGCGAGTCCGGAGACGCCTCGGCCAGGGTGAAGGGGCCCTTCCTGCAGTCTGCTTGTGAGGGCTCGGGCCTGTCTGGGGCTGGCATTAACTCTGCGTGGGCCCAGCTCTGCCTGGAGGTCCTTGTCCCACCTGTGCCGTCCCATTGGCTCTGGGGAGGCCCCGAGAGACCCAGTCTGGAAGCCCTCTCTCTCAAGCACAACGTCACGGTCACGTAAGCACACTGACGAGCACCCACCACGCCAGGACACAGGGGCCACACCCTTCCTGGGAGCAAAGCGTGCTGTAAGCACAGCACGTGTGCAAACACACAGCGGGACTTGCAGAACACACAGCACAAGCGTACGGTCACTGCCCCAGCAGCAAGGCCTGGTGGCCTCGAGTCTCCAGGAGACGAGGGAAGGGCAGTGTGGGCCCTGCCGGGAGCACCTGGCCCAGGGCCCTGGCCCCCGCCTGACCATGGGGACGGTGATGCCCACTGGGCACCTGTAGGCTGCAACAGCCAGAGCTGACTCGGCCAGCATCTGCAGTCCGCGTCGCGTGCTCGGCATGTTACCCAAATCGGATGCCCCTCTTCCCGAAGCAGACAACGCCATTAGACCCAGAAGCACCCACAGTGAGGCGGCTCCTTCAGTTAGGGGGTGATCTTTGCCCCTAGACCCTGGGCCTGGCAGCCTGGAGACCCAAGAACCAGGTGACAGGTGGCACACAGCCCGAGGCCCCCGGAGGGCGCGGAGGCCGGGCGGCGGGCCAGGGTGTCACGGCCACACACTGGCTTCAACACCAGCCCTGGACAGGGAGGCAGCAGCCCCCAGCCACACAGCTCGGGAACCCTGCAGCCAGGGGCCCAGCTCTGCGGACACAGCATCCGGGCCAGGCCGCAGCTGGAGCCCTGGAGCAGGGCTCCTCCTTCTGAGACACCAGGCAGTGCCCACCCACAGCCCAGACATGCCGCGTCTGAGAGCCCAGCTCTCGGCGCCCAGACAGCCAGAGCCCTTTCTGCTTCAGGTGCCGCGGGTGTGCGGCACAAGGTGAGGGTGCCCAGCGCCCTGGCCACCAGCCTGAGGCCTCATTATCCCCGGTCTCTCCCCTGACCTGAGTGCCCCCCTGGGGTCACATCACAGGCCCCAATGTCCCGAGCCCTGAGCCAGGAGGGAATCGGTCCCCCGCATCCTGGGACTCTGCAGGGCTTACCACAAGTCCACTTCTTCACGCAGCAGTGTTTACAGGGCGACTGCTGTGTGCAGGCCAGGCTGTGAGGGTGTGGCCGTAGAGCCCACTCTCCACCTCGGGGGAGGGAACCAGCCACGCCCCACACAGGCTGGTGAGACCACCATGCCCCCTCCTGTGGAAAAGGGGGTGCTGTGTGGTCTGAATCTCTGCGGGGGGGGGTGCAGTGGTGGGGGCCTGGATCTTCACTCCCCAGGGAGAGGAGCGCCCTGGGTCTTTGCCGGGCTGGGGTCGGGGTGTCCTGCTCTTTGTCCAGCCACAGGTCCCAGCTTGGGGCAAGGCTGGCCCTGGTGCGGAGGAAACTGGCTAACAGAGCCTAAGGGGGATGGTGAAGGGTCAGCCCCGAAGCCGCCAGATTGAGGGTCTGGTTTCCTCTCCACAGCCGGCTGGCAAGGTTGGGATGGAGCTCTAAGTGCTGGTCCTACCTGTCACCCACCGGACTAACTGAAGAAGCAGCCAGCCAGAGCGCAGCTGCTCACACGGGTCCCCTCCTGGCTGCCACCCGACCCGGGTTCCGGCCGTACCCCCCCTCCCCCGGCGGCCCTCTCCC
>SJYG01000250.1:434083-445651 GCA_006410535.1 Litocranius walleri | reverse complement strand
TCACCCCCCTTTCCCCAGCTCTCCAACCGCACTCACCCCCCTCACCCCTACTCTCCAGCCCCGCTCACCCTACTCCCACTCCCGCTCCGAGGCTGGGTGTCCAGGCCCTTTCCTGACCGTTGCCCGCATGCTCCCCCTCAACTCCCAGTCTGGCTCCCTCTGTGCCCATCCCTTCTTTAGGCGGGAGGTGTGTGAACACACAGACACACGGGGCTGACCAGTGCACCAAACAATGGCCTGGAAAAGGGCGGTTAGGTACCGGGTGTCAGACGTGTGTGCGCCTGTGATGAATGTGCTCGTGCAGGTGTGCCTTGCGTGGACACGTGGGCACACTGTGTGGATGTGCAGGTTTTGCGTGCCTGTGCCTCTTATAACTAAGTAAATGTGTGAGTTGTGTGCGTGTATGGAGACAGCAGGTGGGTGTGCGTGCACACGCACGACCATGTTAGTGTGTTGTGTGCACACACAAGTGGGTGCAGGACCACAGCTGAGTCAGATCCAGATGTGAGGGCGGCCGCAGGGTCTCGTCCCCAGGCCCCCTGCCCCTCCGCAGGCGCCCAGGGCTCAGCCCAGGCTGTCTCGGCAGGAGAACGTGTCCCTGGCCGACATCCTCTCCCTGCGGGACAGCGGCCTGAACGAGCAGGAGGCCTGGGCCGTGTGCCTGGAGTGCAGCCTGGCCATGCGCAGCGTCGCCCACTCAGCCATCTTCCAGACCCTGTGCATCACGCCCGACACGCTGGCCTTCAACACCAGCGGGAACGTGTGTTTCATGGAGCAGCTCAGCGGTGAGGCCCTCGCGGCGATGTGAGCACAGAGGGGCCCGCAAGGATGCGGCCCCCGCCCCGGGTGCTGTGGTCTGGAGCCGGGTTTCCACGGCAACCTGCTTGGGCCTGGGTGAGGGGAGGCCGGGGGCTGGGCCCCGCTGGTGGGTGGTCCTGGCTGGGCCCCAGGTGCACGTAGGCCCCCATCCGGGAAGAACCTGGTGGCTTGTCTCACCTGACGTGTGTTGGGGGGTCACCGTGTGAACGGCATCTTCTCTTCCCTCCCCAGATGACCCTGAGGGAGCTTTTGTGCCCCCAGAGTTTGACGTCACTGGGAACACCTTTGAGGTAAGTGGCAGCCAGGAGGTCAGCACCTGGCCCCCTCTGCGAGCGCTGGGGCACCCCCCCCAGGGGCTGCGTGGGGCCCTCTCACCCTGCCCCTGGGCCCCCCTGCCGAGGGGCTGCTTGGGGCACTCTCACCTCTGCGAGCGCTGGGCCCGCCCCCCCCAGGGGCTGCGTGGGGCTCTCACCCTGCCGCTGGGCTCCAGCGAGAGCATGCGTCTCGCTGCCGGCTCCTCACTGCGCGCCTGGCATGTTGTCTGAGTGTGAACTGACTATATTTAAGATGTTAAAAGCGCCTAAAATTACCAGTGGTGGCTGGCGGGAGTCACAGCTCCTCTGAAGGACTGACGGGGCTGCTTGTGGGAGTCTTGTGGCCCAGAGAATCCCCCGCGAGTGTGAGCCACGGCCACGCCAAGGACACTCGGGCCAAGGTCACCGAGGCCACCAGGCCCTGCCCCAGCAAGGGGCCGCCTGGGCAGAGACCTAGAGAGGGGAGGGCCCACCTGTGCCGGTTCAGCTTCCTGGAAAGGGCCTCTTGCTGCATCTCAGCCCCTGGAGCCCCCTTCTCTGCACTGGGCATCACATCCTTCACTGGATGGGGGCTGGGGGGGGGCGGGACTGCTGGGGTCGCCGCTACTCTGCGAGGCCTCGGAGTGTCCAGCATGAGCTCCCGGCCCGGGAGGAAGGGAGAGCCGGGAGGGCCCAGGGGCACGCTCCCCCCGCTTGGAGAGACCAGCATCCCCACTGGCCTGCCTCCCCGGGGTGGCCCCGGATGATGGTCCTGTGGGTGGGGTGGGGCCTGACAGGCCCATCTCTCTCCAGTTGTTCCGCTTTTCTCCCCGTATTTTCCTCCGTTTTTGTCAGGATTGCAGATTTCATGTTCACTGTGGAATGTGATGTCTCACTTCCTTGAGGCAGCAGTTCGCAAACTCTTTGGTTCTTGGAACCGTTATACTCCTAGAAATCAAGTATCCAAAGAGCTCTGTGTGAGTCGCACCTGCCGGCCCTCACTGTGTTACAGATAAAATAGAGACGTGCAGAAAAAGCCCACCTGCTAACTCGTTTAATGATGATGATCATAGACCCTTTCCCGGTTAACACGTATAACATGTGTTCATGGAAAGTGTCAGTATTCTCCCCAACAAAAACACTGAGGACAGTGGCACTGTTTTCCATGTTTGTAAACCTCCCGAAGGCCCAGCTCGGCGGAGGCCCAGCTCTCACTTCGGTGTCTGCAGTCAGCCTGCCAAGCCCGCGCCCAGCCCACGGCCCAGGGAGCCCCCACAGCCTTCCGCTGTGAAGCTGTGTGGCCTCTGGAGCCATGCTTTGAGAAAAGCTGCCTGAAGGCATCCTCTGATGACAAAAAAAGTTTATCAGTCCTTCCTGTTTAGAAACCTTTTTCTGGATTGATTGATTCATCGCGCAAGTCTCCGTCGCTTTGTGCGGGCTTCCTCGAGGCGCGCGGGCTTCTCGCCGCGGTGGCTTCTCTCGCTGCTCACAGGCTCCTGGCGCGGGCTCCGTCGCCACGGCTGGCGGGCCTGGGGATGCGGGCTCGGCTCGAGTCAGCAGTGGCGGTGCACAGGTTTAGTCGCTCTTGACACATGGAGTCTCCCCAGCCCAGGGGTCAAACCCATGTTCCCTACATTGGCGGGTGGATTCTTAGCCACTGTGCCAGCAGGGGGGCCCTGTCATTCATAAAACAGACAAATTATTGGTGTTGACTTTAAAAAATGCACAACGTGAGAGCTGCAAGTTAAGTCTTATTTGGGGCAAAATGAGACCACAGCCCAGGAGACAGCATTCCAGACACGTCTGAGAAACTGCTCCCGAGGGCGGCGGGAGGCCGGTGTGTACGCGGTTTGGTGAAGGGGAAGTGGCGTGGTGGGTGCTCAGTTGTTCAGTCGTGTCCGACTCTGTGACCTCGTGCAGCGGGGACCCCGGGCTCCTCTGTCCGCGGGATTCTCCAGGCAGGAGCACCGGAGCGGGTAGTCATTTCCTCCTCCAAGGGATCTTCGCGACCCAGGGACGGAACCACGTCTCCTGCGTTTCCTGCATCGGCAGGCAGGTTCCTTACCGCTGCGCCACCTACGTGCAGTCAAGCACCTATTTTTTTGTTTTTCATTTTTTAGCTGTTGCTGTTCATTTATGTATTCGTCGGCTGTGCGGGCCTTTCGCTAGTTGTGGCCGGCATGGGCCGCTCTCTCGCTGCAGTCTGCGGGCTCCTCACTGAGGGGTCTTCTCTTGCTGCGGAGCGTGAGCTCTAGGACGCTGGGCTCAGCAGTTACAGCCCCCAGGCTCCAGAGCTCGGCCCGCAGTCATGGCTCACGGGCTTCGGTGCTCCACTGCCTGTGCGCTCTTGAACCAGGGATTGAATTTGTGTCTCCTGCATCTGCAGGCAGATTCTTCACCGCTGAGCCAGCAGGGAAGCCCAAGCGCAGATCCTCGCAGAAGCTCTGCTGGGCACAGGGAGCAGACGTCGCCATGAAGGGTCTCAGTGCTTTTCTGGAAATAGATGCAGAAACTGGACTCACACACTTGGGTCCCGACGGCATCTGTCGGAAGACCCGTCCCACCACCTTCCCCGGAGCAGAGGGCCTCACTCCTGCCCTCCACCCGAGCTCCTTTCAGGAGTGCTGAGGGCCGGCAGCTGCAGCAGCGCCGGATCTAACCGTCGTAGAGTTGGACTGTGGGGGCCAGTTTGTAGGTGACAGTGTTTTCTCTCACTGTTAGTGGTTTGTTTTTTTTGCCATAAGAAACCTTCCCAATCTCAAGGTCCAACAGATACTTGGCATTTTCTACCAAGCGTTTTAAAGGTTTCGTTGTTCACATTTAATCCACCCGAGGTACATTTTTTAATGTAATGTGAGGCAAGGATCCAAGTTCATCCTTTTCTGTGTAGAGAAGGGTCTTTCCAGGTGGTTAATGGCTCGCCTCGGGCATACTCCAGCAAAGCCGCACACACCCCATCCAGACAAAAGGGGGTCTGCTTCCCAGACCTCTGCTCTAGTCCAAGGGGGTCTGCACTCTGCTTTTATTAGCAATCCCGAAGGAGCCCAGTGTCTCAGGGAAAGGGCTCACTCCCCACTCTTTTCAGGAGCATCCCGGCTGTTCTGAAGTCTCTCTTCTTCCACAGAAGGCTTGGATTTAGCGTCAAGTTCCATGAAAAGCTCTGTTGGCATTCTGACTAGAATGGCTCTGAATCCTCAGTTTGGGGAGAACTCACACCCTTATCATATGTGGTCTCTTCTAGAAACACATTATTCCTCTTCATTTATTTAGCTCTTATTTACTGTCTCAGTAACAGTTTAAAACCTCTCCTGTGTTTTACCTTAATGTCCTTCACTAGGTTACTGTCAGGCACAGGATGCTTCTGACTCTGTGTAAACGATGGTCATCTCTGGAATCACATTTTCCTGCTTTTCTTGTCAAGTTTACAGAAATGCAGTTCACTTTAACATCTTAATCTTGTATCAGCCCTTGTGGTAAATTATTTGATTATTTCTCATAACTTTCTATTTAACTAATCAAAGTGTTAGTCGCTCAGTCGTGTCCGACTCTTTGCAACCCCATGGACTGCAGCACACCAGGCTCCTCTCTCCACGGGATTCTCCAGGCAAGAGTACTGGAGTGGGTAGCTATTCCCTTCTCCAGGGGACCTTCCTGACCAGGGATGGAACCTGGTCTCCTGCATGGCAGGCAGACTCTTCACAGTCTGAGCCGTCAGGAAAGCTTCCCAAGTGGCCCAGTGGTGAAAAATCTGCCTGCAGCCGATCAGGTCACCAGCAGAAGGGGGCAGGCTGTGTTGCTGTCCAAAACTTTGGTGCCACGTCCACCCAACGTGTCCCAGGTCGACTAGAGCAGGGGTGAGAGGTCAGTGTGCGCCGTCCTGAGAGCTCCTCCCACCTTCCCCGCAGGAAGACTTCTGCCTGAGGCCCCTGCTGTGCAGAGGCATCCTGTTCTATTGTTCAATGCTTCTGCAGCTTTTGAAATGATTGTTAAGGTGTCAGTATCTCCCAATTTATTTTCTAACATTGTCAACCTTTCCTACTTAGAAATACCTAAACGGCAGCGTCCTGTGTTTTCTTTACGCCGTTGCATTTGATCAACTGATGCCTGCTTTGCATCTCTGCGTATTTTCATGAGTGGCTGGTGGTTTTCCGTTGTGTTGATGTTTCTGAATGTGTTGCCATCAGGAGTATCTTTGTCGTGTGCAAACGCCCCTGCTTCCTTTGCTGTGTTACAGCTTACATAAGAATGGAATAGTCTGGTCCTTGAAAGTCTGGTCAAACTTAGGAAGACATCTCTTTCCTTGGAGCAAAGAGTTAAGTGCCGCTCTGCTCTGATAATTACAGGACTCACCTGTTTTGCATCTCTCGCTGGCTCAGCTTTCGATGAAGCGCGTGTCTCTGAAGCTCGCCCATCTCTGCCCGCGTCTGGGCTGCGGGCGGCACCCTCTCAGCCAGCGCTTTCCTTGTCGGGGCCCCTCCGCTGCTTGGATGATGCACTCGCGCCCTCTCTTGCTAGCCTTGCGGGAAGGGTGCATCCTTTCTGTACCCTTTATTTGTTAGTTTTGTCAACAGAAATAATAACGATCCATAATAGAAATGTAGAGACTGCTACTTGAGCCAAACAGGGGGCTGCAGCCTGAGAGGCACAGTCAGGAAGCACTTCCGTCATGTCCCCAGGCACAAACTGGAGGCTTTCAAGGCAAAACCCACAGAATCGCTTGGGTTGTCTGCCGAGAATTAGGGTTGCAGCTGCAAGAAGGAGGGGTGCCGGCTAAGCAGGGTCTGTCGGGTCTAAAGTGGCTGCAGTCACAGGGGCGGCTTGAGACCTAGGGCAGCAGTTGGCAGCTGCTGGCAGATATGTTTTGAGAATGGCTGGTGATGTCCCTAAGTCTGAGAGCAGCATCCCGAAATCCAAGTTCTCAGGGATGCAGGAACGTGTCTGAACCCTCAGCCCCTGATCCTCCGTGGATGCCTGAACTGCAGCATCTCCATTCTGATTTTTAAAGGCATCCTCTTCTCTAATGGCTAAAGCAGTCACACGATGTGTGTTCAACAGGCCATAGGTCAAGCTGCTATAGATGAATGGATAACGAAGGTGTAGGGCTGTCTCTGTTGCCCAGTGGTTAGGACTCGCCGCTTTCCCTGCTGCGGCCTGGGTCCATCCCTGCTTTGGGAACTGAGACCCTCCAAGCCTCACTGTGCGGCCAGAACAGAGAAGAAAGTGATGCGGCGCGCGCACAGCAGAACCCTACTCAGTCCTGAAAAAGGACGAAACGGCGTCTGTTGCAGGAACACGAACAGACCCAGAGATGATCGTCAAGAGTGAAGTAAGTCAGACAGAGAAAAACAAATGCCATATGGTACCACTTACATGTGGAAGATAAAATATGGCACAAATGAACTCATCTACAAAACAGAAACAGACTCATAGCCACGCAGCTCAGACTTGTGGTTACCAAACGGGAGGGAGAGACCGGCAGTTTGGGGTCAGTGGACGCAGACTGCCACATGTGAGACGGTGAACAGCAAGGTCCTGCTGCACAGCACAGGGAGCCGCGCTCGAGGCCCCGTGACAAGCCACAGTGGAAAGGGTTTCTTGGTAAAGTATATATATAAATGAGTCACTGTGCTGTAAGAAGAGATAAGAAAGCCTTCTTCAGCGATCAATGCAAAGAAATAGAGGAAAACAACAGAATGGGAAAGACTAGAGATCTCTTCAAGAAAATTAGAGATACCAAGGGAACATTTCATGCAAAGATGGGCTCAATAAAGGACAGAAATGGTCTGGACCTAACAGAAGCAGAAGATATTAAGAAGAGGTGGCAAGAATACACAGAAGAACTGTACAAAAAAGATCTTCACAACCCAGATAATCATGATGATGTGGTCACTAATCTAGAGCCAGACATCTTAGAATGTGAAATCAAGTGGGCCTTAGAAAGCATCACTATGAAAAAAAAAAAAAAAGAAACCATCGCTATGAACAAAGCTAGTGGAGATGATGGAATTCCAGTTGAGCTGTTTCAAATCCTGAAAGATGATGCTGTTAAAGTGCTGCACTCAGTATGCCAGCAAATTTGGAAACCTCAGCAGTGGCCACAGAACTGGAAAAGGTCAGTTTTCATTCCAATTCCAAAGAAAGGCCATGCCAAGGAATGCTCAAACTACTGCACAGTTGCACTCATCTCATATGCTAGTAAAGTAATGCTCAAAATTCTCCAAGCCAGGATTCAGCAATACGTGAACCATGAACTCCCTGATGTTCAAGCTGGTTTTAGAAAAGGCAGAGGAACCAGAGATCAAATTGCCAACATCCGCTGGATCATGGAAAAAGCAAGAGAATTCCAGAAAAACATCCATTTCTACTTTATTGACTATGCCAAAGCCTTTGACTGTGTGGATCACAATAAACTGGAAAATTCTGAAAGAGATGGGAGTACCAGATACCTAACCTGCCTCTTGAGAAATCTGTATGCAGGTCAGGAAGCAACAGTTAGAACTGGACATGAAACAACAGACTGGTTCCAAATAGGAAAAGGAGTACGTCAAGGCTGTATACTGTCACCCTGCTTATTTAACTTATATGCAGAGTACATCATGAGAAACTCTGGACTGGAAGAAACACAAGCTGGAATCAAGGTTGCCGGGAGAAATATCAATAACCTCAGATATGCAGATGACACCACCCTTATGGCAGAAAGTGAAGAGGAGCTAAAGGGCCTCTTGATGAAGGTGAAAGAGGAGGGTGAAAAAGTTGGCTTAAAGCTCAACATTCAGAAAACGAAGATCATGGCATCTGGTCCCATCACTTCATGGGAAATAGATGGGGAAACAGTAGAAACAGTGTCAGACTTTATTTTGGGGGGCTCCAAAATCACTGCAGATAGTGACTGCAGCCATGAAATTAAAAGATGCTTACTCTTTGGAAGAAAAGTTATGACCAACCTAGATAGTATATTCAAAAGCAGAGACATTACTTTGCCGACTAAGGTCTGTCTAATCAAGGCTATGGTTTTTCCTGTGGTCATGTATGGATGTGAGAGTTGGACTGTGAAGAAGGCTGAGCGCCGAAGAATTGATGCTTTTGAACTGTGATGTTGGAGAAAACTCTAGAGAGTCCCTTGGCCTGCAAGGAGATCCAACCAGTCCATTCTGAAGGAGATCAACCCTGGGATTTCTTTGGAAGGAATGATGCTGAAGCTGAAACTCCAGTACTTTGGCGACCTCATGTGAAGAGTTGACTCATTGGAAAAGACTCTGATGCTGGGAGGGATTGGGGGCAGGAGGAGAAGGGGACAACAGAGGATGAGATGGCTGGATGGCATCACGGACTCGATGGACGTGAGTCTGAGTGAACTCTGGGAGATGGTGATGGACAGGGAGGCCTGTCGTGCTGCGATTCATGGGGTCGCAGAGAGTTGGACACGACTGAGTGACTGGACTGAGCTGAACTGAGCTTGCTGTACAGCAGAAGCTAACACATCATTGATCAACTGTACTTCAGTCAAATAAGTTGCTTAAAAACGTAGGCTCAGGGGCTTTCTGCTCTGTACCGTCTCCATGCCACGTGCGTCTCCAGGGCCGCAGCAGCGCCAAAAAAGAAAAAGCCACAGGCTTCTCGGGTCAGCCAAGTCGCGTCTGGGCCAGAGCGACTGCCGCGCATGGCGGCTTCTCCGTCGGCTTTGCAGAGAGCCCGCCTGTACCCTGGGCTGGGTCCTGCCCTGGACGCTCCTCCATCGAGTCTGCTCCTCCGTTTCATTCTCCTTGAGCTTGTTCAAGTCAACGAGTCTTCCTAACTTGAGTCGGACACAGCCCATTAGTCTGAGCTTTCCTTCTTTCCTAACATTAGGGTCAAGCCTAAAGCTAAGACTTTCCATCCAAACATGAGTTTTGCCTCATAGCATTTTCAGTATCATTCACTTCTAAGTGTTATGGCCAGGGATCAAACCCACGCCCCTCACATCACAAGGCAGATGCTTTAACCACTGCACTGCCAGGGAAGCTCCTGACTGTCTTATCTCTTCTTTAGATATTTCATTGTTAATGTATAAATATGTAGCTGATTTGTGTATGCTGATTTTGTATCCTGAAATTCTACAGTGTTTGTTGATTAGTTCTGGAAGCTTTTCGATGGAAGCTAAGATTTTCCGCATGTAAGATCACATTGTGCACAGAGACAAGTTTATCTCTTTATTTTGCCTTTTATTTCGTTTTCTTGCCTAATCGCCCTGGCTATCAACAACTTCCAGCGTGTTGAAAAGGAATTGTGAGAATGGGCATCCTTGTCTTGTTCTAAACTTAAGAGTTCAGCATTTCACCATTGGGTATGATGTTAGCTGTGAGCTTGTCGTATGTGGCCTGTTATGTTGAAGTACATCCCTACCATACCCAACTTATTGCAAGTTCTTATCATGAAAATGGTGAATTTTTCCAAATGTTTTTTCTGCTTCTGTTGAGATGATCATATTATTTTAACTTTTACTCTGTTAATATGGTGAATTACATTTATTGATTTGCTTATGTTGAGCCATCTTTGCATCCCAGGGACAAATTCCAGTTGGCCATGGCATATGATTTTTAATGTACTTTTGAATGTAGTTGCTAATATTTTGTTAAGGATTTTTACGTCTGTATTCACCAGGGCTATTAGTCTGTAGTTTCCTTGCATTGCCTTATCTAACTTTGATGCCAGGGTAATGCTGGCCTCATAAAATGAGTTTGGGAGTGATCCCTCTCATTTGATTTTTTGGAAGAATTTGAGAAGGACTGGCATTAATTCTTCTCTAAGTAAATGTTTGGTAAAACATCACCAGGGAAGTCGTCTAGTCCTGGGCTTTTCTTGGTCGTGAGGTCTTTGATTTCTGGTTTGATCTCCTTATTAGTAACAGTTCAGTTTCTTTCTTCAGGATTCAGTCTTGGTGCACTGTGTGTTTCTAGGAATGTATCCATTTTTCCAGGTTATCCAATTTGGACCATACACAGTGGTTTCTTATGATCCTTTGTTTCTGTGGCATCAGCTGTAAAATCTCCTCTCTCGTTTCCGATTTTACTTGAGTCCTCTCTTGTTTCCCTAATCAGTCTAGCCAAGGGGGCCACAACCAAGCCAGAGGCATGGCTGCCTCTCGCCCGATGAACAGGTGGGCGCGACCCCTGCCAGGTCCCCTGGCAAATGTTGCCGGATCCCACAGTTCCCACCGGGGAGCTTCTGTCCAGAGATGGCTCAGCATGCTGCTGACGGTGCGATCTAGAGACAGCCATCCTGCCTGTATCCACGTGCTTTATCTTGTGTGACGGCGGTCCTCCCAGATTCTGCAGCATCAGTGCTGTTACACTAAAATTCCAACCGTTCTGGCTTTTTAAAAATGAGAATGGTAGAATTTTACATATAAACTTGACAAATGTGAGAATAATCTACCCAGGGGGCAGGGGGATGGAGAGCAACTTGTCCTCCAGGTGTGAAGGTGCACTCTGAAGCTACTGTGATTGAAAGAGTACAGTCTGGATGGAAGGAGACCCAGAGTGAGAGGGGGGAGGCCAGAGCGCAGGTCCTGGGGAGCAGGGGCGCGGGATGAGGTCCAGGCCGGCAGACGGCGGGCTCTTCTTCAGCTGCGCAGGGTGGCTCTCCACCAGGAGACAAACCCCCATCCCTGCAGTGCCCAGCAGAAAGACATATCCCAGATGGGTCAGAGCTCGATGCTTCACAGTTACAAAAGTGCTGGAAAAACGCAGAAGTAAGCAGTTTTTACTGTCCTGGGCTAGGGAAGGCCCTCCAAGGAAGCCAGTAGAAAAGAAGGATCTCGCTCATGAGCGAAGCTCCTCAGCAGCTGCCATGACCCGGAACGGCAGCCCCACTTGTGGGGCCTGAGCCTTCGTGCACGTGGCGTGTTTGCATGAAGATGTCCACGTGAGGATGGTCACCGCAGCGGTCACAGCAGCAGGTTTCACCAGTGAAACAGTAGAATTTTTAATGTCAGAGACACATGAACAAAGTCAGAAGATGCGTGACAGAACATACATGTGACACGGAACCCGAGATGGGCCCCTCCATGAAAAGGGAATGTGTTCCTCGTCGTGTCTGACTCTCTGCGACCCAGTGGACCACAGCCCGCCAGGCGCCTCTGTCCATGGGATTCTCCAGGCAAGAGTACTGGAGTGGGTTGCCATGCCCTTCACCAGGGGATCCTCCTGACCCAGGGACCAACATGCGTCTTTGGTGTCTCCTGCCTTGGGAGGCAGATTCTTTACCATCTGAGCCACCAGGAATGCACCCGGAACGGCAACAGCTCAGCCGAGAATTAGCGAAGTCCACGAGTGGCATAAAAAGGAGCAGTCGGGGCAGGAACAGAGATGTCCTGGGGGTGGGGGTGAGGCGGGGAGCTGCCCTGGAAAGATCAGGGGTGCTCCTGGCCCGGAAGAGCAACACCGCGTGCTACCGGTGGCTGTGCGCGGACCTGCAC